>CM039581.1:59890943-60316767 GCA_022457205.1 Saccharum spontaneum | reverse complement strand
ATCGTGGATTCGCTGTCTGATGGAGCCGATACAATAGCAGCCTTGTCGAAGAACCTGGAGAAAAATAAATAATATTTGTAAAAAAAATGAATAAAATGAACAGTCAAAAAAGATGTCTCAAAGTAAAAAAATAAATGTCATATATTTTGGGACAGATGGAGTACAAATTAAAGTGCAGAAATATCACATACTAGTGCCTAAAATACATACACACTACATAGATCTAACACAACAACCCCACCCCCCCCCCCCTCCTCAAACTCATGACGGTTCAATAAATGGAGAGCAAAAGGCCATGTGCACCCTGGTTTGTTCCTTGGTGAAAAAAATCTATGAACCTCAGAAGGCACATGGCCAAGAGTGGCAATACGATAATGTAATTGTGATCTTATATAAGAAGCATCAACTCCAATGTGATTGGTAAGTTCCTGCTTCACAGGGTCCCTAGCAATACTAATTGCACTAGTGCTATCAAAGGAAAAGAGTCGGTGTAGTAACAGACAACCGAAATCCTCAAGCTGCCACCATAGCCAGGTCTTCTCCATAGTCACAACTGCTATAGCCTACAACTTAGGCTCAACACTCAAACAGGAAACTACAAATAAGGAGCCAAGAAAAACACAATAAGCTAAGAGAGAGCGATCGGAATGATCACTTGACCAAGTAGCATTAAGCCCGCGGTTGGACAGAGCTAGAGCAAGGAAGAAAGAGACGTTGAGAAATGGTTCCATGAAGGTATCATCGAACACAAAGAAGGTGGCGTAGTGGACCTGAGTAGGAGAAGAAATAAACTGACTCAGGATGTGGCCACAAGACTCCCGACAAGGTGATAATAGCGAGTTGGATAATCGAGGGGCACACCATCACAAGGTACAAGTGAACACTAAGCTCCAAATGTGGAGTAAGTTAGTGATCACATGAGGTGGACAACTGGCATAGGATCAGCTAGAGGCAGGGGAGCAACTAAAAGTGGGTGGAGTAAAAGGAAGAGGAAGAAGAGGTGTAGACAGTAGGGGAAGAGAACAAGGTGGTAAAAAGAAAAAACAGGAAGACTAAGGAATGACAGGGACACAATGGTGCTAGATAGGCTGGTGGAGGAATGAGGATAATAACAACGGGATTCATCGAACGTGACATCCGGAGAAATCCTCATATATTAATTCATTAAATTAATTCCACTTTTTTGAGGTTGATAGTTTATTTGTTGGGAAAGAGACGATCCTTCTCATTTCAGGATTGATCATCTTGAGTTCAACAATAGGATCATAGCAACGATAAACCTTATGCTTTGTGTTGTACCCAAGAAAGACACTCAACTGAATGAGTGGTCTGCTTCGTGCGCTCACGACGTGGAAGAAGAACATAGCACACACAACTAAAGAACAAATATGGCTACAAGAAAGGGGAGCATAAAAAAGATGCTAGTAGGGAGTAGAGCCTTCAAGAGAAGAGGATGGTTGTCAATTAATGAGGAAAATAGCCATAGACACAGCCTCGACCTAGAAGTGAGGAGCGAGACTAGCAGAGATGGGAAGGGCATGAGCTGTCTCCATAATGTCACGATGCTTACACTTACTGACACCATTCTGAGCATGAGCATCAGGGTAGGAGAACTGAGGAAGAGTACTCTGGCCAGCAAGATAACATAGATGCACATGTATTCCCATCAGCAGAGTCAGCAGAAAAGGCACGAATGAGAGAATCAAACTAAGTATACACCATACTGGCAAACTATCATTCAATCAAAAGAAACTGACACAAGAAGACATATGATAAATCCCAAGTGAATCTTGAATAATCACCATATAATATAATTTGATTGCCCCCCTTTGGAAGTGAACGGAGCATGACCCCAAACATCAGAATGGACAAAATCAAAAGGACCTTAGGACAAAGAATCAGTGGAAGGATTAGGGAATTGTTGTTTGACAATCTTGCAGCCTGTACAATGTAGAGCAGTATCGATAGTCTAGAACTTGAGAGATGACCTAGACAACAATGCCACTGCAAAAAAAGTGGTGGTATGCTATGCAACTGATGTGAAGGTAGGAGAACTAGATGACTTGATAGGAAAAGTGGACAAAAGAACACAACCTGTCAACCTCCAAAAGACTAGAAGCCCCGTAGGGGTTCCTAAACACAACCAAAAGTCAGCCTCACGAAGAATAGGATAGTGTGGCTAGTGATCTAACAAGACGACATCAATTGCATAGTAAGCTTAGGAATATGCAAAATAGAAGTAACTTGAAAAGATGAAGTAGAAAGAATGCCACATCCACTCGTCTAGCGATCGGAAGAGATGTCCCATTAGCGGTCTACATAATGAAAGAAAGAGTTAGGAGATGACAACAAGGACAAATGAGTCAACTCATAGGTCATATGAAAAGGTGCACCAAAATCATGGAATCACTTGTGTGATATTACCTAGATGATGACAAATAGTGGAACCAGAAGCCCAAGTACAGTGGTCTCATGTGCTGACGTCTAAGTTGCGGTTGTAAGATGGAGAAATAAGGCAAGGGTCTCCTTCTTAGTGGTAGACACTGAATGGGGGCAATGGTGTATAAGAGCCACTCAAGCCTGGAGAACAGTGTCAACATTGGCTTTTTCGGTCACACTTATTCTTGTGGCAAGCCCGCTCATCATATCCTAGGCATTACATTAGCCACAAAGAACACCAAAAGAAGTCCCCGCCGCCACTACTAGGGACTAAAGCATCAAGGGAGGTAGAAGTAAAGACACCTAGGAGGGTCTGGCAGCCGACACATATGGTTGTTGCTACTCACACCAGTTGTATGAAGGAACGTCTTCTTGGCCCTTAGGTTAGGCATTGCTTTGGCAAGCGATGGGCACTGATGATGAGTTAGCAACTGCACTAGAACATTCTCAAACTCAAAACGAAGCTGAGAGAGAACCTCGTGAAGACAAAAAGTCTCTCGAGCTCTAATGGCACTCACAACACTAGCAAGTACCACCACCACAGAACTTAGGACCCAAACCATCCAGACAATGACAGTCAATAGGCATATAATGGTGGATGTCCTCAATGGTGGAGTCAAGCTAGCGAAGCACCTGAACCTCCTCGACGATACAGGGTACATCACCTCTTTACGAATCTTGAAACTACAACAGAGGTGAACCCACATTAGGTGTGTAGTAGCAAGGCTGTACATGGAGAGGTCAACCTCAATCTCTCAAGCAAAATGCCCTGGGCAAAGGCCTTCTCACATAGCCAAGTCTTGTAGAGATTAGGTCAGTCGTAGCCCTCCATCTCAGCCTCAAACAAAGCACTCTTAGCGTCATCAGCAACATTCAGCGAATATGCGAGCAGCATAGGAAGATTAGGATGTAGCAGACATATCCGCTCGCTAGTGAGATAACCCCAAAGTTGTTGACTGCCTATATGAGCCTCCGCGTGAAGATAAATCCACCCAAATTGGTGGCATTAAAGATGACTGAACATCAAGAAACATGAACAAACACCTAAACGAGCGGAGGATGCCATGAAGTCTACTAGCTCTAGTCATCATGCCTCTTTCTCTTTTTTTAAGGACACACAGGAGGTATAGAACAGAACAATGGATGGGCGGCAGCACTGCAACGAAGGGACCATGGGTGGCAAAGATGGCAACCTATGGGTAGGGCCTATGGACAAGGATGACTCAGCAGCAGGCGCTCGCATAGCCACAATCAGGTGCTCGCACTACCGGCAGAGGGGTGCACGGCCACGGGCAGGGCTTGTGCGCGTGGCAACCTCGTGGACCTTCGGGCGGTCAAGGCAGTAGTAGCTACGTGTAGGGCCCATGCGAGAGGTGGAGGTGGGAAAAGGGGATTGAGGGTAGTGGGGGGAAAAAATGAAGTTGCTCTCCGGTGACTTGCCAGCTAGTGGTGGCAGCAGCCAGGTGAGGACAGATCAAATCTAATCCTATAGCTCCATTACCGTGTTATGCATATAGTACCTCAGTCTATTCAATATCCAAATGGCAAGATAATGGAGATAAATAAAGTGCAGAAAACACCCTACATTAATAGCTAAATAAATACATAGTACACACATCTAACAGCAAGTTAGGCTTACTTGTCATATAGGAGTGCTTTACATTACCTGAATTCATTGGTATGCTCGATTTTGTAACTTGCGTCAGTTCCAGAAGGCATGCTGGTCGGCTCATATAGAAGCGAGCTATCGTCCGGCAGTTTGATATGCCACTTCCTGACAGCTGCAACAACCACTTGAAGTATGCTCGTAAGAGGACTTACTCCCATTTTACGAAACCTATATACCCTCGAGCCAGCTAAAAACGCAGGGAAACAGATGAGCATGAGCACTGTCGGTATCACGTAGCTGACTGCCCACCCAACATTGTCCTGCAGCCAAACAATCACAGTTCCAGACAGCAGGGAGCTGGTCTTGATCAAGAAGAAGTACCAGCTGAAGAAGGAGCCCTTGGTCACCAGCTCTGCATGGTCATTGGTGTCAAATTGGTCTGCCCCAAAGGCTGACGTGCATGGCTTGATACCACCGCTGGCAATGGCAGCGAGGTAAATTCCAAAGTAAACCACTGCTCGATGAACGCTGCCGCCCTGGTCAGAAGATGTTGAGAATATGGGAAGGGATGCAGAGGCTATGAGAACGACCATTGCCTGTGATGAAAATGGAACGGTATTTATATTCAGATTCAGAGTTGTGGACACGCAACGGACAGTGCAAAGAAAATTGGTTGAAATGCTTCCTTTCAACTTACAACCACATAAAGTGGGAAGAAAACGACAATCGTCCAGTATCTCCCCCAGTAAGTGTCTGCAATGAAACCCCCAAATAGTGGCGTGAAGAAGCAAGCTCCGACCCAGGCGGACAAATTCCTGGCTGCAGTGACTTTGCTTTCGTGGAGAACAGTGGTGAGATAGGTCACCAAATTCTTTGAGATTGTGAAGAAAGCCATGCACTCGCAGAACTCAACACCTAAGTCCATGATGTTCAAGCAGTTAATAACTAGCTGTTATGCAGAATTATAAAGAAAGGAATAGCAGGATCGTGAGCTGCTCTTTAGTTAGTAGTGCTTGCGTTCCAAATTATAAGTCGTTTTGACTTTCCTATAAACATAGCTTTTGCTATATATCTAGGTGCATAGCAAAAGCAATATATTTCTAAATAAAAAGCCAAAACAACTTATAATTTAGAATGGAGGGAGTACCTAGGATGTGGAAGCATGCCCTCCATTTCCCTGTGCTGTGCTTGAGAGCAGGCTGCTTGTTGATATCAACTGATCCATCTCTTGTATATTCTGAAGTTGCACCCTGCATGACATGACAGCACCAAGGAACTGAGAGTTTCAGAATTCAGTTGTGAATCAACAAATCCTGTGATTATCTACTGCAGGGAAAATTTTATCGGCGATAAAATTTCGATAAACCCGATAATCCCATTTATCGCTGAGGTCCGATAAAATTTATTTATCGCCGAGATTCCAATTTTCACTAGTCCACCTACATAAAAATATGGTACTACTATTATGTGTTAGTTCTTGATGTTAAATGCTTTAGAGACAACTTATATAATTTTCTAGTGAAATTAGGTATTATTTTGTTTTATTTTTGACCGAGAAATTTTCCGATAAACCCGTTTATCGGTGACCTCCGGTATTTTTTTTGCTACCGATAAATTAAACCTTGATCTACTGTGATAAATAACTGTCTGAGGCTGGAAACATAGTACTCTACTAGCTAGGCAAAAGGGGGGAAAAAAGAGATAGAGAGTTACCTGAGGAGGAGGATGGAGATGAAGGAGGGGTATCTCCTCATCTCCTGCTTCCATGGCAGTAGAGCTCTTTCGAAGCAAAGCTTTCATTGAGTGAATGGAAGCTGCAGGCTCTGTAGCAAAGCCTTCACTGCGCAGCAGAGTACTTTTTGAAGCAGCTGACAAAAAGGTGCTTGGCTGCTCTTTTGATCAGGACCCAGTGATGTGATATTAATTAGAGGGACGCTAAGTACCAGTCATTACTAGACAAGGGGAGGGGTTATCTCATCTGTACAGTGCCAGGGATCCTCCGGAATATTGGAGATTTTGTTGCTGCGACTGGCAGCGTTTTTGTAGCTCTGATTAATGATTATAAAGGGAACCACAACGACCACGCTAACCCACTAGAAGTGCAAAGAGCGCGGTGGGTGACTGATTAGCCAGGCCAGAATCGAAGACGTAACATCGCTGCAATAAAGCTGATATATCATGGTAGCCAACAAAATAGGCAAAGTGCTACTGCCAGGACTGGTCCATACCTTTAAGAAAACGACGGCTTCGCATTTTTTATTTTGCTCTATTCTGTTCCTACACTACACAAGCATAAACGTGGGTTTTCAATTAATTCTGATTCCCACCTCACATCCTAGAGTGACGCAATACTACTATACCAACCTGAAACTATACATAGATCCTATAGCTTTAAATACTACTATACCAACT
Organism: Saccharum spontaneum; assembly: GCA_022457205.1. Lineage (NCBI taxonomy): Eukaryota > Viridiplantae > Streptophyta > Magnoliopsida > Poales > Poaceae > Saccharum > Saccharum spontaneum. Next base: position 60,310,307 of record CM039581.1, on the reverse strand, counting down.
TAGCGAAAAAAAAAAAACTTCACATCTTCTGCTTCCATGGCAATAGAGCTCTTTTCAAGGAAAGCTATCATTGAGCAAATGGCTCTGCAGCGCGGCAGAGTACTTTTGAAGCAGCTGATAAAGAGGTGCTTGGCTGCTCTTATGACCAGGCCGGGTATCTTGGTAGGACGCTGTGCCCCCTTAGAAAAAAGCATTATTGTGATGTGATTAGAGGGACGCTAAGTACAGTGGCTGCTTTCGAGAAGCCGTAAATTCGTCCTCAACCTTATGACTGTTGTATCGTTCTAAATCAGTACGGTTGGTTACCACATGGGTTTTAACGCCGTATGAGTATGACAGACGAAACGTCGCTCTCCACTGAAGCTGATAGCTTGGTACCCAACAAAATTGGCAAAGTAGTGCTGTCGGGATCGGTTCGTATCATAAAGAAAAGGATGCCTGACATTTCCGATTTTGCTTTATTCTGTTCCTACTACGCAAGCACACGCATCGGGATTCAAACTTTCAATTAATTCCGCTTCCCACCTTCTCTCATCCACATCCAGTAATTGCTTTTCTTTAGACAAAACTTTCCTGGAAATGTTTAACCTTTTGATATGGAAACATTTTTTGAGGAATTTTTTGGTGCTTGAAAATAATGAGCCATTCATTCATCTAGATCCAATGGTTCATAAATTAGAGGAACATAGTGGGAGGAACTTAAGTTGTAGACCCAAACTTAAATTTGGTGGGCCAAGAACTAGATCTGAATTTAGATAGCCCAAAGTCTAATAAGCGACCGGTCATGCCAACATCGGAGACGGGGACCTCGCCGGCATTAGGGTTCTATCATCTCCTGCTCCCATGCTCTCCCTCTCTTCTCCATCTCCTGTGGTCTTAGAAGGAGGATTTCGGGGTGGCGGCCACAACACGGCGGTGGTGGCGGGAGAGACAGCAGCGGGTGGGGCACCGCCCGCGGGGGCGGTGGAAGATGGCGGTTGGTGCTCAAATAACTCAAAAGGAGATTCTATAGGTTTAGTAAAATAAGGAGATATCTCAAAAGATATCTAGTATGATTATGCATATCTTTCATAGGAAATATATTCTCAAAAAACATAGCATCACGAGATTCTATAATTGTATCAACATGCATATTAGGAACTTCCCTTTTTACTACTAGAAACCTATTGGCAATGCTCTCGTGAGCATATCCTAGAAAGACACATTCCACAAACTTCAGTCCAAACTTACGCTTCTTAGAAATTAATATATTAACTTTCGCCAAACATCCTCACGTATGCAAGTATAAAAGTGATGGTTTCCTCCCAATCCAATCCTCATATGGGGTTGTTTCTTTATTTCTATTTGGAATTTTATCTAGGCATGACTCGCAATCCATAAAGCCTCTCCCCACCATGCCTTACATAAACCAGCAGTGTCGAATTAACATGACATTCACCAAGTTAGTCAGTGTGCGATTCTTCCTCTCGGCAATCCCGTTTGATTCGGGCGAATAGGGAGTCTCCTCTCATGAATAATACCATGTTCCTCGCATAATTCATCAAACAATCTGGGAAAATATTCACCACCATGATCTGACCTTAGACGCTGAATCTTTCTTTATAGTTGGTTCTCAACTTCAGCCTTATAGATTTTAAAGTAGTCTAGTGTTTCATCTTTAGATTTAAGCAAGTAAACATAGCAAAACTAGTTGCATCATCAATTAAAGTCATGAAGTATCTCTTTCCACCTTTTGTCAACATAGCATTCATATTTCATAGATCAGAATGTATGACTTTTAAAGGTGCCAAGTTTCTCTCTTCCATTCCCTTGTGAGACTTTGATTGCACACAACTACAACACTTAAAACCTTTGGCAATAGGGAAATATGGAATTAAACTCATGCCGGACAATCATGACATCAAACCAAAGTTCGCATGACATAAAACGAGAATGCCAAACACTCGCACTACCATTAGTTGTGCCACAAATATGATTCACTGATTTATTATAAAAATTTGCCAAAGAAAAGCCAAACAAGCCTCTGCACTCATAGCCTTTACCAATAAATTGTTCTTGCTTTGTACTACTACTTTATTGATCTGTAACACTACCTCAAACTCATCTCTTAAAAACATCTTCACATCTTCTGCTTTCATGGCAATAGAGCTCTTTTCAAGGAAAGCTATCATTGAGAAAATGGCTCTGCAGCGCGGCAGAGTACTATTGAAGCAGCTGATAAAGAGGTGCTTGGCTGCTCTTATGACCAGGCCGGGTATCTTTGGTAGGACGCTGTGCCCCCTTTGAAAAAAAAGCATTATTGTGATGTGATTAGAGGGACGCTAAGTACAGTGGCTGCTTTCGAGAAGCCGTAAATTCGTTCTCAACCTTATGACTGTTGTATCGTTCTAAATCAGTATGGTTGGTTACCACATGGGTTTTAACGCCGTATGAGTATGACAGACGAAATGTCACTCTCCACTGAAGCTGATAGCTTGGTACCCAACAAAATTGGCAAAGTAGTGCTGTCAGGATCAGTCCGTATCATAAAGAAAACAATGCCTGACTTTTTGATTTTGCTTTATTTTGTTCCTTCTACGCAAGCACACGCATCGGGTTTCAAACTTTCAATTAATTCTGCTTCCCACCTTCTCTCATCCACATCCAGTAATTGCTTTCCTTTAGACAAAACTTTCCTGGAAATGTTTAACCTTTTGATATGGAAACATTTTTTTGAGGAATTTTATGGTGCTTGAAAATAATGAGCCATTCATTCATCTACATCCAATGGTTCATAAATTAGAGGAACCTAGTGGGAGGAACTTAAGTTGTAGACCCAAACTTAAATTTGGTGGGCCAAGAACTAGGTCTGAATTTAAATAGCCCAAAGTCTAATAAGCGACCGGTCATGCCAGCATCGGAGACAAGGATCTCGCCGGCATTAGGGTTCTATTATCTCCCGCTCCCATGCTCTCCCTCTCTTCTCCATCTCTTGTGGTCTTAGAAGGTGGATTTGGGGGTGGCGGCTGCAACACAGTGGTGGCGCCAGGAGAGACGGTAGCGGTTATGCAAGTATGAAAGTGTGCGTTTTTTCTCTCGGCAATCCCCTTTGATTCGGGCAAATAGAGAGGTTTCCTCTCATGAATAATACCATGTTCCTCGCATAATTCATCAAACAATCTGGGAAAATATTCACCACCATGATCTGACCTTAGACGCTGAATCTTTCTCTATAGTTGGTTCTCAACTTCAGCCTTATAGATTTTAAAGTAGTCTAGTGTTTCATCTTTAGATTTAAGCAAGTAAACATAGCAAAACTAGTTGCATCATCAATTAAAGTCATGAAGTATCTCTTTCCACCTTTTGTCAACACCGCATTCATGTGTGTGATGACAATTGTATGGTTTCTTGCGTATAGTAGAGACATGCTGCACATTCTTTAGCTGCACTATGTTCCCCGAAGTTAACTTCATTTCTACCGTGGGCAAACACCACAAATAGAAGCACGTGACCCGTTCCCCATCAAGACAGAGGAACCTTGGAGCCCCTGGTAAGAAGAAACCATACAGATGTCATCACACACATGAATATTAGCATCTATATCAATCCACCAACTTGGGGACTGAAACACTAAAAGTACAGTAGGAAAACTACCATACCCCCCTCATTAACCTTGCTAGAAGTTACAAGGTTGACATTCTTATTTTACCCTTTGAGGTCCGCTAGGTCTCGACACTCCTTGAAAAAGTGACAAAGCTCTCCACAAGTGAAGCTAAGCAAACTCTGCTTTATTATCCTTCTTCTTAAAGGTAGTTGTTGATTTGGCATTGAAAGGCTTATTCTTTCTTTTGTTCTAAATCAGATGTATGCATCAAAGCTGTATGAAGGACAAAATCAACTCTATGAAGGATGAAACGTCACTCCACTGAAGCTGATATCTTGGTACCAATCAACATCGGAAAAGTACTACTGTCAGGACCGTTCCATATCATTAAGAAAACGATGGATTTGACATTTTCTATTTAGCTTGATTTTGTTCCTCCTACGTAAGCACACGCATGGGGTTTCAAGCTTTCAATTAATTCTGCTTCCCACCTTCTCACTCACATCACTAATTGCTTTTCTTTAGACAAAACTTTCCTGGAAATTTGACCTTTTGATATTGACACCTATGAGAATTCTAGACACTAAGTCTCTGTATTAATGAGGATGAAATGGCATATCTCAATTTCTCAGATTTTTACATGCATGGTGCCCGCTTACGGAATTACTTACGGTCTTATTCCCCCACCCCACCCCACCACACACACCTCCCCACACACACACACACAAAAAGAATTACTTATCCATCCTGTATATCCACATGTTAATATACACGGCCAAAGATTATAAGAGCCTTTAGAATTTTAGCCTCAAAACTAAAATTCACAAAAAACAGAAAACCAATAAGACTAAAAGAGCTATAAAGACTAAACTTCCAACTCTTATGCCCTCGTTTCAAACTTGCTTTGATCTTCTGTGGTAGCAATCCTTCACATCCAAGTTTATTAGAAACTCTAGATGTCAAGCCTCAAAATTTGATTGTGTGCCATAGCAATCCTTCCCATCCTAGTTTCCTTAGAAACTTTGATGCCAAAATGAAGCCACCAAAGTGGCAACCGCACGTGGAAATATAAAGACAATGCCTTCAGGAAAGAACACAACATAGGCACGCCGCCGCTGCCCATCCAACATGGATAGGGAGTTCACCCGAAAGATCCAGAGCGAGAGAAGAGGGGGCACATCGATAGATGCCTCCAAGGAGGAATACCGCTCATAGACATTGCCGTCGTCAGCCTAACTGCAAGGCAAACGCTTTTGCCTAGCACCCAACTCAGGTCCAATGATAGCACGCCAACGACCAACATGATCCACCCTTAATGGCCGCACGTCGACCGCAGCCACCACCGCACGCTCACAATGCCATGAGGAACACACGTCCATCTACATCAAGAGTAAATCTAAGCACCCAAACAACCTCTGCTACTATTAACACCCTATGGCCTACACCATCGCCAACGCCACCATGCTAGGGGACACAAGATCAACATCCGGGGTTGCCAGATCCACGCCCGGAGTGCGGATCCAGACCCCCAGCCACCGAGCTCTGTGGCCCTAGCTAGCACCCTGACCAGTTTAGCAGTCCTGCCCTGGCTCAGGCACCACCACCGTCGCAGCCAGTGGGGCCATGCCCCGCCCCCGGATCCGGGCAGCCGGCACCGGTCCATACCTTTAAGAAAATGATGGCTTCACATTTTTTTGATTTTGCTCCATTCTGTTCCTACTACACAAGCATAAACGTGGGTTTTCAATTAATTCTGATTCGCACCTCACATCCTAGAGGGACGCAATTTCGCTGGTCATTAGAGCAATCCTAACCTGAAACTATACATAGATTCTATAGCTTTAAATACTACTATACCAACTTAGCACAAAAAATATTCACATCTTCTGCTTTCATGGCAATAGAGCTCTTTTCAAGGAAAGCTATCATTGAGAAAATGGCTCTACAGCGCGACAGAGTACTTTTGAAGCAGCTATGCTTGGCTGCTATTATGACCAGGCCGGATATCATGGTAGGACGTTGTGCCCCCTTTGAAAAAAGGCATTTTTGTGATGTGATTAGAGGGACGCTAAGTACACTGGCTGCTTTCGAGAAGCCGTAAATTCGTCCTCAACCTGACTGTTGTATCGTTCTAAATCAGTATGGTTGGTTACCACATGGGTTTTAATGCCGTATGACAGACGAAACGTCGCTCTCCACTGAAGCTGATAGCTTGGTACCCAACAAAATTGGCAAAGTAGTGATGTCGGGATCGGTCCGTATCATAAAGAAAACAATGTCTTTGACATTTTCGATTTTGCTTTATTCTGTTCTTCCTACGCAAGCACACGCATGGGGTTTCAAACTTTCAACTAATTCCACTTCGCAGCTTCTCTCACCCACATCCAGTAATTGCTTTTCTTTAGACAAAACTTTCCTTGAAATGTTTAACATTTTGAGACATATTTTTGGAGAAATTTTATGGTTCTTGAAAATAATGAGCCATTCATTCATCTAGATCCAATGGTTCATAAGTTAGAGGAACCTAGTGGGAGGAACTTAAGTTGTAGACTGTCACATGCCTAGGGCCCAAGGCCCAATCGGCATGCCCTAAGGGGGCCATGCGCCTAGGGGGACAAGCCACCGCCGCCGCCATCGTCATCGCGATCTATTACCATATCCATTTCTAGGAGGTTTTGGAAAGAGATTGAGTAGTTAAGGAATCAAGAGTTATTAGTTAGGAAAGGAGAATCCAAATCCTATAAGGATCTCCTAGGTTGATTTAGGGGTCAAGTCTCGCTGGGATATAAATACTAGCAGGATGTAACCGTTGTAATTAAGAAAGAAATAGCCGAAAGGCTCTATCTCCTATCTCTCCTCCCTTTTCTTCCTGGTGTGCTGCCCCTTCTCTTCCTCCCTCCCCTGCGGCATCTCCTCCACGCCGCCCACACCACTTGAACCCTAGACGCCGTGTGCCTCCATGTCCATAGCCGCCTCCCGGAGCCCCTCCGCTCGCCACTCTTGTTACACTGGTATCAGAGACCACATCGATCCTTCGGGCAATGATCCATGGCTTCCACCACCACCAACGCGAATCAGCTACTCCAGACCCTCACCGACGAGATCGCCAAACTATATCAACGTCCAAAGGCCAGCGAGGAGAAGCTGGCACGTCCCCACGCCGACCACAACGATCCTTTGGGCAACAATCCGATGGCCACCACCATCATGATCACTGACATCAGATCAACATCATCAACTTGGTCCCAACCTACAACAAGCTAGCGAATGACACCATATCGACCTGGCTCATGTTTCAGCGCGAGGACACGCTGATCGAAGAAGGAGGGAGTAGTGCCACACGACCGATGAGGGCCCAAGGCCCAATCGGCATAGGCCGCACCAGCAACAGCGACACCCGGGAAGCCGCCATAGCCAACGAAGCGGCAGCACTAGCATGGTCCATGGACCAAGGGCTGATCTTCTTCAACGGTCATCTCTACATGTACCATTCATTCTAGCTAACATGCTACAGGTGCTATTACATGCTGGACCAAGGTGCATGGAACCACTGGCACTCAGCTCACACCTACCTTCGTCTACGACACACGACATTGGTGCACCGACGAACATCCTCCTTGGGCGCAGCATGGTGTCTACAACCACCGTAGTCTTCATCAACAGCTTGGGCCAACAGTTCATCCACATTGGCAACGTCTACATCGCCCCATGCGCCGACTGCGACCTACACCACTAGTCGCCTAATAAGTTTGACGAGGGCCACTTCATGTTTGGCACCAAGCTGGACTTGACGATGACACCGCCCTTGCACCCTAGCGCCATGACTCGGCTCCGAGTTCCAGCCTACGTCATCTCCAACATTGCCATCAGCATCAACAGGCCACCAAGGATGCAGTGCGATGACGCGCTGTGTGGAAAAGGGGGAAGTGATGTCACACGCCTAAGGCCCAAGGCCCAATCGGCATGCCCTAAGGGGGCCATGGCTAGGGGGACAAGCCTCCACCACAACCGCCGCCACCACCGCTGTCGTCGCCATCTATTACCATATCGAGTCCTAGGAGCTTTTCGAAAGAGATTGAGTAGTTAAGGAATCAAGAGTTGTTAGTTAGGAAAGGAGAATCCAAATCCTATAAGGATCTCCTAGGTTGACTTAGGGGTCAAGCTTCACTTGGACTATAAATACTAGCAGGATGTAACTGTTGCAATCAAGAAAGAAATAGCCGAAAGGCTGTATCTCCTATCTCTCCTCCCTCTCTCCCTGGTGCGCCGCCCCTTCTCTTCCTCTCTCCTCTGCGCCATCTCCTCTACGCCGCCCACACCACCTGAACCCTAGCCGCCGTGCGCCTCCATCTCCATAGCCGCCTCTCGGAGCCCCTTCGTGCGCCACTCTTATTACATAGGCCCAAACTTAAATTTGGTGGGCCAAGAACTAGGTCTGAATCTAAATAGCGCAAAGTCTAATAAGCGACCGGTCATGCCAGCGTCAGAGAAGGGGACCTTGCTGGCATTAGGGTTCTGGCATCTCCTACTCCCATGCTCTCCCTCTCTTCTCCATCTTATGCGGTCTTTGAAGGAGGATTTGCGGGTGGCGGCCGTGACACGGCGGTGGTGGCGAAAGAGACGGCAGCGGGTGGGGCAGCAGGGATGCCGCTTGCCGAGGCGGTGGAAGATGGTGGTTGGTGCTCAAATAACTCAACAAGTGACTCTATAGGTGTAGTAAAATAACGAGATATCTCAGAAGATATCTAGTATTATTATGCATATCTTTCATAGGAATTATGCATATCTTAAGGAAGGCATTCAAATTGTGGTGAATCCATCTTCCAAGAGGTTCATGTCTATAAACCCATTATAATTTCTGGCAAATTACATGGTGGTTTTGATGATTGTATATATGGGATGCTTTCATGAGCAAACTCATTGTTTTATATGGATTAGAGTAGAGATTTTTCCAATAGGGCTACCAGTTTCAATTTTGATGAGCTAACCCATTGTTTGGAGCTATAATTGTTGTTCATAATTGACCCTCCAATTTTTATTCTTTTGTAATTAGTCTCCCCATTTTTATGTTTTATGACGAAGTGTACAATAATTTTTCTTCAAAAGTGGGCGACCAATTTCATTTTTGATGAGCACATCCATGTGACACGTAGCAACCCATTGTTTTGAGCTACAATTATTGTTCATGATTTAATCTCTAATTTATATTTTCGTATAATTACTCTCTCTCTATTTTTACATGGCATGAAGTAGAATTTTTTTTTCTGTAGATATGGATCGAGGGTAGATACATGGTGTGGCATCTATGGACTTGCGGTACTTAATAGGCATTAGCAACTTCATCACGGCCGCCGTAACCGATGTTTTGGATGGACAGCCTGTATTCTACCATACAGAGATGGCAATCATGTCAGGAAATGGGTTAGCGTGGAGTAAATGCGCTGTCACTTGATTAGCAGGGGATTCACAGGAGACTGGGGAGCTTGATGAGAATGTTCCGTAAGACTAGCCGCAGTGGATACTCTAAAACGATACTCTAAAGCTTAAGAGTATGAATATAGAGTAGAAACTGCTGTACTGGGTACTCTAAAACGATACTCTATCCTTTCTCTCACTCTATATTTAGAGTGATACTGTGCTTACTCTATACTCTATAGTGGCGGACCCTACTAGCTAAACAAAGAAAAAAATGTTATAACTCACAAACCAAAAATCCAAATTAAATTTCGATTTCACCATTAAATTTGTCTCAATAAATCCTTCAAAACTAGATCACACACGGATATATTTAGATAAAGTGACAAGTGGGTCTCATAGTGGATAGAGTGGATAGAGGATGGATGGGTGCGAAAGAATTAAGTATAGAGGAGAGAATCTTGCTGACTAGAACGTATAGAGGATGAATATAGAGGTCCATGAATACAGGTAGTCTAAAGAAAACAATGATGATACGATCATCATGTCTGACGCAGCACCCCACGAGGCACTGGCGGAGGGCTGTGGAGGGGAAGCTGGGCAACCTGATACAGAACGTGTCAGGGAGCTTCTCTGAGGAATTTAATATTCCAGTCAAGTAATTACGTAGGTTGGAGACACAATGGACAGGCGGTGTTTAGACAGGGGTGTAAAATTTTTGGAAGCATAGTAACTCTTTTATTTTTATTTGGTAATTAGTGTCCAATCATGGGCTAATTAGGTTCGAAAAATTCATCTCGTGATTTACAACCAAACTGTGTAAATAATTATTTTTTACCTATACTTAATGCTTTATGCATGTGTCTAAAGATTCGATGTGACGGAGAATCTTGTAAAATTTTTGGAACTTTGAAACAACAAAACACGGCCACAATCAGTGTCGCTACAGACTTTCAAGTCAAAACCTGCAACTGGAACATAGGTAAGGGTGTTTGATACTAAACTCCCGTCACATAGGATGTTAGATACTAATTAGGAGTATTAAATATAGATTAATTATAAAACTAATTAATTACAAAACTAATTGCATAAGACATGGCTAATCCACAAGACGAATTTATTAAGCCTAATTCGTCCATAATTAGCGAATGTGATGCTACAGTAAACCTATGCTAATCATGAATTAATTAGGCTTAATAGATTTGGCTCGCGAATTAGTCACGACTTATGCAATTAGTTTTATAATTACCTCACATTTAGTCCTCTTAATTGACATCAAACATTCGATGTGACGGGAACTAAATCTTAGTCGCTATATCCAAACACCCACAGCTGTGACTGATGCGTCAAAAGCTAACGCGCCCCTGTAAAACACGCAAGTCTGCATCAGCTGCTGCGCTAGATGTAAACTCAGACCTTCACAGTTATACAGTAAACTCCTAAACTTAAAACTGCCCCCTCCCCCCTTGTTTTGCTCCGTGCTCCGCCACTGGCTGTTAGTAACGAGGAACGGGGTGTCAACACGCAACCTGTGGCTACCGATGATGATGTGTTTAGGAATACGTTAGCTGATGACACCGAGCATGACGGTGGCATTTCTCAGCTGCTACGTGATGCAGAGGACGGATTCTACAGTCCTAGATAGTTGAAAAACTAGAGATAATGAGAAAGGATGGCAAAACACCATTGTATCATGTTGTTCAGTGAGCAAACTTGAAGGCGATGTCATGCTATTAGAGTTCAAATCTACACATAGATAGATTGAGCGGTGAAGGCTTCGATGATTTGTTAGGTGTATTGAGGAAACTGATCCTAGACACTGACGACTTGCCAGAAAAGACATAACTAGCTAAGGAAATGATCTTTCCAATCGGCCTTGAGGTTGAAAAAATCCATACATGTCATCGGCGATGGCGGGAGTGTCACAACGTTAGCGACAACCGTGACATGAGCTCAGGCCTGTGTTGGGCATTCTTAACGTCATTACCAAAAGTAGACTTAGTTTTCTAATTCTGATAACGGCGCCAAAAATGCCGAACCTATCCCCCATGCCACTTAAGCCAAGTTGTCATCCCCAGCATGACATGAGAGACGCGGTATTGAAATATGCAACTGCTCTTCTAAATAAATAATAAATAAGATCTGCAAGCGCACAGATTAATACCGATGTAGCATTTTAACCGGGAAGTATTCCAGGTATCGTTATTTATATTTTTACCACTGGGAAGGGATTACTAACATCAATGTTGATTATGGAATGGAATATAGGAATGAGTATCAATCATTGCATGTATAAGTGAGAGCATTCATCTATCTCTTGCATACAGGGGTAAGTGTCACATAAAATATAGATAAAGTATAAATGGTGACAAAGATAATTAATCTGATCAGCTAGCCACATATAATAATGATAAGCACCTCAACAGATATTCTAGCAAGTCATTAGCATGGTATTAGGACGAACTACAAGGATATTTCCTAAGTTATTCTTAACTATAAAGTCTAGCATATCATAGTTAGAGCAAGTACACTTGGCAATCATTGCGAGAAAGGACTACGCCCATGCATAGTGATATTATCAAGGAAGATGAGAAACATAGCAATCACTCCCCCGTAATAATGTTGCTCTGCCTGCCTTACACATGGGAGGGGGACTATATAAGAACCAACGAAGCTGTCACCATCGCGGACCACCCCACGATCCGGCATATAAGGTGCAATCGCAGATAAATATGGTCTAAGCACCACGCCTACACAATATTTATCATTTACCCATGGATCCGATGGATAAACGCTATACGATCCTAAACATGTATATAATTCCAATCTAACTAAGCCAAGCGTATAACTACGATAAACTAAGAACAATATAATCGCAAACATAAACAAGTAGAGCATAGTCATAATCAATATATTGAAATAGAACAAAGTTGTATTCATAATATTGAAGAACAATGATGAACAATGAAGAACAGTAAAGGAATTACCAAGAATCCTCTTGACAGATCCGGAAACCAATCGAAGATTGACTCCTTCTAGTTCTAATCCTATGTAGCTATGCTATACTAGAGATCTAGTTGATGTGGTGGCTCTAGGGCTTGATCAGAGACTCTCCTCCTGAGATTAGGGTTTGAGGAATTGAGAATGAGGGAGTGCCTCCTCCAGGGGCCAGGGGTCCTGCTTATATAGCCCCCTCAAGTGAACGTGGGCCGTCGGATCAAACCGACATTAATCGCACGGTTTTCCTTGATCCCTTAGGTCGGTGGAGCATAATCCGCAAGACGGAGCCTGATTGGCTCTCAGGCCAGGGCGGGCGCACTAGGGAGCAGGGCGGGCGCCCTGCCTCTGGGCTCGTTCGGCCTCCCGTTCGATCTCGTGGCTTCTGGAGTCTTCTAGATGATAGAAAATTGGTGAACACGATATTATCTCTATGTAAACCCGACGTGTGGGCCTTTCCTCCGTATTTTCTGATAACCCCCTGCAGAAACAGACAAACACCAAAACTCGTGGAATTCTGTCAGATAAAACCCTAAGTCTAGGTGTTGGTTGCATTTGGATTCCTTTTCTTTTTTTATTTGATAACTATATTTGGTACTTAAGGACCGTCAACAAACTCCCCCAAGCTTACCTCTTGCTCGTCCCTGAGCAAGGATAGACTCATTATGGATAAGAAGTTGCTGCAACGCCTTTGAACGTTGACGGTACATATGCTTTCAAATAAGGTCTCATCCCTGAGTTAGAGTAAACTGTCAAGACTTAAAACTTACTCATGTTACCTTTCACCATGGGGCTTGCAACCGTCACCTGCATCTTGAGTGGTTAAAAGATAGAACGGTCTAGTCAAACGCCATGTCTCTTATTCTTGATCAGCTATAGCTCTGGAGTTTTTGTAAATTTTTCAAATAAAACTCAGAGATTCCTTGTATGACTTTCTCGGGTCTCTCTTTTGTGGTATTTCTGGATCCTTACCAAGGCAGCAATGGTATATGCCTTCTCTCTCAAAGTATGTGGTATTTATGGTATAAGGCGTAGTGACATTGCCTTCTCTCTCACCCTACTCTAATAAGGCTTTGATATCTGGAGCTCATAGGTGGGAGATACAGTATACATACTCATAGAACATTTATTGCATAGTCAAACCATGGATCCAGAGAAACAAGTCAATAAGTCAAATCAAGATGTGCATGTGTGGTGAATCAGTGGTGTATGGTGATAACAAAAGTCTAATGCTCTTTTTGAGGGAATACATACCTTTCTTGCTTTTTAAAACTTTTGAGGGGAATGAGATGCTCTATTTTTTTTTTCTTTTTTTTTCTCTCAGGTGGGTATCTTGTACCCCTAATTCTACTGTCGGACACTTGTCCATTTTTACCTCTCGTCTCACTTTTTCTTTCTTCGAGGTTCCGAGCACTTGCTCCTTTTTATTTTCTCGTATTTATATTTTTTTAGAGCAATCTCCCTCTTTTGAAAATATAGCAAGTGGTAGTAGAAATGACTTGAGCATTAACTTCACAGGGAATAACAGGAATGAGATAATGTTTTTGGCTATTCTCTCCCGGGTCAGGAGTAGAATAATTTTGGGTGAATCTGGAGATGGAAATGAGTGGATATATGTGGATGCGTACTTCCGGAGTAGAAGCAGCATGTATGAGTGAACGTGCAAGTGAATCTTGATTTTAACCACATGACAAGTTCCTAAGGATCTACACAGCTTGACCACACTCAATGCCCATAAGCAGTAAGTTGTAAAAGTGCGGCTCTTATTCTAACAAGCATGTATATATGGCTGTGGTAGGAATTTAAACTCTCATCATACAGGAACTCATCATGCAACATTTTAAAGATTTTCAAAGATAAAATTCTCCAGAATTCTAGCATCTCTAGGAACAGATAAACAGCAGCTCAACCTTCCCATATCATATCCGCTAACAACTTAGACTTCAGATCAAGTTCTCTTCCCACTAGTTCAGGTTTAAAGCCAGTTTTAAATTATAACAGTTATGTCTAAACTAGAGAGAGAACAAATTTGAAAATTAGGTAGAGCAACTATTCATCATATCCATGCTAGAGTTTTATTTTCAAGATTCAGTTTAGCATAGCTACTTTATTTATTTATTAAACTAAGCAAATATATATAAACACAAAATATTTATTTGGGTTTTCATGATTATGCATCTTTTTATTTTAATAAAGCATAGGTATAAATGTAGATAAAAATACTTATTGGGATAAATGGGGGTGCTCTCCCCCAAGCTGGATCTTGACGTAATTTCTTCTGATGTAGCTAGCAGGTGCAGAGGTGTATTTGAATGTCGGCAGCACCCTGACAACGATTAGGATGTCCTCCATCTGCTAGTCTTCCTGAATTCTGTGGAGCTCAAATAGACAACAAAGCTTCGTGGAACTTGATTAAGCGTTAGCATAAATATCTAGCCTTTATCATGTTTGAGCTTCCTTGATAAATGTCACTCTCTATTTTTATTTTCATTTTTATAGAACAGAAAAAATATATATTATTATTATTTTTTTATGCCACCACAGTGAATGTACTTATGGGTTTTATGCCACTCGCATACTCACATGGGGCTTACTGTTTTCAACATTTTTTAGACAGAATGAACATGATTAACTGAGCAATAATTAAAGGGAAAATGATAACTACCAAGTTTACCTCTTGGCACGACGTTCGGTGTTTTTAAGTCCTCCGAACAGGACTTCTTTTCTTGGTTCATGTTGGGGTTGCTCTGGGATTTGTGTAATCTTGTTCTTGAAGGAAAATGTCTCCTTCCTCCCCTTGATGTTGAAGTTGATCTTCGCAGCGCTGGCGTAGATGACAGCTCCCGAGGTGTTGAGGAATGGCCTTCCCAGAATAACTGGTGACCTCTCATCGGACCCGGTCTCTATCACCACGAAGTCAGCTGGAGCGTACGAGGTACCAACTCGGACACACATGTTCTTTAATATTCCTTTAGGAAAGCTTAGTGTCCGATCTGCAAGCTGCAAACACATAGTTGTTTCTGATAAAGGATATGTAAAGAATTTTTCATAGAGTACCCTGGGCATAATGTTGACGCTGGAGCCAAAGTCACAGAGTGCTTCTGGGAAGTCCACCATGCCGATGGAGATCGGGATGACGGGGCGTCCTGGATCGCCTCTCTTGACTGGCAGAAGGTCATTATGTACTCCGACAGCGGGATTACTCCAATAGTTACCTGCATCAAACATGTCTACAAGATTTGCAGATTCTGATCCTTCCGGTTGTGATGGTATACCGGGGTTAGTAGCAGGAACAGCAGCAGCTATTTGATTTAACTAAGATTCAATCATTTTATTAAAGCTAATTTGGTTTTTGATGGCAGTAGAGAAATTATCCATTCTATTATTTATGTTTTCTAGTATTTTATCATTGGATGCCAATTTCTTAGACAAGTTATCCATTAGCTTTCCTTGATTAGACACTAACTCTCTCAGGGGTGGAAAATTATTATTGTTGTTGTAAGAGTTATTACCTTGATAATTACCTGAGTAGTTACCTGAGTAGTTAGGCCTCTGTTGATTCCAACCTTGATTTTGTTGAGAACGGTTGTAGTAGTTGTTGTTGTTGATGTACCTTGCATCCTCAAGCATCTCAGGGCAGTGATTGCCTGAGTGTCCAGTGTCTCCACATTCCTCACAAGTCATGTGAGAGTCGTAGACGTTCATAACTTCTCTTTTGTCTCCAGCTTTGTCATCGAGCTTTTTCATGAGTAGGTCTAACTTTGCAGACAGCATGTCTACCTCTTTGAGCTGGTGCATACCTCCACCCTTCTTGCGTGTTTGGATCCTCTCTTCGTTCCAACCTTGGTTGGACGCCATCTTCTCTACAAGGGCTGTAGCTTGTGGTATGGTGAGTGATAGAAATGCGCCTCCAGCTGCAGCATCCATGGTCTCACGAGCACTAGTGATGAGCCCATGATAGAAAGTCTGCATAAGTAGCCAGCTTTCCATTCCATGATGGGGACATTCTAGGATGTAATCTTGAAAGCGCTCCCATGCTTCTGGAATGGATTCATCATGTTGTTGCTGAAAACTTGTAATCTTCCCACGGAGAGCATTGGTCTTGCCCATGGGAAAGAACTTAGCCAGAAAGTTCATAGAGCAGAGTGCCCACGTAGTGTTCTTATCCTTCGTCGCGTAGAACCACTGCTTCGCTCTCCCCAATAGTGAGAATGGGAAAAGGCGAAGTAGTATGGCATCTCTGGGAACATCTAATATAGTGAATGTGTTGCAAATCTCTAGGAAGTGTTGGAGATGAGCACTTGCATCTTCGTGCGGCTTCCCACAAAACTGGTTGGCTTGTACCATGTTGATGAGCCCTGGCTTGAGCTCAAAGTTCTTGTCGATGGCCGCGGTAGGTCCAGTGCGGATGTTGTCCGTAGTGGGAGCTGAGAACTCGCGGATCGTCTTGTTCGCCATGGCTGCGAACTCTGTTGACAAATTCCGGATGAAACTTCGGTGGTCTTCTAGATTGGATGAAGTGTTGCGTCGAAGTGTTGACTTCTTGAGCTTGGCTCTTGCCTTTCTGATTAATGCTTCAGGGTTGTCAACAAAATTTTCTGGAAGATGTCCTCTATTCATACATCACCCTGCAAAACAATAAGAATGGAAAAATACAGGGGTAAATCTGTATGGGAGAATTGATGATCTCAATCACTTAATGATGCGAATGATGACTCAAATTCTGTATTCATTCCTCGTTAGTAAATCAACCTTCCCCGGCAACAGCGCCCAAAATGCTTGTTGGGCATTCTTAACGTCATTACCAAAAGTAGACTTAGTTTTCTAATTCTGATAACGGCGCCAAAAATGCCGAACCTATCCCTCATGCCACTTAAGCCAAGTTGTCATCCCCAGCATGACATGAGAGACGTGGTATTGAAATATGCAACTACTCTTCTAAATAAATAATAAATACGATCTGCAAGCGCACAGATTAATACCGATGTAGCATTTTAACCGGAAAGTATTCCAAGTATCATTATTTATATTTTTACCACTGGGAAGGGATTACTAACATCAATGTTGATTATGGAATGGAATATAGGAATGAGTATCAATCATTGCATGTATAAGTGAGAGCATTCATCTATCTCTTACATACAGGGGTAAGTGTCACATAAAATATAGATAAAGTATGAATGGTGACAAAGATAATTAATCTGATCAGTTAGCCACATATAATAATGATAAGCACCTCAACAGATATTCTAGCAAGTCATTAGCATGGTATTAGGACGAACTACGAGGATATTTCCTAAGTTATTCTTAACTATAAAGTCTAGCATATCATAGTTAGTGCAAGTACACTTGGCAATCATTGCGAGAAAGGACTACGCCCATGCATAGTGATATTATCAAGGAATATGAGAAACATAGCAATCACTCCCCCGTAATAATGTTGCTCTGCCTGCCTTACACACGGGAGGGAGACTATATAAGAACCAACGAAGCTGTCACCATCGCGAACCACCCCACGATCCGGCATATAAGGTGCAATCGTAGATAAATATGGTCTAAGCACCACGCCTACACAATATTTATCATTTACCCATGGATCCGATGGATAAACGCTATACGATCCTAAACATGTATATAATTCCAATCTAACTAAGCCAAGCGTATAACTACGATAAACTAAGAACAATATAATCGCAAACATAAACAAGTAGAGCATAGTCATAATCAATATATTGAAATAGAACAAAGTTGTATTCATAATATTGAAGAACAATGATGAACAATGAAGAACAGTAAAGGAATTACCAAGAATCCTCTTGACAGATCCGGAAACCAATCGAAGATTGACTCCTTCTAGTTCTAATCCTATGTAGCTATGCTATACTAGAGATCTAGTTGATGTGGTGGCTCTAGGGCTTGATCAGAGACTCTCCTCCTGAGATTAGGGTTTGAGGAATTGAGAATGAGGGAGTGCCTCCTCCAGGGGCCAGGGGTCCTGCTTATATAGCCCCCTCAAGTGAACGTGGGCCGTCGGATCAAACCGACATTAATCGCACGGTTTTCATTGATCCCTTAGGTCGGTAGAGCATAATCCGCGAGACGGAGCCTGATTGGCTCTCAGGCCAGGGCGGGCGCCCTAGGGAGCAGGGCGGGCGCCCTGCCTCCGGGCCCGTTCGGCCTCCCGTTCGATCTCGTGGCTTCTGGAGTCTTCTAGATGATAGAAAATCGGTGAACACGTTATTATCTCTATGTAAACCCGACGTGTGGGCCTTTCCTCCGTATTTTCTGATAACCCCCTGCAGAAACAGACAAACACCAAAACTCGTGGAATTCTGTCAGATAAAACCCTAAGTCTAGGTGTTGGTTGCATTTGGATTCCTTTTCTTTATTTATTTGATAACTATATTTGGTACTTAAGGACCGTCAACAGCCTGCACGGCTGGCAAGATAGCGCTGGTGCATAGAGGAGGAGAAGCGTAGGGATGGGGGACAAAGTTGGGTCAATTCCATGATCTGCACGTTAAAACATGAAATGGTATTTGCCATGTCAGTGGATATCTACACGCAAATTCATCAACATCCCAACAATAGATTTATTATGGCAGCACATTTCCAATGCTAGTTTGACTTAACTAGTCCATCAACCCCTGCTCTCGCACGGGCTAGAATTTTAGGAGATATAAATACTATGTAGTGTTTAATAATATTTTCATTTCAAATGATGAGGTTTTGATATTTCTAGATATATTGTTTTTATTATGTATCTAGATAGTACATTTAAGTGTATAGTAAAAGTTATGTATTTAGAAAACTCAAACGTCTTATAATGGAGAGAGTACATATAACTAATAAAAAATTACTTATACTAAATAGTAAGTTTTTCCTTGTTTATTTTCTAGCATAATAACATAATAGATACTTTGGGCCTGTTTAGTTGGTGAAAAAATTTAGCTAAATTTTTGTAGCACTTTTCGTTGTTATTTGGCAAAATTTATCCAATTATGGACTAACTAGGCTCAAAAGATTCTTCTCGACATTTACAGACAAACGGTGCAATGAGTTATTTTTTTACCTACATTTAATGCTCCATGCATGCGTCCAAAGATTCGATATGATGGGTACTCCGCAAACTTTTTTGGCTTTTGTAGCCAACTAAACAAGCTCTTTGTAGTCTAACATCTAGTTATCATAAACTCATTAATTACTATTTTTAAAAGAACTTTCATAATTTTTTCTTTGCGTACCTCAATATATTTTAAATTTGAAATTACTTTGAAACCTTACCGTTAATTATGGTGGCTCTTGTTGCATCATGTATACTCTGAAGTCATGAATCTAAATTTTGATTTTTCAAATTTTATTCTTATTGAATGCTATAGAATTTTTTCTCTCTCCTCAAATTAAGTTAAAACTCTTGTGCTTATTGTATCTTTTATTAACTCTCCTTTTTGTACTTCTTTAAAATAAGGATTTTAGGTCATAGAGTATATTCTTCAGTACTTCAATAGCATAAGCCATTATTTGAAACATGCACCATATCGCTTAAGATAAGTCATAGAGCTTGAAGTGAGATTTACTGCTAACCTCGGGAGAATTTTAATACTTAAATCTTATAATGCTTGACTTTTTACTCAAAAGTATTTTTAAAGAGCCAAAAAATATAACCATCAGTGGTCTCCCACGTTGGTCTGGTTGAATTTTTCTATCAAGGAATTATATTTGTAGTTATGGTTGTACTATCAATATAAACATATCACACATTTTAGTTAAAATACGTAAATATGTCTAACGTAACAATCTACATAAATTATATGTTATGGTTACTAATGTGGTTTTAAATAATTTGTTAGTATCATTAGTATATGAGTTGTTAATTAATAAAATAGTTTTTGTGCGATGAAACATAACATATGTATTTTGTTGCTCATACTTGCACGACGCGTATATTACTTTAATTAAATCTTATACCATATTAATATTGATAGAGGTTAAGTAATGTATAAACATATATATATATATGCTCTTGTTATCTAAAGAAATTTGTTGTAATAGGTAATGTTGATAATTTAGATATAGATTTGAGGGGGTGTTTAATTTTTCTAATAATGAGATGAAAATTAAGTTATGTAATTAATCATAATAAGAGGATTTCAGCTAAATACAAATTTAGGTCTACTTTATATTATGTTTCTTAATGACATATGTGGGTAATATAAATTAAAGTCATAAGTTAGTTTATATTGTTTTACACAACAATGGAGGTGGATAATTATTTAAAAAAATAGAATTGATCCAGTACCTATTGTTTTTATCAATGGTGATTAGGTTACACTTAATTGTTGGTAAAATATTTCTATTTTTTTTTTGAAAATGTCTAAGATCTATCTTTTGTTTTCTAATGGGACCTCTAGTTAGAATTTCATCTAGACTCTAATGGGACCTCTAGTTAGAATTAACATGTAGACTCTAATGGTGATTAGAATTTCTATCTTTTGTTTTCTAATGGTGATTAGGATTAACATGTAGACTCTAATGGGACCTCTAGCTAGAATTTCTAGTATTTATCTTTTTTTAATGTGATAGGAGTATGTATTTAGTAAAAATCTCATCTTAAGATATATAAACTCTTGATACAATCCTTTTTAATTTCGTAAATCTAAAGTAAGTTGTTGCAATTTTTCCACATGTTAATTAGAAATTCCAGTATTCTTTATCTTTTATTTAAAATTATTTTTTATTATAAAGAGTCTAGGTCCTATTAATATTGTTTGCCATATAAATTGAAACTTGCTTTTATCCCGACACTAAATATATTGAACTTTCTTATATCACAGAAATATATGTATAGTATATAGTATTATTTAATTAATAATATTGATATGGCATACTGTTTTAGTAAAGATGTTGTAACACTCTAAAATTTGCTTCTTTCAAAATAGATGCAAAGTGATTTAATTTTGCATTCTAGTGCTCATGAAAACATAGGAAAATAATATTTTTCATTACATTAAAATTTATGATAGGGTTTAGCAACATTGTGTGTATACATGCTGGTGCATATGATTTGATGTGATGTTTGCTTATTGTTTCTTTATGTGTTGAGGGTGAGCAAAGTCTTTAAAATGCGTTTAGTAGGTCGATCTTCCTTCTCTAGCAAGCCTTTATCATTTTCTGCAATCAAATTCCATGTTTCTCAGCTCAAGTTTTCGTTTGGAGCTTCTCAAAATCTTTTCTTTGTAACCCGAATCACTCCTTCCAGTTTCTCGTCCATCAATCAATCTCTACAAACTTCTCGGGGATTTTTCTGACTTTTTCTATAGCTTGTTTCCACTTGTCTGTGAGCATAATCTAATTTTTAGATGCTCTGAAATTACCTTATAGTGAGCTCCAAATACTTTATTTGGGTTTCTCATGTTCCATAATGTCTCTGAAAAATTTCTCCGAATTTTCAAAGCTTTCGGAGTATTTTTTGCGGCTTAAATAATAATTCTGGACTTTTCCAGAATTATTTCATTCATGAAATTAATTAATTCCGAAAATAATAAATATCTCATTTTCCACCAAAGCCCGTGTGCAATAATCCTAAATGCCCACTTATTTATTTACTAATGGGCTTTAATAATTAATTAGGCCTATTAGTAAAGATAGAGGGTGCAACGTCAATTAGCACCACATCACTAGTTGACATGGAGATGGAGAGTTTTTCTCCCTATATATATGTACCTACCCCTTAGGCAAAGCACACCAAAACTACCGTAGAGGAGCCCCTAGTTTGGAAAATCTCTCGTGTAGTAAATTATATTTTTTTCCTCCTTCTCCTACCGCCGTCGTACGTAATCTGCCGCCGCCTCGCTGACCTAGGATCTCGCCAAGAGATGAAAAACGCCAGCCACCGCCGTTTGCTGCCTCGCCATCACCAAGAGCCTCCATCGCATCTTCTATCTTCTATCAATTGGCAAGTGCATCATTGAGTTCCTCGGCAAATGGTTTTTTTATCCATCTCTGTCAGACATCACAGCAGCACCAAGCGCCGGTGAGAGGCATCCCCTTGCTAGTCTTCGTTCCTGTTTTAATTTCACCTGAATTTATCAGTCATATATGTGCTCAATCCACCCTTAACTGAATGATCCAGCAGTAGCATCCCGATGGCATTCCTGAGCCGAGAGAATGACCACAACGTCTCTGTTCCTATCCTTGTATCCATGTGCATACTTTTGCATGCAGGCTTTGATCCACAAAGCTTTTTCTATATACTAGTATACATATATATATAGGCTAGCCTTAACACGGGTGCGACATATACATTGATTATTCCTTGATCATGTCGTCTCCTTGTCATATACGTCTTCTTTTCCTTTATAAAGATAGGCCCAGATCAAGCAGCCCACCGTCTATCCCTCTCTCTCTGATCCACTTTGGCTTGGATCCCCCAAGCAGCCTGGATCGCTTCTCCTCTTCCCCGCAGGTCCGCTCCCTCTCCTGCTGACACGCCAGCACCTTGTGTTCATGTCCAAGCAAGACTCTGTTTCCGCCACCGAACCTAGACGCTTCTGGGATTTTGCATGGTTTCCATGCCGGGCTGCTCTATAAAATCTCGAGCCCCTACGCCCCTTCCAAACCTAGTGCAGCCGCCCTCGTTCTAAGTTTGCAAGCGCAGCCTGCAACCCTAGCTTCGCCGCCGCGTTCGAATCTTGACGAGAGACAGAGCGACCGCCAATGCTGTCGTTCTCCGTTGACCCGACCAGGACACCGGCGGCCTACACGGAAGATTGCTGTCGTTCTGCCGCAGTCTACGTGTAGACGTCTAGAGGCTCTGCCGGCTGCCGCGGGACCGCTGCGAGGCACGACCAGGAGAAGCTCTTGCCGCTGGCCCTTCTCCTCGGGTGAGCATGCTGTCATCTGTGCCAGTTCATTCGTCTTCAGCCATGTTCAAGCAAAGCAAGCAGCAATGTGGATCACGGACGTGTCCAAGAAACAGTCTGATATATCATATAGGTACCTATCTATATCTACTTCTCTTGTAAAGTCTCCGGTTCTTGTCACACCCGGTTTTGTAAAGAACAAAACTAGGCTCGTCATATGTGTGCCCAGGAAGTCCACACATATGCCAGAATGAAAAAGTATCAGAAACAAT
Source organism: Saccharum spontaneum (assembly GCA_022457205.1). NCBI lineage: Eukaryota > Viridiplantae > Streptophyta > Magnoliopsida > Poales > Poaceae > Saccharum > Saccharum spontaneum. The sequence goes on along the minus strand of CM039581.1, from coordinate 60,287,178 downwards.
GTTATTATATAACGTATACATAGCTACATTAACACTTACATCAGAGTATCGCGGAACGGTGACTAAACTTCAGGCTCCATTCTTCTCAGGGACGGCTGACTGGTGGCTCCATATGCCAAGCACTTCTAATAGACTTCTGGAAACTCACTACACTTTCATCCTTCTTCTAAGCAGCACCTCACTACACACTGGAGTGTGGGGAAATAGCAAGGGTGAGTCCATGTCGAACTCAGCAATATAACATGGGGTTCATGAGGCTCAAAAGGTTTGACACGGGTTTACTGCAATAGCCTTTAGTGAGTCATCTTTTTAGCAGTTGAGTAGCAATAAGTTTACCATAATCCCAAATAACCTCATGATCATGTAAACGAGAATAATGTATAGCAAAAAAAAATAGTAATCATTAATGAGCATCAATATCATCCATATTAACATTATCACCAGTGTTCATCATTTATTCTGTAAGGGTCCAAGGCCACTCGTGACCGTGAGCACGGCTGTTATAACAGTTTTACACTCTGCAGAGGTTGTACACTTTCACTGTGAGTCGTGATTTACCCTTTCGCCCGAGGTGATCAGCCTCTTGACCCACTACCAAGGAAGGTCGGCAGGGTTCACTATGAAGCCTTTCAAAGGTTCGTCTAACAAGTTAGGGCCGCTAGGTTTCAGAAGTCAGTCCGTGTGATACACCACGCAGGGATCCACAGTCTGCTTTACCCCATTTGCGCCACAAGGGTAACCTCTAACAAGCTAGAAAAGGTCCTCATACTGAGCTAAAGCCAGAGCCATATAGCCCTCACAGTTGTACTGTAAGTCCCGGATGTTCGCTTATAGATAAGTCCTTAAGGAGAGAAACTAGAGCACCATAAATAACCCCATGCTCTAGCCCCCTTGAGCCATGTTGCTATAAAGCATCTTTTAAACGTTTATTGCATATACCATTAGTCAAGTTACAGATCATGGTTATTTATCTTGAGCACTAGCATAAATACTACCCAATGCAATATCCCATGGGTGTCAAGGTACAAGATACAAAAACTAGAATATCCTTAGTGGTAACAAGGTAGACACATGCACATGAATTAAGTGTATTAAAAGTGAATAGGAAACAAGGATGATCCCATGCTATACTTGCCTTGAACTTGCTTTACACCTAAAGCAACTTGCTCAGAGAACCTTCAGTTATCTTCTGGTCATCCCCTCTTGATCTTCAACACTCACAGAGGGTTTTCATTCTACTCGTAGCGAACATCACGCATAGGCAAACATGCAAGAAGCAAACATAGAAAACTAAGAACAATACACCACACAAGTTAAAACGACATACTATAAGAGAGCTATCGGCTACGGTCACGAGAACACAAGAAACGTCGATAACGGAACTATCGTTAAAAAGAAAAAGACTATCGGAATATTTATATTATAAAAGGAACCACTACATACTTATTTATTTTAGCTAACAAGATTATGGAAAAGTAATTAGTTCAGATTAGACAAATCATATTTGGACTCAACACCGAGTTGAAATTAACCATGGTTTATATATTTTATAAATATTTCCACACAATATTTTATTTATATATATATATATTTTATAGTGTTTAAGTCATTTATGCATTATACTTTAGAAAGGTAGAACATGTGACAAAGACTAAATGTAAGCATTTATGATTTATGGTGAACTAAGCAAGTCCTAAATGAAAAGGCATTCATGTCGATATTAATCACATTAACATTGAGTTATGAGATGCCTAATGTTTAAACCTAAATTACTTTTAAGTCTAAAAGACATTAAATAGCATTCATATAATTAACTATATGTTTTCTATTTAACTAAGTTACAATTGATAAACACATATTAAAGTTAATACTTATTTATTCATAAAATACCGGAGATAAACCTGAATAACTTTTAATTCAAAAAGGTACTGCATAATTATTAATCAAATTGCATCTAAACCGACTTTATATGATCATGTTTAAACTGGGCAAATTATAACCAATAAATACATATTTAAGTTGACTAATATTTATATAAAAAAAATTAGAAACAAGTTTACCTAATCCTTAATCAAATTAGTAGGATTAATTTCATAAACATGTGACATGGTACATGACATTGTTCAAGTGTACCTTACATCGGCACGGTCGCAAGGCAATAAGAACGAAATTATAACTCTACGTTGGTTTTAAATTAAAAGCTGGTTACGTACCCATTAATCAAATTAATATTTAATTATGAACAAAAGAAACGATGTAAATGGATCTACCGGGAATTTTATATATTATAACAGAAAAGAAAAGATTGTATGCTTGGTTTATTTTAACTAAGCAAAATGGTATGAATTTTATTAATTTAGATTATGCATCTTTATTGATAGACCGAGCTAAATCTAGACATATGCTCGGCATTACGGCCATGGCGAGGCGAACTCGCGATCACAACGGACAAGCACTGGCTCTCTCGACCGGCTCGAAGGCACGGTCCACAAAAGGGGCAACACAAATGCACAAGAATAAACGGAGCAGCACATGTCCGTAGCGACACAAAAGAGACATCAAGCATAAGAGGTAAACTGGCACGAAGGCATGGCACAGGCATTTATCGATAACACGAAGATGATCATGAACATATGTAGACAATTGATATTGATAGATCAAGTGTCAAGTGCATGAGCAAGTATAGATGATAGATAAGGAGTTAATAAGAGCTTGCCGACGTCGTGGATGGCATCGGCTAAGTTCAAAGGCCGACCTTGAAGGCGAGGACTGCGGTGGAGCGCTCCAGCTGGCTGCGGCTTGCTGTTGTCTGAGACGTGGCAGCAGGCATCTGGTAGGCAACGGAGCTCCGGTGAGGCGGTATGGGGCCGCAACACCAAGAAGAAACATGGCGTACCCCTCCCTGCAAGAAAACATTCTTGGCACGAAGGCCGGACACAAAGACGACGAGGCGGTGCGGCTGTCTGGGACGGTCAGCGAAGCCCGACAATGTCACAGCAGGGCTGCACCCTTCCTACAGTGGTGGAGAATGGTGGCACAAAGGCCGGTCTCAGCATAATAATGACAAGATAGGTGATAAGGGGTGAAAAGGACAAGGTCTTGAGTTGTTGTGGTCTCACCAGCGGTAACGAAGAGGGTAGCAAGGTCATCGACAGCGTTGCTTGGCTCTGGTGGATGGCGCAGCGTGACCGTACCCTCCAGCGGCTCATCGGTGATGGGAGACGGCCTTCGGTGAGGTGCTGCTGCTGGTCATGTTCCACGGCACATGCACGGGCATGGTGACGCGGTCGTGGTGGTGAGGAGCACAGCACGGGGTCGACCAAGAGACACGGTGTCGTGGCTTGGCTGGGACGTCGCGGAAGGTGAGGTCAAGGGGATGGGCGCCGGCGTCGAGGTGGTCGGAGGGCACGGCATCACCTGGTCGGAGGGCACGACGTCGCGAGGGAGGAGGGCGAGCAGCATGGTCCAGCCGTAGCTTTGGGGTCATGGTCGCGGCTGTCGACGACCGAGGCGTGACGCAAGATCGACGAGGACGAACTCGGCGATGGCTTGGTGGCGGAGGAAGAGGTGGACGCGGTCGACAGCGCGTCGCATGGCTGGGCACTTGGCGCGGGCGGAGAGGAAACCGAGGCGGAAGTGGAGCACGACGTCGGCTTGACGTTGCGGAGAAGCCATGGCGCAGAGGTGCCGCTGTGACGTCTTGGAGCGGCATCGTGGCCACGGGGACAGAGGACGGCGGTGCTCGCGGACACCGAGGCAAGCGGCGCTGCAGGCTTGCGGCAAGGCCGGTCGCGGCGTCACGGTTGGTGACCGCGGCGAGCTCGTTGGCGCAGCGGCGGCGACAGCGGCGGCGGCGGAAACAGCGGCGGCGACAGCGGCGGCGACAGAAGGATGAGAAAAATATGATTTACTACACGAGAGATTTCCCAAACTAGGGGCTCCTCCACGGTAGTTTTTGGTGTGCTTTGCCCATGGGGTAGGTGCGTATATATTGGGAGAAAAACTCTCCACCTCCATGTCAACTAGCGATATGGTGCTAATTGACGTTGCACCCTCCATCTTTACTAATAGGCCTAATTAATTATTAAAGCCCATTAGTAAATAAATGAATGGACATTTAGGATTATTGCACACAGGCTTTGGTGGAAAATGAGATATTTATTATTTTCGGAATTAATTAATTTCGTGGATAAAATAATTCTAGAAAAGTCCAGAATTATTATCTAAGCCGCGGAAAAATACTCCGAAAGCTCCGAAAATTCATGGAAATTTTCCAGAGACATTATGGAACATGAGGAACCCAAATAAAATATTTAGAGCTCATGAAAAGATATTTTGGAGCATCTAAAAATTGGATAACGCTCACAGACAAGTGAAAACAAGGTACAGAAAAAAGTCGGAAAAATTTTCAAGAAGTTTGTAGAGATTGATTGATGGACGAGAAACTGAAAGGAGTGATTCGGGTTACAAAGAAAAGATTTTGAGAGGCTCCAAACAAAAACTTGAGCTGAGAAACATGGAATATTGATTGCGGAAAAAGATAAAGACGTGCGGGAGAAAAAAGAAGATATTATTTTTTATAACTAATTGATGCTATCATAAACTAAACTTAGGAAATTTTACCCGAATATTAAAACATTTATTTTAATTAGTGTTTTCTATGCACAACCCAAAATCAAAAATTTTGGGGTGTGACAATTCTACCCCACTTAACATGAATCTCGTCCCGAGATTCGGAGAGACTAGGAAGAAAGATAAAGCTGATTATCAAGGTTGTTCTAAGACCTTTGTCGAGATATACTATAGAGATTAAGGATTAACAAAGTTGGATAAAGAAATTGAAGATAGCTCTTTAAGATTGTTTTGAGATTAATGAGATGTAAGAACGACCATCGAAGATCAACAAAAAGGTGATAAGAAAAGATAAAGATTGATGGCGAGAAAGTGATATTGGTTAAGGGGCAAGGACTAGCAAAAGATGATATTATGACAGCGATTGGTCTTTGAGTCTTCTTGTCTCATGACTTGAGATTGATGGTGGTGGCGGACGCTACCCCACTTAACAAAGATCTTGTTCCACCCGACGATGTCATTGAAAGCAACACTTTCTTTAAGGCTTACTACTATTGATGAGTCCTTCATGTGTTGATCCTCCATTGGGTTAAGATAAAGGAGAAAGCATAGAAACCAAGAGTAAGCAAGGACGATACAGGGAAAAGACAACAAGAATTAGGATTGATCAAAAATTAAGTAGAATAGAAGATGACACTACCCCACTTAACATAGATCGAGCTACTTCTCAAGACAAAACCTTCCGGCCACCTTCAAAGCACGAGAACAAGGACAACGCACAAACAACACATCAAGCAAAACAAGCACACAACACAATCATCGACACTACACGTGCTTCATCAACAATGGTGGTCATCCTAATGGCACATTGGAGATGATGAAAGGCCATCGAATCTTTGAACCAGGTGAGATCAGAAAACTTTTAGTAAAAACAATATAAAACAAAAACCAAGGGAGAAAGAAATAATAGCTCAAAGGAAGCTACCAAGGAGAGGATAAAACAGGACAAGGAAGAGAAAATAGTCAAAGTCAATGAGTCAAAATAGTTTTATACCAAAATGAGTTTTAGAATACGTCCAGTACTACTTGGCATACGTCCTACAGTCAACACCGCTCTGATACCACTCTGTCACACCCGGTTTTGTAAAGAACAAAACTAGGCTCGTCATATGTGTGCCCAGGAAGTCCACACATATGCCAGAATGAAAAAGTATCAGAAACAATGTTATTATATAACGTATACATAGCTACATTAACACTTACATCAGAGTATCGCGGAACGGTGACTAAACTTCAGGCTCCATTCTTCTCAGGGACGGCTGACTGGTGGCTCCATATGCCAAGCACTTCTAATAGACTTCTGGAAACTCACTACACTTTCATCCTTCTTCTAAGCAGCACCTCACTACACACTGGAGTGTGGGGAAATAGCAAGGGTGAGTCCATGTCGAACTCAGCAATATAACATGGGGTTCATGAGGCTCAAAAGGTTTGACACGGGTTTACTGCAATAGCCTTTAGTGAGTCATCTTTTTAGCAGTTGAGTAGCAATAATTTTACCATAATCCCAAATAACCTCATGATCATGTAAACGAGAATAATGTATAGCAAAAAAAAATAGTAATCATTAATGAGCATCAATATCATCCATATTAACATTATCACCAGTGTTCATCATTTATTCTGTAAGGGTCCAAGGCCACTCGTGACCGTGAGCACGGCTGTTATAACAGTTTTACACTCTGCAGAGGTTGTACACTTTCACTGTGAGTCGTGATTTACCCTTTCGCCCGAGGTGATCAGCCTCTTGACCCACTACCAAGGAAGGTCGGCAGGGTTCACTATGAAGCCTTTCAAAGGTTCGTCTAACAAGTTAGGGCCGCTAGGTTTCAGAAGTCAGTCCGTGTGATACACCACGCAGGGATCCACAGTCTGCTTTACCCCATTTGCGCCACAAGGGTAACCTCTAACAAGCTAGAAAAGGTCCTCATACTGAGCTAAAGCCAGAGCCATATAGCCCTCACAGTTGTACTGTAAGTCCCGGATGTTCGCTTATAGATAAGTCCTTAAGGAGAGAAACTAGAGCACCATAAATAACCCCATGCTCTAGCCCCCTTGAGCCATGTTGCTATAAAGCATCTTTTAAACGTTTATTGCATATACCATTAGTCAAGTTACAGATCATGGTTATTTATCTTGAGCACTAGCATAAATACTACCCAATGCAATATCCCATGGGTGTCAAGGTACAAGATACAAAAACTAGAATATCCTTAGTGGTAACAAGGTAGACACATGCACATGAATTAAGTGTATTAAAAGTGAATAGGAAACAAGGATGATCCCATGCTATACTTGCCTTGAACTTGCTTTACACCTAAAGCAACTTGCTCAGAGAACCTTCAGTTATCTTCTGGTCATCCCCTCTTGATCTTCAACACTCACAGAGGGTTTTCATTCTACTCGTAGCGAACATCACGCATAGGCAAACATGCAAGAAGCAAACATAGAAAACTAAGAACAATACACCACACAAGTTAAAACGACATACTATAAGAGAGCTATCGGCTACGGTCACGAGAACACAAGAAACGTCGATAACGGAACTATCGTTAAAAAGAAAAAGACTATCGAAATATTTATATTATAAAAGGAACCACTACATACTTATTTATTTTAGCTAACAAGATTATGGAAAAGTAATTAGTTCAGATTAGACAAATCATATTTGGACTCAACACCGAGTTGAAATTAACCATGGTTTATATATTTTATAAATATTTCCACACAATATTTTATTTATATATATATATATTTTATAGTGTTTAAGTCATTTATGCATTATACTTTAGAAAGGTAGAACATGTGACAAAGACTAAATGTAAGCATTTATGATTTATGGTGAACTAAGCAAGTCCTAAATGAAAAGGCATTCATGTCGATATTAATCACATTAACATTGAGTTATGAGATGCCTAATGTTTAAACCTAAATTACTTTTAAGTCTAAAAGACATTAAATAGCATTCATATAATTAACTATATGTTTTCTATTTAACTAAGTTACAATTGATAAACACATATTAAAGTTAATACTTATTTATTCATAAAATACCGGAGATAAACCTGAATAACTTTTAATTCAAAAAGGTACTGCATAATTATTAATCAAATTGCATCTAAACCGACTTTATATGATCATGTTTAAACTGGGCAAATTATAACCAATAAATACATATTTAAGTTGACTAATATTTATATAAAAAAAATTAGAAACAAGTTTACCTAATCCTTAATCAAATTAGTAGGATTAATTTCATAAACATGTGACATGGTACATGACATTGTTCAAGTGTACCTTACATCGGCACGGTCGCAAGGCAATAAGAACGAAATTATAACTCTACGTTGGTTTTAAATTAAAAGCTGGTTACGTACCCATTAATCAAATTAATATTTAATTATGAACAAAAGAAACGATGTAAATAGATCTACCGGGAATTTTATATATTATAACAGAAAAGAAAAGATTGTATGCTTGGTTTATTTTAACTAAGCAAAATGGTATGAATTTTATTAATTTAGATTATGCATCTTTATTGATAGACCGAGCTAAATCTAGACATATGCTCGGCATTACGGCCATGGCGAGGCGAACTCGCGATCACAACGGACAAGCACTGGCTCTCTCGACCGGCTCGAAGGCACGGTCCACAAAAGGGGCAACACAAATGCACAAGAATAAACGGAGCAGCACATGTCCGTAGCGACACAAAAGAGACATCAAGCATAAGAGGTAAACTGGCACGAAGGCATGGCACAGGCATTTATCGATAACACGAAGATGATCATGAACATATGTAGACAATTGATATTGATAGATCAAGTGTCAAGTGCATGAGCAAGTATAGATGATAGATAAGGAGTTAATAAGAGCTTGCCGACGTCGTGGATGGCATCGGCTAAGTTCAAAGGCCGACCTTGAAGGCGAGGACTGCGGTGGAGCGCTCCAGCTGGCTGCGGCTTGCTGTTGTCTGAGACGTGGCAGCAGGCATCTGGTAGGCAACGGAGCTCCGGTGAGGCGGTATGGGGCCGCAACACCAAGAAGAAACATGGCGTACCCCTCCCTGCAAGAAAACATTCTTGGCACGAAGGCCGGACACAAAGACGACGAGGCGGTGCGGCTGTCTGGGACGGTCAGCGAAGCCCGACAATGTCACAGCAGGGCTGCACCCTTCCTACAGTGGTGGAGAATGGTGGCACAAAGGCCGGTCTCAGCATAATAATGACAAGATAGGTGATAAGGGGTGAAAAGGACAAGGTCTTGAGTTGTTGTGGTCTCACCAGCGGTAACGAAGAGGGTAGCAAGGTCATCGACAGCGTTGCTTGGCTCTGGTGGATGGCGCAGCGTGACCGTACCCTCCAGCGGCTCATCGGTGATGGGAGACGGCCTTCGGTGAGGTGCTGCTGCTGGTCATGTTCCACGGCACATGCACGGGCATGGTGACGCGGTCGTGGTGGTGAGGAGCACAGCACGGGGTCGACCAAGAGACACGGTGTCGTGGCTTGGCTGGGACGTCGCGGAAGGTGAGGTCAAGGGGATGGGCGCCGGCGTCGAGGTGGTCGGAGGGCACGGCATCACCTGGTCGGAGGGCACGACGTCGCGAGGGAGGAGGGCGAGCAGCATGGTCCAGCCGTAGCTTTGGGGTCATGGTCGCGGCTGTCGACGACCGAGGCGTGACGCAAGATCGACGAGGACGAACTCGGCGATGGCTTGGTGGCGGAGGAAGAGGTGGACGCGGTCGACAGCGCGTCGCATGGCTGGGCACTTGGCGCGGGCGGAGAGGAAACCGAGGCGGAAGTGGAGCACGACGTCGGCTTGACGTTGCGGAGAAGCCATGGCGCAGAGGTGCCGCTGTGACGTCTTGGAGCGGCATCGTGGCCACGGGGACAGAGGACGGCGGTGCTCGCGGACACCGAGGCAAGCGGCGCTGCAGGCTTGCGGCAAGGCCGGTCGCGGCGTCACGGTTGGTGACCGCGGCGAGCTCGTTGGCGCAGCGGCGGCGACAGCGGCGGCGGCGGAAACAGCGGCGGCGACAGCGGCGGCGACAGAAGGATGAGAAAAATATGATTTACTACACGAGAGATTTCCCAAACTAGGGGCTCCTCCACGGTAGTTTTTGGTGTGCTTTGCCCATGGGGTAGGTGCGTATATATTGGGAGAAAAACTCTCCACCTCTATGTCAACTAGCGATATGGTGCTAATTGACGTTGCACCCTCCATCTTTACTAATAGGCCTAATTAATTATTAAAGCCCATTAGTAAATAAATGAATGGACATTTAGGATTATTGCACACAGGCTTTGGTGGAAAATGAGATATTTATTATTTTCGGAATTAATTAATTTCGTGGATAAAATAATTCTAGAAAAGTCCAGAATTATTATCTAAGCCGCGGAAAAATACTCCGAAAGCTCCGAAAATTCATGGAAATTTTCCAGAGACATTATGGAACATGAGGAACCCAAATAAAATATTTAGAGCTCATGAAAAGATATTTTGGAGCATCTAAAAATTGGATAACGCTCACAGACAAGTGAAAACAAGGTACAGAAAAAAGTCGGAAAAATTTTCAAGAAGTTTGTAGAGATTGATTGATGGACGAGAAACTGAAAGGAGTGATTCGGGTTACAAAGAAAAGATTTTGAGAGGCTCCAAACAAAAACTTGAGCTGAGAAACATGGAATATTGATTGCGGAAAAAGATAAAGACGTGCGGGAGAAAAAAGAAGATATTATTTTTTATAACTAATTGATGCTATCATAAACTAAACTTAGGAAATTTTACCCGAATATTAAAACATTTATTTTAATTAGTGTTTTCTATGCACAACCCAAAATCAAAAATTTTGGGGTGTGACAGTTCTCCTTGTTAGTAAATCCCACAAAGATTCCTATATAGCTTTAACCCTTCATCATATGGCTGTTTTAGTTTTACTAGTCCGTTTTTGTTGCGTTGAGATTATGTTGACGTGGTCTATGTGGTAGTACCAAACATTCACGATGTCATATGTTATTCCCTATACAACTAAAACACTAATTCAGTTATTATGCATGTAGCTAGTTTTCTAATTTAAAAACAATATAAGTGCTATACTTTGATATTTTATAAGTTAATATGGTTAACTGTTAGTGTAAACATGTTTTTAAATTATAATTTATTAGCCCAAGCACGTATCAAATATAATTCTATAGGTGTTCTTAGTGCTCTTTTATCTTTGTAAATTTAGAGTTTAACTCGATTAATTTGTACGGAAATATTTATAAATAAAATATGAATAGGTTCAACTAGGCTTTTGAATATTTTAACTAATCTACTTTACATGGTTTTGCTCAATTAAAATAATTCAAGCATTCGGGCTTTTTCTTTTATGTATGTAATATAAAACTTCCGATAGTCGTATCTTTCGAACGATAGCTCCGATTAGTGTGTTTCTCGTGCCTGTGTGTTCATGGCAACGCGTAGGTTAGTTTTCAAATCTCTTTAATTGTTTGGTGTACTGTTCTAATTGTATCTCTTGTTTGCTTCGTGTATGTTTGCCTAGACGCTTGTGTGGTGCTTTATAATCATGTCCAGTCGGTGAGCTTTACGTGGTGATCAAGAAGCAGTTCTTTGGAGGTTACAAATCTACAGAAAGAAGGATCTCAATTTAAGGCAAGTATAGCATGGGATCATCCTTGTTTCCTATTCACCTTTAATACATTTAATTCATGTGCATGTGTCTACCTTGTTACTGCTAAGGATATCCTAACTTTCATATCTTGTACCTTGACACCCATGGGACATTGCATTGAGTAGTATTTATGCTAGTGCTCAAGATAAATAACCATGATCTGTAACTTGACTAATGGTATATGCAATAAGCGTTTAAAAGATGCTTTATAGAAACATGACTCAAGGGGGCTAGAGCATTGAGTTGTTTTTATGGTGCTCTAGTTTCTCTCCTTAAGGACTCATCTGTAAGCGAACATCCGGGACTTACAGTACAACTGTGAGGGCTATATGGCTCTGGCTTTAGTCAAGTATGAGGACCTTTTCTAGCTTGTTAGTGGTAACCTTCATGGCGTAAGAATGGCTTGACGAATCGGGTATAGTGCGGCCTCTGTCCTTATGTGTATAGGCTACGCGTCATTGTGCCATTTGGAAGGGGGCTCTATATCTGTTTGTTGAGTGAATCTAATGGCCCTAACTTGTTAGACGAACCTTTGAAAGACTTTATAGTGAACCCTGCCGACCTTCCTTGGAAGTGGGTCAAGAGATTAGCTACCTCGGGCGAAAGGGTAAATCACGACTCATAGTGAAAGTGTACAACCTCTGCAGAGTGTAAAACTGTTATAACAGCCGTGCTCACGGTCATGAGTGGCCTTGGACCCTTACAGAATAAATGATGAACACTGATGATAACGATAATCCTGATGATATTGATGCTCACTAATGATTATTGTTTCTTGCTATACGTTATTCACGTTTACATGATCATGAGGTTATTTGGGCTTATGGTAAACTTGTTGCTACTCAATTGCTAAAAAGATGACTCACTAAAAGCTATCGCAGTAAACTCGTGTCAAACCTTTTTGAGCTTCATGAACCCCATGATATATTTGCTGAGTTCGATATGGACTCACTCTTGCTATTTCCCACACCTCAGGATAGTGTCTGGAGTTTTTAGGCTTGTGATCAACCAGTCAGTTTGTTCCTGGAGTGAAGTCTACACCTGGTATTCGGAGTTGTTTTTCCACTGTGTTGCTCTCTAAGGTTATGTCTTATACTATTGTGTTATGTTTATTAAGCATTTGTCTCTTGATATTACACTTATCTGCGGCTATATGTGAGATTTGACTTCTTTATTTCACATATAGTGTATGTCTGGTTTTGTCCTTAAAACTGGGTGTGACAGAGTGGTATCAGAGCAATACTGACGGTAGGACGCAAGCCTCATTAGAAATCGGTCATCTTAAGGTTTTAAAACTGTTATAACTTCCTTGGTCTATAAACTTTGATATTTCTTCTCCACTACGTTCCCACCCTTGATATTCATCTTCCCCATGATGCTTGTTTTAAGCCTTTGATCTCATCTACACTCCTTGATTTGATATGCTTTTTAGAACCATTCCTCACCACCTTCTTGCGTCATCGAAAGAGGAGCTTTAGGATCTTTACCCTTGGTATGAAGAGAACGATAGTATCGCAAGTTGAGTCAATGATTGTTTTGTGCACCTTTATTGCTTGTTGAATTATCATTATGCTTTTGCTTGATTTGGAGCTTTGTAATGATTGCGATGAATTTGTGGAGCCCACAATTTCATTTAGATATAGGCTTAAGACATAAGGATTAATGAATAGATAATAGGGGTGGTTTTTCTCATCTCTGCAGTTTATTGTTTTTCTGAACGGTCTGTGTTCATCATGAGATATCTCCAAGTCTAGAAGTCCAAAGATCATGAGAATTTTGTAAGAACAACTATGCTTCTTTGTATTTCATTTGCCACCAGAATCACCCTGATAGCTATTATGGTTTGGGAGTTATGAAAATCACAAGATGATGCAACTGCGCTGGCTGAACCCTGGAACAGTTTCTGTTGGGCACTGTGTTCGACTACCTTAACTACAGAATATGGGAAAGTGTTCTATACAAAAGTTGCAGAGGATTTCATAAGCTTTTCAACCATGTAAGGCGTGTCATCATATGAATTTTGGAACTCGAGATGTAACTGTTGCAAGATGCCGCATCTGTGCTGCCAGACTTTCTAGACAGATTTCATGTCACTCTGAAACCATATTTTAAAATCAGAATCTGGGGAGGTGATCAATAACAAAGTTGTAGAGAATTTGATAAGCTTTCAAACGGTATAGGCCATAACTGCATCGGATTAACGGAATCAGAGTTAGAGCTGTTTTACTAAGCTGTTGTTCTTCATCTCGCGAGGAAATTTCAGATTACTTGTTTATAACCTTGCTTATGAGTTTCATTGGGATGTCAGCACGCCTTTATGCTAGTTAACTCATTTAGAAGGAGGTGCAAGCTACCCTTTTGAGTCCCCTAGTTCATCTTATCTTAAGGGGGTAGCCAAGTTAAAGAAGTTGCAAGTTGTTCAAACATTCCAGCGCTTCACTTGGAAGAATCGGTTATCCCCACGGTGGAGAAGTCACTATCGAGTGCAGACATCTTTTCTCAGGATTGATGACTAGTTGGATCGTTTACAAGGAGCCCGTGTATTGAATAGGATTGATCCTAGGTTCGAGCTTTCACCACTTGGGAGTTCAATCTTCACCATACCCAGGACGAGTTGGCAGTGATGACATAGGAAGGAGATATTGGACATCTATAGTTGGTTCTACGGAGACTCAGAAAACCTCAATGTTACACCAAGCATGACGATTAAGTTTTGACTGAGGGAAGTTCTCTTCTTGGTTAGTTTATCGCTAATGGTGGAATTATAGAGAACTCAAGAAGGTTGTGACGTGTTGAATTGGAACCCACCCAAGGATGCAGGTGTGACTCGGAGTTACCTTGGAGTAGTGAGATTCTATTAGAGGGTCATTGGAGGCCTTATAATCCTGGACATAAGAGTGACATCTACGTGGATCGTAAGAATCTAAAGGACATCTTCACAAAGTTGGTTTTGAGCTTGTGACTCATCATCATGGGATTAATTATTTTTTTGATGCAAATCATTGGATTAATATTGGTAAGGATTACGACTGGGAAGTGTGTAGCTTAGAAAACAAAAGTCGTTGCCGATGCCCTTAGCAAAGGAGAGTTATGCTAGAAGATTCGGACGACACCATGGACTAAGAGTTGTGTTTAAGAGTTGGGCAATTTAACCTGAGTATAGACTCCAATGTTGTGGATTTGGCAATATGGACTATTAAGGATAACCTAAAGTGATTCGTTAGAAGAGGATATATATTGGCACATGAAGAATAGATTAGGCTTTCCAGTTGGAGATTGTGCATCTCAAGGTGGCCCTTAAGAGAAGTACTAGGAGTTACGATATGAAGGACAAGTTCGCAGTTTGAAACATTGGTTTATTTATGGTTCTTAATATGAAAAGAGAAGTGGCTTAATAAATAGGGCTACCTGAAAGTTTGTTCGGAGTCCCTATCAATATCTTGGAAATGGTTGAGCGAGTTACTTGGAGAAAGATTATTAAAGTGTGCAAAGTAAAGCGGAATCCCTATCAAGAGGATGGAACTACTTGAGGAAGAGAAGAAGATTCAATGGCGAAGTAGCCCTATCTCTTTGATCACCATCTTCCAAATCTCGAGGACGAGATTCATCTTAAGGGGGTAGAATTGTAACACCCTAAAATTTGCTTCTTTCAAAATAGATGCAAAGTGATTTAATTTTGCATTCTAGTGCTCATGAAAACATAGGAAAAATAATATTTTTCATTACATTAAAATTTATCATATGGTTTAGCAACATTGTGTGTATACATGCTGGTGCATATGATTTGATGTGATGTTTGCTTATTGTTTCTTTATGTGTTGAGGGTGAGCAAAGTCTTTAAAATGTGTTTAGTAGGTCGATCTTCCTTCTCTAGCAAGCCTTTATCATTTTCTACAATCAAATTCCATGTTTCTCAGCTCAAGTTTTCGTTTGGAGCCTCTCAAAATCTTTTCTTTGTAACCCGAATCACTCCTTTCAGTTTCTCGTCCATCAATCAATCTCTACAAACTTCTCGGGGATTTTTCTGACTTTTTCTATAGCTTGTTTCCACTTGTCTGTGAGCATAATCTAATTTTTAGATGTTCCGAAATTACCTTATAGTGAGCTCTAAATACTTTATTTGGGTTCCTCATGTTCCATAATGTCTCTGGAAAATTTCTCCGAATTTTTAAAGCTTTCGGAGTATTTTTCGCGGCTTAAATAATAATTCTGGACTTTTCTAGAATTATTTCATCCATGAATTTAATTAATTCCGAAAATAATGAATATCTCATTTTCCAGCAAAGCCCGTGTGCAATAATCCTAAATGTCCACTCATTTATTTACTAATGGGCTTTAATAATTAATTAGGCCTATTAGTAAAGATGGAGGGTGCAACGGCAATTAGCACCACATCGCTAGTTGACATGGAGATGGAGAGTTTTTCTCCCTATATATATATGTACCTACCCCTTGGGCAAAGCATACCAAAACTACCGTAGAGGAGCCCCTAGTTTGGGAAATCTCTCGTGTAGTAAATTATATTTTTTTCCTCCTTCTCCTGCCGCCGTCGTACGTAATCTGCCGCCGCCTCGCTGACCTAGGATCTCGCCAAGAGACGAAAAACGCCAGCCACCGCCGTTTGCTGCCTCGCCATCACCAAGAGCCTCCATCACATCTTCTATCTTCTATCAATTGGCAAGTGCATCATTGAGTTCCTCGGCAAATGGTTTTTTTTATCCATCTCTGTCAGACATCACAGCAGCACCAAGCGCCGGTGAGAGGCATCCCCTTGCTAGTCTTTGTTCCTGTCTTAATTTCACCCGAATTTATCAGTCATATATGTGCTCAATCCAGCCTTAACTGAATGATCCAGCAGTAGCATCCCGATGGCATTCCTGAGCCGAGAGAATGACCACAATGTCTCTGTTCCTATCCTTGTATCCATGTGCATACTTTTGCATGCAGGCTCTGATCCACAAAGCTTTTTCTATATACTAGTATACATATATATATAGGTTAGCCTTAACACGGGTGAGACATATACATTGATTATTCCTTGATCATGTCGTCTCCTTGTCATATACGTCTTCTTTTCCTTTATAAAGATAGGCCCAGATCAAGCAGCCCACCGTCTATCCCTCTCTCTCTGATCCACTTTGGCTTGGATAGCCCAAGCAGCCTGGATCGCTTCTCCTCTTCCCCGCAGGTCCGCTCCCTCTCCTGCTGACACGCCAGCACCTTGTGTTCGTGTCCAAGCAAGACTCTGTTTCCGCCACCGAACCCAGACGCTTCCGGGATTTTGCGTGGTTTCCATGCCGGGCTGCTCTATAAAATCTCGAGCCCCTGCGCCCCTTCCTAACCTAGCGCAGCCGCCCTCGTTCTAAGTTTGCATGCGCAGCCTGCAACCCTAGCTTCGCCACCGCATTCGAATCTTGACGAGAGACAGAGCGACCGCCAATGCTGTAAGCACCGCCTGTTGTTCTCCGTTGACCCGACCAGGACACCGGCGGCCTACACGGAAGATTGCCGTCGTTCCGCTGCAGTCTACGTGTAGACGTCCAGAGGCTCTGCCGGCTGCCGCGGGACCGCTGCGAGGCACGACCAAGAGAAGCACTCGCCGCTGGCCCTTCTCCTCAGGCGAGAATGCTGTCATCTGTGCCAGTTCATTCGTCTTCAGCCATGTTCAAGCAAAGCAAGCAACAATGTGAATCACGGACGTGTCCAGGAAACAGTCTGATATATCATATAGGTACCTATCTATATCTACTTCTCTTGTAAAGTCTCTGGTTCTCCTCGTTAGTAAATTCCACAAAGATTCCTATATAGCTTTAACCCTTCATCATAGGGCTGTTTTAGTTTTACTAGTCCGTTTTTATTGCGTTCAGATTATGTTGACGTGGTCTATGTGGTAGTACCAAACATTCACGATGTCATATGTTATTCCCTATACAACTAAAACACTAATTCAGTTATTATGCATGTAGCTAGTTTTCTAATTTAAAAACAATATAAGTGCTATACTTTGATATTTTATAAGTTAATATGGTTAACTGTTAGTGTAAACATGTTTTTAAATTATAATTTATTAGCCCAAGCACGTATCAAATATAATTCTATAGGTGTTCTTAGTGCTCTTTTATCTTTGTAAATTTAGAGTTTAACTTGATTAATTTGTACGGAAATATTTATAAATAAAATATGAATAGGTTCAACTAGGCTTTTGAATATTTTAACTAATCTACTTTATATGGTTTTGCTCAATTAAAATAATTCAAGCATTCGGGCCTTTTCTTTTATGTATGTAATATAAAACTTCCGATAGTCGTATCTTTCGAACGATAGCTCCGATTAGTGTGTTTCTCGTGCCTGTGTGTTCATGGAAACACGTAGGTTAGTTTTCAAATCTCTTTAATTGTTTGGTGTACTGTTCTAATTGTATCTCTTGTTTGCTTCGTGTATGTTTGCCTAGACGCTTGTGTGGTGCTTTATAATCATGTCCAGTCGGTGAGCTTTATGTGGTGATCAAGAAGCAGTTCTTTGGAGGTTACAAATCTACAGAAAGAAGGATCTCAATTTAAGGCAAGTATAGCATGGGATCATCCTTGTTTCCTATTCACCTTTAATACATTTAATTGATGTGCATGTGTCTACCTTGTTACTGCTAAGGATATCCTAACTTTCATATCTTATACCTTGACACCCATGGGACATTGCATTGAGTAGTATTTATGCTAGTGCTCAAGATAAATAACCATGATCTGTAACTTGACTAATGGTATATGCAATAAACGTTTAAAAGATGCTTTATAGAAACATGACTAAGGGGGCTAGAGCATTGGGTTGTTTTTATGGTGCTCTAGTTTCTCTCCTTAAGGACTCATCTGTAAGCGAACATCCGGGACTTACAGTACAACTGTGAGGGCTATATGGTTCTGACTTTAGTCAAGTATGAGGACCTTTTCTAGCTTGTTAGTGGTAACCTTCATGGCGTAAGAATGGCTTGACGAATCGGGTATAGTGCGGCCTCTGTCCGTATGTGTATAGGCTGCACGTCATTGTGCCATTTGGAAGGGGGGCTCTACATCTGTTTGCCGAGTGAATCTAATGGCCCTAACTTGTTAGACGAACCTTTGAAAGACTTGATAGTGAACCCTGCCGACCTTCCTTAGAAGTGGGTCAAGAGATTAGCTACCTCGGGCGAAAGGGTAAATCACGACTCATAGTGAAAGTGTACAACCTCTGCAGAGTGTAAAACTGTTATAACAGCCGTGCTCACGGTCACAAGTAGCCTTGGACCCTTACAGAATAAATGATGAACACTGATGATAATGATAATCCTGATGATATTGATGCTCACTAATGATTATTGTTTCTTTCTATACGTTATTCAAGTTTACATGATCATGAGGTTATTTGGGCTTATGGTAAACTTGTTGCTACTCAATTGCTAAAAAGATGACTCACTAAAAGCTATCGCAGTAAACCCGTGTCAAACCTTTTTGAGCTTTATGAACCCCAGGATATATTTGCTGAGTTCGACTTGGACTCACTCTTGCTATTTCCCACACCTCAAGATAGTGTCTGGAGTTTTTAGGCTTGTGATCAACCAGTCAGTTTGTTCCTAGAGTGAAGTCTACACCCGGTATTCGGAGTTATTTTTATGCTGTGTTGCTCTCTAAGGTTATGTCTTATACTATTGCGTTATATTTATTAAGCATTTGTCTCTTGATATTACACTTATCTGCGGCTATATGTTAGATTTGACTTCTTTATTTCACATATAGTGTATGTCTGGTTTTGTCCTTAAAACCGGGTGTGACAGATGTATACACTTATTTAAAATAATAACTTATAAAATTTTTCATCATGGAGTATTAATATAAAGTGTTATTGCTATGTGGTTTGTTAGGCGAACATTTTTTCATGTTTCGTAAGTTGTTAAAATAAATAGTTATTCTAATATATACATGTTTATTTGATATACATGGTTGAACATATCGTTATAATTATTTTATTTCACGACTATATAAGTATTTAGAAATATATATGTATCATACTTTATGAATATTGATTTATTTTTTTAATAATATATTACTATTTACATGTAGATTTTAGATATCTTTTATTTATTTTTATAGTGGCTATCGGTACATATAAATATAAAGGTAATACCTTATATTATCTTTCACAACAACATGTACGAATATGTTAAATGCAAACTTAGAATATTATTTTGCATTGTCTTTCATAATAATAAAGGTGGATAATTATAAATTCATTAGGAGTTATTTTAAATTATCTTTTATAGTGGTAGGTGTAGGTAATTTTTTTTGAGCGTAGACATGGCTAAGTTAGATACAAAGTTAGAGGATTATTTTAAATTATCATTCATAATGACCAAGTCGGTTGGACGCAATGCTCCGAGTTATTTTAGATTATATTTTATAATGGCTAATGTGGGTAATTTAGATGCAAATATATGGGGATATTTTGAATTATTTTTATAATGACATATGTGGGTAATTTATATAAAAATATAGTGGGTTTTGTGAATTGAATTTTGTAATGGCAAAGGGCAATTTACATACAAAATTAGAGGGTTACCTTATGTATTTTTTATAATGGCAGTGATGGGTAATTTTCTTAATAAATTACAATAGATCCTATGGATATTATCGGTGTCAATAATTAGAGTCTAGCAAATCAAAGGTCAGATGTTTCTGATTATTGTGAGAATCTCTAGGATTTATTAGCGTTTGGTGAGAATTAACGTGATGCCTCCAAAATTATTTTTTTATAAAGAGTCTAGGTCCTAGTAGTATTGTTTTCCACATAAATTGAAAATCACTTTTATCCTGACACTAAACATGTTGAATTTGTTATATCACAGGAATATATGTGTAGTTTTATTTATATATTATAGATTGCACAAAATTTAATTAATAATATTGATATAGCATACTGTTTTAGTAAAGATGTATACACTTATTTAAAATAATAACTTATAAAATTTGTCATCATGGAGTATTAATATAAAGTGTTATTGCTACGTGGTTTGTCAGGTGAACTTTTTTTCATGTTTCATAAGTTGTTAAAATAAATAGTTATTCTAATATATACATGTTTATTTGATATACATGGTTGAATATAGCATTATAATTATTTTATTTCACGATTATATAAGTGTTTAGAAATATATATGTATCGGACTTTATGAAAATTGATTTGTTTTTTTTAATAATATATTACTATTTACATGTTGATTTCAGATGTCTTATATTTATTTTTATAGTGGCTATCGGTACATACAAATATAAAGGTAATACCTTATATTATCTTTCACAACAACATGTACGAATATGTTAAATGCAAACTTATAATATTATTTTGCATTATCTTTCGTAATAATAAAGGTGGATAATTTATAAATTCATTAGGAGTTATTTTAAATTATCTTTTATAGTGGTAGGCATACATAATTTTTTGAGCGTAGATGTGGCTAATTTAGATGCAAAGTTAGAGGATTATTTTAAATTATCATTCATAATGACCAAGTTGGTTAATTTGGACGCAATGCTACAGGTTATTTTAGATTATATTTTATAATGGCTAATGTGGGTAATTTAGATGCAAATTTAGGGAGATATTTTGAATTATTTTTATAATGACATATGTGGGTAATTTATATAAAAATATTGGGGTTTATTGCGAATTATATTTTGTTATGGCAGAGGGTAATTTATATGCAAAATTACGGGGTTACTTTATGTATTTTTCATAATAGCAGTGGTGGGTAATTTTCTTAATAAATTACAATAGATCCAATGGATATTATAGATGTGGATTATTAGAGTCTAGCAAATCAAATGCCAGATATTTCTGATTATTTTGAGAGTTTTAAGGATTTATTAGCGCGTCTGGTGAGAATTAACGTGATGCCTCCAAAATTATTTTTTATTATAAAGAGTCTAGGTCCTAGTAGTATTGTTTTCCACATAAATTGAAACTCGCTTTTATCCCGACACTAAACATGTTGAATTTGTTATATCACAGGAATATATGTGTAGTATTATTTACATATTATAAGTGCATAAAAGTTAATTAATAATATTGATATGGCATACTGTTTTAGTAAAGATGTATACACTTATTTAAAATAATAACTTATAAAATTTTTCATCATGGAGTATTAATATAAAGTGTTATTGCTACGTGGTTTGTTAGGCGAACATTTTTTCATGTTTCATAAGTTGTTAAAATAAATAGTTATTCTAATATATACATGTTTATTTGATATACATGGTTGAACATATCGTTATAATTATTTTATTTCACGACTATATAAGTATTTAGAAATATATATGTATCATACTTTATGAATATTGATTTATTTTTTTAATAATATATTACTATTTACATGTAGATTTTAGATATCTTTTATTTATTTTTATAGTGGCTATCGGTACATATAAATATAAAGGTAATACCTTATATTATCTTTCACAACAACATGTACCAATATGTTAAATGCAAACTTAGAATATTATTTTGCATTGTCTTTCATAATAATAAAGGTGCATAATTTATAAATTCATTAGGAGTTATTTTAAATTATCTTTTATAGTGGTAGGCGTAGGTAATTTTTTTGAGCGTAGACGTGGCTAATTTAGATGCAAAGTTATAGGACTATTTTTAAATTATTATTCATAATGACCAAGTTGGTTAATTTGGATGCAATGCTTCAGGTTATTTTAGATTTTATTTTATAATGGCTAATGTGGGTAATTTAGATACAAATTTAGGGTGATATTTTGAATTGTTTTTATAATAAATGTCACACTCGATTTTCTAAAGAATAAAACCAGGCATATGTGTGCCCAGAAAGTCCACACATATGTCAGAATAAAAAAGTATCAGAAACAATGTTATTATATAACGTATACATAGCTATATTAACACTTACATTAGAGTATCGTGTTACGGTAACTAAACTTCAGGCTCCATTCTTCTCAGGGACGGCTGACTGGTGGATCCATATGCCAAACACTAATGAAAACTTTACTACCCCTTTATCCTTCTTCTGAGCAGCACCTCACTACACACTGAGGTCTGGGGGAAATAGCAAGAGTAAGTCCATGTCGAACTCAACAATATATCATGGGGTTCATGAGGCACAAAAGGCTAGACACTGTTTGACTGCGTTTAACTTTTAATCATCATATAATTAGCAATTGAGTAGCATCAAGGTATTTCAATTCCCATTAATAAACCAATGATCAATTGTAATAGGATAATGAATAACATTAACATGAGAATAATAATAATCAACAGTAATTAAGCATGATATAACAATGGTGATCACGTATCTGTAGATGTTCCAAGGCCGTCCGTATCCGTGGGCACAGCCAGTATACCAGTTTTTAACTCTGCGCAGAGGTGTACACTTTCACTGTGAGTCATGATTTTCATATGCTAAGAGGTCATGAATCCCTAAACACAAGAAATAATATAAAGCCATTTAAGAGTTCGCCTAACAAGTTAGGGCCGTTATATTCACTCGGCAAGCAGATGTAGGAACCCCTTTTCAAATAGCATAATTCCTTTTGGCTATACTCATAGACTAGAGGCTGTCCTACACCCAACGTGTCAAGCTATTCTTACGCCATTTAAGGTAACCACTAACAAGCTAGAAAAGATCTCTTGAACAACTAGAGCTAGAGCCATATAGCCCTCATAGCTGTACTGTATGTCCCGGTTATCACTTACAGGTAAGTCCTTATGGAGAGAAACCAGAGCAACAATATAACCCCTTGCTCTAGCCCCCTTTTAAACAGTAATAAAATCATCATTAAAGGTTGGTCGCTTAATCCATTAGTCAAATTATAAGATTATTGTTCATAATTAAGCACTAGCAATAGCTACCCAAATGCATAACCCATAGGTGTGAAGGAAACAAGATATCAATAGCTAAGTTAAAATCTCTATGGTTGTCAAGGAATACACATGCATATGTATGATAATTTCAGTGAATAGGACAACAAGGATGGTCCCATGTTATACTTGCCTTATTCCTAAAGTCTAGCTGCTCAAACCCTTCAACTGCTATCTTCTGGTCTCAAGTCCTTTTGCTTCGACTATCGGTCCTCAGCTCCTCGTCTTCGGCGCTAATTAACCATGCTTCTTCTACTCGTAGCAATCAAGCAGAATGTCACACCCAGTTTTAAAGAACTAAACCAGGTCAGCCATATGTGTGCCCAGGAAGTCCACACGTATGTCAGAATGAAAAAGTATCAGAAACAATGTTATGTATTTAACGTACGCATAGCTATAATAACACTTACATCAGAGTATCGCGGAACAGTGACTAACTTCAGGCTCCATTCCTCTCAGGGACGGCTAACTGGGGGCACCATATGCCAAGCACTTCTGAAAGACCTTTGGAAACTCCACTACATCTTTATCCTTCTTCTGAGCAGCACCTTACTACACACTGGGGTGTGGTGGAAATAGCAAGAGTGAGTCCATATCGAACTCAACAAGTATAACACAGGGTTCATGAGGCACAAAAGGCTAGACACTGTTTGACTGCATTAAGCTTTTATTCACCATGTAATTAGCCATTGAGTAGCATCAAGATGAACCAATTCGCATTAATGAACCAATGATCATTTGTAATAAGGATAATGAATAGCATTAACATGGCATAATAACAACAACAACAGTATTAAGCATGACATATCAATGGTGATCATTTATTCTGTAAGAATACCCAAGGCTGCTCGTATCCGTGAGCACGGCTAGTATACCAGTTTATTAAACTCTGCGCAGAGGTGTACACTTTCACTGTGAGTCATGACTTCCAAATGCATGGGTTTGCAAGGCCTAGAACATCAGAAACCATATAAAGCCATTCAAAAGTTCGTCTAACAAGTTAGGGCCATTAGATTCACTCGGCAAGCAGATGTAGAACCCCCTTCCCAGTGGCACACAACTCGCAGCCTATACACACAAAGGACAGGGGCTCGCCCTACACCCAACGTGGCAAGCCATTCTTACGCCATTTAAGGTAACCACTAACAAGCTAGAAAAGGTCTCTTGAACAACTAAAGCTAGAGCCATATAGCCCTCACAGTTGTACTATCAATCCCGGTTAATGCTTACAGATAAGTCCTTATGGAGAGTAACTAGAGCAACAAACAAACAACACAGTGCTCTAGTCCCCTTATAACATGAATTAAATCATCTTAATGGTTGATTGCACCATTCATTAGTCATATTACAAGATCTATGTTCATAAATCAAGCACTAGCCAAGCTACCCAAATGCATGATCCCATAGGTGACAAGGAATCAAGATATCAATCGCTAAGTTAAAATCTCTAAGGTTGTCAAGGAGGACACATGCATATGATAGCAATTATAGTGAATAGGTTAACAAGGATGGTCTCATGTTATACTTGCCTTGATCAAAGCTTCCCTATTGATACTGCTGGTCTGGCTCAAAATAATACTCCTGATCGTCAAGAAACTGCTCACCGTCTATACTCGATCATCAAACATCAACACACAATCATCCGAGCAATCATACACGAAGCAAATAAAAAGAAATAATTAGAACAGTACACCAACAGTAGCAAAACTTTTAGAAAAGCTTATAAAACTATTCTACACATCACTACGATCACACAGACGTAAAGATCACAAAAAACAGATTTAAAACGTGAAAGATATGAATTTCTGAAGATTTCCTATAGAAAAATAATAGATTAAATATAAGCTCGAAATTTAAAAGTTGAAAACCTACTGAACAATTGTTCTAACATGTAGAGCATGAAATTACGAAACTAACGCAACTGGAACGGATCAAATCGGAGTTAAAACGTGGAAGATATGGCCTAAACAAGATTGTATGTATATACGTATTTCTATTGTATTTCAGGATTTGTTTTACTAAAGAAAAACGGCCACAAATCGTACCCATGACATCATGTGATGTCATCAAGCTAGCTAACAAAATGAAGCAGGTCAACAGCACGCACGACGCTATTTGCTTGATTCATTTTAATTAAACAAATTCATGTGAGGTAACTAATTTAGAAACTATATATTTCCTTTTGAAAAGGCGGGGTTAAAACTAGTTATATTCTATTTCTATATAAAAAATTGATATCATCTACGCCAATTAAATTTTAGCTTACAGAAACTAATTATCATGTGAGGGCGTCTAAACGAGTTTTATTTGACCATGTTTAGCCTAAACAATTATGATGAAACCCATTTTATATGGAATTAATCAAGTTAACAATCAATTAGAAAGGATCGACATGATCCTATTTTGCTTTTATTAAAAACACGTTTGCATAAACAATAATCAATTTCACATTTTAAATTATAATGTTCACACACATATGAGCATGGTACCAATACGTAAATTAAGCCAACAAAAATCTAACATAATTTGAATGAACTTGTTAGTCATGGACACATACGTTCTGTTCTCCAAACCTGACAAGACTAAACTTGCACACTGCACTTGCTCTAGATGATACTTACATGTGAGTGCGGGTGATAGACGTTTTCATGATCATCGTATGTATGTATACAGGAATTGCAAGAGGAGGCATCATCTCACCCTACTCATGATGACCGCTGATGAAGCAACAACAAAGAATCCAAAGGTGGATGACGACAAACACTGAGCACATCGATGTGAAGTGGTTCAACGCAACAAAGAACATGCTGCAGCGACTTGTAGCCGGAAACCATTAGAGCGGCATCTGCTACGCTGCACTGGTGGCAAGGATATACGATGAGGTCAAGATTGGAGGAGATCGACAACAGCATATTCATAGGACAAAAAAAGAAGGCTAACCTACTGTTGTGATCGAAGATTGATATAATATTAGAGGAAGCCTGGCCTCACATGATTTATGCGGCAAGCAGATGTAAACAGCGACTCGATCGATGGAACTGTGATGAACAACAGCGGCGGAAGTCTGCTCGGCGAGATCGGCTTGGCAAGATCGGCGCAACGCAAAGACACGGAGTCGCGGACACTGCAGAAAACCAATCGACTGGACATATGAACAGATCGCGGTGGCGGCGGCGGCTTGTGACGAGGTGTAGAGATTCATGATCACCAACGAGGCTAGGAGGCCACAGGCATATATTTATATGCACAAGGTTAAATCCAAGTTGGAATAGGATTAGATTTTATTATTTTCGGAATTAATGAATTTCATGACTAGAAATAATTATAGAAAATCTAGAATTACCTTTTAAGCCGTGAAAAATAGCTCAGAGCTCAGAAAAATCACGGGAAAAATCCTGGAGACTCTTGGAGAGATAAGGAACTCAACTAAATGAGTTTGGACTCATGAAAAGATTGATGAACAGATCAAGGAAAAAGATTAAGCTCACGGAAATTAAAAGTTTAAATCCAGAAAATGCCAAAAAGTTTTCTGATGAGAAGTAAACGTCGTCCTATGGTATTTTGAAAATAATAGCACTCACCAACACCATAGACAAGCATCACACAAACACCACATTATCTAATTAATATGAAAAAGTGTAATACCAAAATTTTCTATATTTAAATTAGCAGCAACTTAATTTATCTGATAAGTTTTTTTCAAATATTAAAATCATTTATTTTATTTAGTATTTTTCATGCACAACCCAAAATATAAATTTTGAATGTGACATAGAACAAACAGACAATAAACACAACTGAGAACAACACACCAAACAAAAGAGACGCTTTAAAAGAGCGTGCACTAAGCGTCACGGTTCGTTGCTACGATCATGAGAGCGCAAGAATGACTAAGAACGGAGCTATTGTTACCGAGGACACGTCTATCAAGGTTTACTGCATAGCTAAAAGAGCAAACTTTACGATTGATTTATTTTATTTAATGAAAAGAGGTGATGGATGTTTTAAAGTGGAATTGACCAAATTATATTAACTTATCAAAGCCGGAGTTAAACCATATTCACATTTTGTTTATAAGTAAAAGAATGTATATCATTTAAGTCATTTAAACATTTATTAATTAGAAAACCTAGATCATGGGACAAAAGCTAAACAAATGCATTTATGATTCATGGTTGAACAAATCAATTCATAATTGAAAAGTCATTTATGTTGGTATTAATCATATTAATATTTATTATAAAAGACCGAAGTATAAACCTAAATTGTCTTTAACTCAAAAAGATATTAAATAAATATTACCCAAACTAATTATATGTTCCATGTTTAACTAAACAAATTATAATTAATAAAAACACATTAAGGTTGGTGTTAATGAAGTTAACATTTACTTTATGAAAGATCAAAGATTAGATGCTAAGTTGCTTTTAGCTAAAGAAAAGGCATTTCATAAACTTTAATTAAATTAACATGATTAAATTCATAAATACATAACATGATAAAAGTCATTGCTAGCATGCAGATTACGGACAGTGAGGTAGCAACGCGGAAAACACGGAATTACAACCCTAAGTTATTTTTAATGAACGCTATTAAATAAATCAAATTGCATTTAAATTAGAAAACTAGTTGCACATAAACATCAATGACAACAATATTTTAGATTATAAGACTCGGAACATTTAAATCATGATGACTAAAACTAGCGCCACCGAAACAGACAAAACCAGAGCTACGATAATGAAACTACCGGGTTTTATATTATATTATAAAAGATAACGAAGACTATGCACATGTTTTATTTTTAATTGAACAAAATCATGCGAAGGATATTAACTTAGTCAAATTATATTTTAAATTAAAATACCATGTTAAATCCAGTCATATATTATTTATGAATGTTTAGAGAATCATCTATAAGCAAATACATTTCTTTTATGAAAAGAAAGTAAACAAGTGAACGCCTAGACTAGTTTTATATTTAAAACGTGTTTAGACTAAGCAGATTATAAATTAAAAACTAATTACAAGCATATTAATCAATCTAATATTTAGCTATATATGAAAAAAAACATCTGACAAGAAAACATTAACACTACTGCGTAGAGTGCAACTATACGAAACTAACGCAACTAAAACGGAGCAAAACGGAATTAAAACGAAGAAACGATAAAGATATTACGAACTAGTGGCAGAACCGCAAATACTTCATCTTCTATCTCCATCCATCTGAAGGGCCTCGGCCTAGGGACGACACGAGAAGGAGGAGAAATATTTAATTTACTACACGAGAGATTTTCCAAAGTAGGGGCTCCTCTTACAGTAGTTTTGGTGTGCTTTGCCCATGGGGTAGTTACATACTTATAGGGAGAAAAACTCTTCACCTTCACATCAACTAGTAATATGGTACTAATTGATGTTGCACCGTCCACCTCCACTAATAGGTCTAAATAGACATTAAGGCCCATTAGAAAATAAATGCATTAGCCTTAGAGATCATGGGCTTTGAGAGTTGGGGTAAAATGAGAGATTTATTATTTTCGAAATTAATTAATTTCATGGATAAAATAATTATAGAAAAGTTCAGAATTATTATTTAAGCCGCGAAAAATACTCCGAAAGCTCCAACAACTTGAGAAAAATTCTTAGAGATATTTTAGAACATGAGGAATCCAAATAAAGTATTTAAAGCTCATAATAAAATAATTTGGAGCATCTAAAAATTAGATTATGCTCACAGAAAAGTGGGAACAAATTATAGAAAAAGCTGAAAAAATTCCCGAGAAGTTTGTAGAGATTGATTGATGGGCGAGAAACTGAAAGGAGTAATTTGCGTTACAAAAGAGAAGATTTTTAGGAAGATCCGGATGAAAACTTGATATGAGAAACAAAGAATATTGATTATAGAAAAAGATAAAGACATGCCGGAGAAGGAAGATCGACCTATTAAATGTATTTTTAAAGACTTTGCTCGCTCTCAACACACAAGAGTTAACAAGCAAACATCACATCAAACAATAGCCCGTCAAATTAGTTTAGAAAAATTTAATGTCACACCCGGTTTTCTAAAGAACAAAGCCAGGCTAATCATATGTGTGCCCAGGAAGTCCACACATATGCCAGAATGAAAAAGTATCAGAAACAATGTTATTATATAACGTATACATAGCTATATTAACACTTACATCAGAGTATCGCGGAACGGTGACTAAACTTCTGGCTCCATTCTTCTCAGGGACGGCTGACTGGGGGTAACATATGCCTAGCACCTCTACTAGTCTTCTGGAAACTCCACTATACCTTTGTCCTTCTTCCGAGTAGCATCTTACTACACACTGGAGTGTGGGGGAAATAGCAAGAGTGAGTCCATGTCGAACTCAACAAGTATAACACAGGGTTCATGAGGCTCAAAAAGGCTAGACACTGTTTGACTGCATTTAGCTTTTAATCATCATATAATTAGCAATTGAGTAGCATCAAGGTATTCCAATTCCCATTAATGAATCAATGATCAATTGTAATAAGGATAATGAATAGCATTAACATGAGCATGATAATAATCAACAATAATTAAGCATGATACAATAATGGTGATCAAATATTCTGTAAGAATCCCCAAGGCCGCTCGTATCCGTGAGCACGGCTAGTATACCAGTTTATTAAACTCTGCGCAGAGGTGTACACTTTCACTGTGAGTCATGATTTCCATATGCTAAGGGGTCATGAATCCCTAAGCACAAGAAACCATATAAAGCCATTCAAAAGTTCGTCTAACAATCTAGGGTCATTAGATTCACTCGGCAGGCAGATGTAGAACCCCCCTTCTCGGTGGCACAACAACCGCAGCCTATACACACTAGGCCAGGGGCTCGCCCTACACCCAACGTGGCAAGCCTTTCTTACGCCATTTAAGGTAACCACTAACAAGCTAGAAAAGGTCTCTTAAACAACTAGAGCCAGAGCCATATAGCCCTCACAGCTGTACTGTATATCACGGTTATCACTTACAGATAAGTCCTTATGGAGAGAAACCAGAGCAACAATATAACCCCTTGCTCTAGCCCCCTTTTCAATAATAATAAAATCATCTTAATGGTTGATTGCTTAATCCATTAATCAAATTACAAGATCATTGTTCATAATTAAGCACTAGCAATAGCTACCCAAATGCACAACCCATAGGTGACAAGGAAACAAGATATCAATAGCTAAGTTATAATCTCTATGGTTGTCAAGGAAGACTCATGCATATGTATGATAATTTCAGTGAATAGGTAACAAGGATGGTCCCATGTTATACTTGCCTTAATCAAAGCTTTCCTGATGATACTGCTGGTCTGGCTTAAAATAATACTCCTGATCGTCAAGAAACAGCTCACCATCTATACTCGATCATCAAGCATCAATACACAATCATCCGAGCAATCATACACTAAGCAAACAAAGAGACATAATTGAAATAGTACACCAACAGTTGCAAAACAGTATAAAAAGTTTATAAAACTCTTCTACACGTTACTACGATCACACAGACCTAAAGATCACGAAATTCGGATTTAAAACGTGAAAGTTATGAATTTTCTAAGATTTCCTATAGATAAATAATTATTTTAATATAAACTCAAAAATTAAACTTTTCAAACCTACTGTACAGCTACACTAACATATAGGGCTTGCAAATACAAACCTAACGCAACTTGAACGGGTCAAATCGGAGTTCAAACGTGGAAGATATAGCCTAAACAGGAGGATTGTATGTGTATACGTATTTCTATTGTATTTCGGGATTTGTTTTTTTAAAGGAAAACGGCAATAAAGTGAGTGTGACATAATGATGATGTCAACAAACTAGTTAAGCAAAACTGGGTAACCAGATGGACGGGCGGTGCTGTTATTGGACAAACTAAGTGACCACAACTTGCATCTACTGAACAATTTATAAATAAAAACATATTAATGTGAATATTAATCGAGTTAACATTTCAAGAAAATGCCGACGCATGAACATATATTATTTTAAATTTAAAGGAACATGGCATAAACATTAATTATTCTAATCAAATATTTATAATTTATATAATCTGACACACATACAAGCACTAATCAAACCATCTCATGTTTTACATTTAAACTAAACAAATTATAATCAACAACCAGTAATATTAATTGAGTTAAAGCTAATCATATTTTATTTGATAAAGTATTGTCACGTAATTTATATATTAAGCAAGTTAAACTTTATCTGTGCAAAGAAAATAATTAAACATGTGTCGTGATATTCGCTGCTGCTACGCTACGCCGTGGATTACGTCTAAACAATGCAGGCATGACGTTAACAGTATTTACAACCAAGATAATAATGGGGCAAGGAAGCTGGGCTGACCATTGATCATGGACGTGGTCATTTGCTTGCATGCTGGTGATAGATGGCTCTGCTCGGCGAGATCGGATAAACTTCAAGCGGAGGGTCGCCACGGCATCGGACGGAGCTAGGGCTCGATGGCGCTGCGAATCGGGGCGAGGCGAGGGCAGCAGATGGCGTCCGCGGCGGCTTCGGCAGACGGCTCTGGATGAAACACGGACGGCGGCAGTAGAGGTAGCTGCTGTCCATTCACAAAGAGTGAAACTAGGACAAACTTCTTGTAAGCTTCTACAACAAACGCGTTAAACATCGACATTGGGGCAGTAACAGCATTGTGAAGAAGCTCCAAAGCTTTAGAAAACTTCTTGAGCCCAATGTAAATCATCCCCCCGTAGTAGCAGTAGAGGAACAGGTCCTTTGGCTGATCGACTTCAAATATGTCATCTTCCAGAACGCCGAGGCCAGCCTTGTACTGCTTCGCCCTAACCCGAGGCAGAACACGGCAGAGATCCATCTCCATCGGTCGTACATCGCATGGGATCGGTGAGCCGGAACCTGCCCCTCGGCCTGGTCTCCTAGGAAGCACGGCAGCCTTGGAACCATCCGAAATAAGCTGCGAAGGGATGCCCAGGCAGTGCAGTATATACTCTCTTTTGACATTCGATCGTGCTCAGGCCATGCGCAACACCCCAATCTTGGTTGGACATTGTAATCTAAATCTCCATTAACAGGTCCTGGGGCAGACACCAAGGGCGATGATCCGCACCTGGTGCATCACAAGAACTTCGACGCAGTGCAACGGATGGATCGGCATCATCTGGGTAAAGCAGAGCACACCACGTACGTCAGGCTGCCGAGCGCCGAAGGGAACAACGACGATCGAGAATCGACCGACGGCGGCAAGCGGACTACTTCTCAACGGCCAGATACAAGGAGACCACAGGAAGGTGCTAGGGCTCACAGCGCTGGCGGTGTGTTTGCGAGCTCGGCGAGATCCGAAGTGTGCGGCGGCGGTGGCAACAGCGGCGGCGGCAACAGCAGCGGCGAACGGCAACAGCGGCGGCGGCTGGAACCCGCTAGGGCAAAGATGCGGCCTTCAACATGCTATAGATATATATAGGCTAACAGATATGGGCCTTGCGTAAAGAGGTCTGGCTCATATACACGTATACACGTGACTTTGGCTTGCTTCCTGGATTGTGATCACGTCAAAGCACTTGCATGCACGTGTATATATATATATATATATATATATATATATATATATATATATATATATATATATATATATATATATATATATATATATATATATATATATACATATAAGATACGGCGAGAGATAGAGGGAGCTACGAGCGACGGCTCGCGATAAGAGTTGTACTCCTGGAACCAGGGCGTCGAGAGCTACGCTGGCATATATATAGTTGTAGGGTTTGAAAACTTTTCAGATTTTCTTAATTTCGGGATTATTTTAATTCCGCGAATAAAAATAATTCCAGAAAATCTAGAATTACCTTTTAAGCCGCGAAAATACTCCGGAGCTCAGAAAAATCACGGGAAAAATCCTGGAGACTCTTTTAAAGATAAGGAACTCAACTAAATGAGTTTGAGCTCTTGAAAAGATGAATGAAGAGATCAAGGTAAAAGATTAAGCTCACGGAAATTAAAAATTTTAAATCCAGAAAATACCAGAAAGTTTTCCGATGAAAAGTAAACGTCGTCCTATGATATTTTGAAAATAATAGCACTCACCAACACCAAAGACAAACATCACACAAACACCACATTATCAAATTAATATGAAAAAGTTTAAAACCAAAATTTTCTATATTTAAATTAGCAGCAACTTAACTTATCTAATAAATTTATTGAAATATTTAAATTATTTATTTTATTTAATGTTTTCTAAGCATAACCCAAAATTAAAAATTTTGAGTGTGACAATTCTACCCCACTTAACAAGAATCTCGTCCCGAGATTCGGAGAGACTAGGAAGAAAGATAAAGTTGATCTGCAAATCTTCACGCTTCTCTGATCAACTCTTATCCAATAATGATGCCATAAACTCAAAACCAACTTTGTAAATGTCTCCTTTAGACCCTTACGATCTTGTAGATGGTTCTAACAGGTTACCACTCTAAGAAAGGATACCTGCGCTCGATAGTAACTTTGCAATCATGTAGATAGCTAATGCTTCCAAGTGACGAAATAGAACGTATAAAACCTCCATCTTGTATCGTCTTTAGTTTGAAAACCCCTCTTAGGAAGAGATCAATTGGAGAACACCAATGGATAGATTGCATTTGTTTCTGAGTGATAACTACCATCCTGTCCTTCTATCATCTAAAAGAAATTCATGAGCATATGCAAGAACAAGTAACCTGCACTTCCTCGCGAGTAGAAAATGGCAGTGCAGAGATACAGTTATAACTCAAGTTCTACGAATCCGATGATGTTGTAGCTTATACCGTTGGAAAGCTTATCAAATTTACTACAACTTTCTTATAGAACACTTCTCAAGATTCTGCAGTTAAGGTAGTCGAAAACTGTGCACAACAGAAACTATTCTAGGTTGCTGACAGCACAGATGCGTCGCCTTTTGATTTTCATAACTCCCAAACCATAATAGCTATCAGGGTGGTTCTTACGGTCAGAGAAAAATATTGAAGTCTACTATTGTCCAGAATTTATCCATGATTTTTGGGCATCCAAAAGTAGAGATATAAGCTAAGGAAGACAGACTGCTCTAAAAAGACAGGATAAGATAAAAATGAGATTCAGAGAGATTAGAGAGATAGATAACACTAATCTTCAACTCTTCATTCTTCTTTGATTTGTGTTGATGAGATATAAGACATAGATTGAGGATAGCCAAAAGATCACAAGAAAGATAAAGTTTGATCTTCAGTTCTTCGTACCTCGTCGCTTGAGATTAATGATGGTAGTAGACACTATCCCACTTAACAAAGATTTTGTTCCACCTGGCAATATCATCGAAGGCAACACTTTCTTTAAGGCTTGCTGCTAATGATAAGTCCTTCACTTAAAACTTACTAAACATACTTGATATGGGGGTGATGTCATCTAAGTTTTTATGAAACTAACTATAGACTTCCAACATCTCCTTCCGATGTCGTCCATACTAACTTGTATAGAGTATGTTGAATTGAATGTTAAACTCCCAACTGATGATAGCTTGAAGTGAAGACCAGTCCTGATGAATACCCGAGCTTCTTGTAGACGATCCAACAAAGCATTGATCCCAAGCAAACAACACTAGCACATAAGTAGACTTCCAATCATAGAGATAACCACTTCTTCCAAGTGAAGCACTAGGACATACAAAACATTTATCTTGCAACACTCACAACTTTGCTACCCCTTAAGAAAAAGAAACTAGGGGACACCAAAGTAACTTGCATCTCCTTTTATACTAGATAACCATAATCATCTCTAATGTAAGATTCCAAGGCAAATCAATGAGATTCAAAGATATCCAATGATATATTCACTTATACAAGATAAGGAAGTAATGCAGAAAATTTCTGGGTGAATTCCAATTTTAATAGTTCAGTAAATCGGGCATAACTCGAGCTACAAAGATCCAAATGAAGTGATCTTTACATGGTTGGAAAGCTTATGAAATTATCTACAACTTTTATTAATAACACTTTTTCAGGTTCTGTCATTAAATTAATCAAAAACAGAGCTTAGCCAAAACTGTTCCAGAATTCCAGACTGTGCAGTAACCTTAACTTAGAACAGGTATATATCTTAGCTCAAAATAGATAAAAAGGTAATTCCAGTGGGTTTGGAAAGATACAGAAGTCTAGTTATTCCCAGTAAGATTTCATAAATTTCTCATGTCCATATCTTGAGATATAACAGAAACATTGCAGACTGCTATAGAATCAGCATGCGGAGTATTACGTAAAACCTACCCCACTTAACATGGATCGAGCACTCCTCAAGACTTATACCTTCCGAGCCACTTTTGAAACACGAGAACAAGGCAATACACAAGCAACACATCAAGCAAAACAAGCACACATCATATCATCGGTACTACACGTGCTTCTTCAACAATGGTGGTCATCCTAATGGCACATTGGAGATGATGAAAGGCCATCGAACTTTTGAACAAGGTAAGATCAGAAAACTTTTGGTAAAAACAACAGAAATCAAAAACCAAGGAAGTAAGAAATAATAGCTCAAAGGAAGTTATATCACGGAGGGATACAATAGGACAAGGAAGAGGAAATAGTCAAAATCAATGAGTCAAGGGATGACAAAATAGTTTTATAGTGAAATGAGTTTTAGAATACGTCCGGTGCTACTTGGCATACGTCCTACAGTCAACACCGCTCTGATACCACTCTGTCACACCCGGTTTTCTAAAGAACAAAGCCAGGCTAATCATATGTGTGCCCAGGAAGTCCACACATATGCCAGAATGAAAAAGTATCAGAAACAATGTTATTATATAACGTATAAATAGCTATATTAACACTTACATCAGAGTATCCCAGAACGGTGACTAAATTTCAGGCTCCATTCTTCTCAGGGACGGCTGACTGGGGGTAACATATGCCTAGCACCTCTACTAGTCTTCTGGAAACTCCACTATACCTTTGTCCTTCTTCCGAGTAGCATCTTACTACATACTGGAGTGTGGGGGAAATAGCAAGAGTGAGTCCATGTCGAACTCAACAAGTATAACACAGGGTTCATGAGGCTCAAAAAGGCTAGACACTGTTTGACTGCATTTAGCTTTTAATCATCATATAATTAGCAATTGAGTAGCATCAAGGTATTCCAATTCTCATTAATGAATCAATGATCAATTGTAATAAGGATAATGAATAACATTAACATGAGCATGATAATAATCAACAATAATTAAGCATGATATAATAATGGTGATCAAATATTCTGTAAGAATCTCCAAGGCCGCTCGTATCCGTGAGCATGGCTAGTATACCAGTTTATTAAACTCTGCACAGAGGTGTACACTTTCACTGTGAGTCATGATTTCCATATGCTAAGGGGTCATGAATCCCTAAGCACAAGAAAACATATAAAGCCATTCAAAAGTTCGTCTAACAAGTTAGGGCCATTAGATTCACTCGGCAGGCAGATGTAGAACCCCCCTTCCCGGTGGCACAACAACCGCAGCCTATACACACTAGGCCAGGGGCTCGCCCTACACCCAACGTGGCAAGCCTTTCTTACGCCATTTAAGGTAACCACTAACAAGCTAGAAAAGGTCTCTTGAACAACTAGAGCCAGAGCCATATAGCCCTCACAGCTGTACTGTATATCCCGGTTATCACTTACAGATAAGTTCTTATGGAGAGAAACCAGAGCAACAATATAACCCCTTGCTCTAGCCCCCTTTTCAATAATAATAAAATCATCTTAATGGTTGATTGCTTAATCCATTAATCAAATTACAAGATCATTGTTCATAATTAAGCACTAGCAATAGCTACCCAAATGCACAACCCATAGGTGACAAGGAAACAAGATATCAATAGCTAAGTTATAATCTCTATGGTTGTCAAGGAAGACTCATGCATATGTATGATAATTTCAGTGAATAGGTAACAAGGATGGTCCCATGTTATACTTGCCTTGATCAAAGCTTTCCTGATGATACTGCTGGTCTGGCTTAAAATAATACTCCCAAGAAACTGCTCACCATCTATACTCGATCATCAAGCATCAACACACAATCATCCGAGCAATCATACACTAAGCAAACAAAGAGACATAATTGAAATAGTACACCAACAGTAGCAAAACAGTATAAAAAGTTTATAAAACTCTTCTACACGTTACTACGATCACACAGACGTAAAGATCACGAAATTCGGATTTAAAACGTGAAAGTTATGAATTTTCTAAGATTTCCTATAGATAAATAATTATTTTAATATAAACTCAAAAATTAAACTTTTCAAACCTACTGTACAGCTACACTAACATATAGGGCTTGCAAATACAAACCTAACGCAACTTGAACGGGTCAAATCGGAGTTCAAACGTGGAAGATATAGCCTAAACAGGATTGCATGTGTATACGTATTTCTATTGTATTTCGGGATTTATTTTTTTAAAGGAAAACGGCAATAAAGTGAGTGTGACATAATGATGATGTCAACAAGCTAGTTAAGCAAAACTGGGTAACCAGATGGACGGGCGGTTCTGTTATTGGACAAACTAAGTGACCACAATTTGCATCTACTGAACAATTTATAAATAAAAACATATTAATGTGAATATTAATCGAGTTAACATTTCAAGAAAATGCCGACGCATGAACCTATGTTATTTTAAATTTAAAGGAACATGGCATAAACATTAATTATTCTAATCAAATATTTATAATTTATATAATCTGACACATATACAAGCACTAATCAAACCATCTCATGTTTTATATTTAAACTAAACAAATTATAATCAACAACCAGTAATATTAATTGAGTTAAAGCTAATCATATTTTATTTGATAAAGTATTGTCACGTAATTTATATATTAAGCAAGTTAAACTTTATCTGTGCAAAGAAAATAATTAAACATGTGTCGTGATATTTGCTGCTGCTACGCTACGCCGTGGATTACGTCTAAACAATGCAGGCATGACGTTAACAGTATTTACAACCAAGATAATAATGGGGCAAGGAAGTTGGGCTGACCATTGATCATGGACGTGGTCATTTGCTTGCATGCTGGTGATAGATGACTCTGCTCGGCGAGATCGGATAAACTTCAAGCGGAGGGTCGCCACGGCATCGGACGGAGCTAGGGCTCGATGACGCTGCGAATCGGGGCGAGGCGAGGGCAGCAGATGGCATCCGCGGCGGCTTCGGCAGACGGCTCTGGATGAAACACGGACGGCGGCAGTAGAGGTAGCTGCTGTCCATTCACAAAGAGTGAAACTAGGACATACTTCTTGTAAGCTTCTACAGCAAACGCGTTCAACATCGACATTGGGGCAGTAACAGCATTGTGAAGAAGCTCCAAAGCTTTAGGAAACTTCTTGAGCCCAATGTAAATCATCCCCCCTAGTAGCAGTAGAGGAACAGGTCCTTTGGATGATCGACTTCAAATATGTCATCTTCCAGAACGCCGAGGCCAGCCTTGTACTGCTTTGCCCTAACCCGAGGCAGAACACGGCAGAGATCCATCTCCATCGGTCGTACATCGCATGGGATCGGTGAGCCGGAACCTGCCCCTCGGCCTGGTCTCCTAGGAAGCACGGCAGCCTTGGAACCATCCGAAATAAGCTGCGAAGGGACGCCCAGGCAGTGCAGTATATACTCTC
This sequence comes from Saccharum spontaneum, assembly GCA_022457205.1. Classification (NCBI taxonomy): domain Eukaryota; kingdom Viridiplantae; phylum Streptophyta; class Magnoliopsida; order Poales; family Poaceae; genus Saccharum; species Saccharum spontaneum. Next base: position 60,248,264 of record CM039581.1, on the reverse strand, counting down.
TTTTGACATTCGATCGTGCTCAGGCCATGCGCAACACCCCAATCTTGGTTGGACATTGTAATCTGAATCTCCATTAACAGGTCCTGGGGCAGACACCAAGGGCGATGATCCGCACCTGGTGCATCACAAGAACTTCGACGCAGTGCAACGGATGGATCGGCATCATCTGGGTAAAGCAGAGCACACCACGTACGTCAGGCTGCCGAGCGCCGAAGGGAACAACGATGATCGAGAATCGACTGACGGCGGCAAGCGGACTACTTCTCAACGGCCAGATACAAGGAGACCACAGGAAGGTGCTAGGGCTCACAGCGCTGGCGGTGTGTTTGCGAGCTCGGCGAGATCCAAAGTGTGCGGCGGCGGTGGCAACAGCGGCGGCGGCTGGAACCCGCCAGGGCAAAGATGCGGCCTTCAACATGATATAGATATATATAGGCTAACAGATATGGGCCTTGCGTAAAGAGGTCTGGCTCATATACACGTATACACGTGACGTTGGCTTGCTTCCTGGATTGTGATCACGTCAAAGCACTTGCATGCACGTATACATATATATATATATATATATATATGTACATATAAGATACGGCGAGAGATAGAGGGAGCTACGAGCGACGGCTCGCGATAAGAGTTGTACTTCTGGAACCAGGGCGTCGAGAGCTACGCCGGCATATATATAGTTGTAGGGTTTGGAAACTTTTCAGATTTTCTTAATTTCGGGATTATTTTAATTCCGCGAATAAAAATAATTCCAGAAAATCTAGAATTACCTTTTAAGCCGCGAAAATAGTCCGGAGCTCAGAAAAATCACGGGAAAAATCCTGGAGACTCTTGTAAAGATAAGGAACTCAACTAAATGAGTTTGAGCTCATGAAAAGATGAATGAAGAGATCAAGGTAAAAGATTAAGCTCACGGAAATTGAAAATTTTAAATCCAGAAAATACCAAAAAGTTTTCCGATGAAAAGTAAACGTCGTCCTATGATATTTTGAAAATAATAGCACTCACCAACACCAAAGACAAACATCACACAAACACCACATTATCAAATTAATATGAAAAAGTTTAAAACCAAAATTTTCTATATTTAAATTAGCAGCAACTTAACTTATCTAATAAATTTATTGAAATATTTAAATTATTTATTTTATTTAGTGTTTTCTAAGCATAACCCAAAATTAAAAATTTTGAGTGTGACATTTAAAGATCCTCATTTTTTTTTCATTTTTTTCTATAACTAATTGGTGCTATCATAAAATAAACTTAGGAAATTTTATCCGAATATTAAAACATTTATTTTATTTAGTGTTTCCTATGCACAACCCAAAATAGAAATTTTAGGGTATGACAATAACATATGTGGGTAATTTATATAAAAATATTGGGGGTTATTGTGAATTATATTTTGTAACGATAAAGGTGGGTAATTTACATGAAAAATTAGGAGGTTACTTTATGTATTTTTCATAATGGTAGTGGTGGGTAATTTTCTTAATAAATTACAATAGATCCAATGGATATTTTTGGTGATGATGATTAGAGTCTAGCCAATCAAAGGCCATATGTTTCTTATTATTGTGAGAATTCCTAGGATTTATCTTTTTGTTAGCGCGTCTGGTGAGCATTAATATGGTGGCTCCGTTGAGGCCTCTAATTAGTAATAGTAAGATATTTCTATCCAATTCAATTCTAGCGGCTCAATATCTACATCTAAACGGATTCTTAGTAAAATCAGATAGGATTTTTATGCTCCAGAGAGTGGAGGGACACAAATATACGAAGTGAGTGAGATGGATTAAATTCGGAGGAAATTTAGAGTCATGTACTCATGTGACAGTTTAGGCACAGAAAAGAAAAACAAAATACTTACCTTACAAAAACATTTAATCATTAACTAGTATCTCTGCAGCTTATGTCCAGGTTGTATTCATGACAGGTGATGAGGTTAAGATACTGTACAGCTCCTACCCGACCTGCAACATGATAGCACCCCTTTCATCAACAAGCCATCTTCACTGTATGCCTCATTGAGTAACGCACAAACAGAGCCACATTCAGTAAGCTAAGAGTGGCCATCATCCAGAAGAAATAGTCCAGGTGGCCTTCGTTCAGGTTATCTGGAATCCACCCAGGTGCCCCGCCGCGTGTTGTGGCCACCGCGACAATGCTGAGCAGCCTATACACACTAAGGACAGGGGCTTGCCCTACACCCAACGTGAAGCCATTCTTACGCCATTTAAGGTAACCACTAACAAGCTAGAAAAGGTCTCTTGAATAAAAGTCAGAGCCATATAGCCCTCACAGCTGTACTGTATGTCCCGGATGATCACGTACAGATAAGTCCTTATGGAGAGAAACTAGAGCAACAATATAACCCCTTGCTCTAGCCCCCTTTTCAACAGTAATAAAATCATCATTAAAGGTTGATTGCTTAATCCATTAATCAAAATTACAAGATCATTGTTCATGATTAAGCACTAGCAAAAGCTACCCAAATGCACAACCCATAGGTGACAAGGAAACAAGATATCAAAAGCTAGGTTATAATCTCTATGGTTGTCAAGGAGGACACATGCATATGTATGATAATTTCAGTGAATATGACAACAAGGATGGTCCCATGTTATACTTACCTTGATCAAAGCTTCCCTGTTGATACTACTGGTCTGGCTCAAAATAATACTCCTGATCATCAAAAAACTGCTCACCGTCTATACTCGATCATCAAGCATCAACACACAATCATCCGAGCAATCATACACGAAGCAAACAAAGAAACATAATTAAAACAGTACACCAACAGTAGCAAAACAGTATAAAAAGTTTATAAAACTCTTCTACACGTTACTATGATCACAAAGACGTAAAGATCACGAAATTCGGATTTAAAACGTGAAAGTTATGAATTTTCTAAGATTTCCTATAGATAAATAATTACTTTAATATAATCTTGAAAATTAAATTTTCCAAACCTACTGTACAGCTACACTAACATGTAGAGCTCGCAAATACGAACCTAACGCAACTTAAACGGGTCAAATCGGAGTTAAAACGAAGATTTTATGATCAAAACAAGTTTAGTAGCAAAACTGTAAATAGTATCAACTTCTACCTTTAGCTGGTAGGAGCTCCGGTCAGCCATGGTGGAACCTCGCTGGAGAGAAGCAAGATGAGATGGGAACTCGATGAAACGGTGATGAATTCACGCAAACGGATATACCACGGTGTAGAGAACGACGAGGGCTACCTCTTAGTGGTGGTGGCCGGCGTCGGGACGCGACGGTTTGGCCGAAAAAGCTCGTCGGAGAGTTCACCGGAACGCAAGCTGTAGATGCAGAACTTCGGCGAGAGGTGGAGGGAGCTACAAGCGGCGGCTCACGATAAGGGTCGTACTTCTGAAACCAGGGCGTCGAGGGCTACGCCGACATATATATAGTTGTAGGGTTTGGAAACTTTTCAGAATTTCTTAATTTCGGGATTATTTTGATTCCACGAATAAAAATAATTCTAGAAAATCTAGAATTACCTTTTTGGCCGTGAAAAATAGCCCGGAGCTCAGAAAAATCATGGGAAAAATCCTGGAGACTCTTTGGGAGATAAGGAACTCAACCAAATGAGTTTGTACTCATGAAAAGATGGATGAAGAGATCAAGGAAAAAGATTAAGCTCACGGAAATTGAAATTTTAAATCCAGAAAATGCCAAAAAAATTTCCGATGAGAAGTGAACGTCATCCTATGGTATTTAAAAAAATAATAGCACTCACCAACAACAAATACAAGCATCACATAAACACCACATTATCAAATTAATATGAAAAAGTTTAAAACCAAAATTTTCTATATTTAAATTAGCAGCAACTTAACTTATCTAATAAATTTATTCAAATATTGAAATCATTTATTTTATTTAGTGTTTTCTAAGCACAACCAAAATAGGAAATTTTGGGTGTGACATGCTACGTGATGTAGAGGATGGATTATACAGTCCTAGGTAGTTGAAAAACTAGAGATAATGAGAAAGGATGGCAAAACACTATTGTATCATGTTGTTCAGTGAGCAAACTTGAAGGCGATGTCATGTTATTAGAGTTCAAATCTACACATAGATTGAGCGGTGAAGGCTTCGATGATTTGTTAGGTGTATTGAGGAAACTGATCCGAGACACTGACGAGTTGCCAGAAAAGACATAACTAGCTAAGGAAATGATCTTTCCAACTAGCCTTGAGGTTGAAAAAAATCCATACATGTCATCGGCGATGGCGGGAGTGTCTCAACGTTAGCGACAACCGCGACGTGAGCTCAGGCCTGCACGGCTGGCAAGATAGCACTGGTGCATAGAGGAGGAGAAGCGTAGGGATGGGGGACAAAGTTGGGTCAAATCCATGATCTGCACGTTAAAACATGAAATGGTATTTGCAATTTCACTGGATATCTACACGCAAATTCATCTACATCCCAACAATGGATTTGGTATGGCAGCACATTTCCAATGCTAGTTTGACTTAACTAGTCCATCAACCCCTGCTATCGCACGGGCTAGAATTTTAGGAGATATAAATACTATGTACTGTTTAATAATATTTTCATTTCAAATGATGAGGTTTTGATATTTCTAGATATATTGTTTTTATTATGTATCTAGATAGTACATTTAAGTGTATAGTAAAAGTTATGTATTTAGAAAACTCAAACGTCAAATAATGGAGAGAGTACATATAACTAATAAAAAATTACTTATACTAAATTGTAAGTTTTTCTAGCATAATAACATAATAGATACTTTGGGCCTATTTAGTTGGTGAAAAATTTTGGGTAAATTTCTGTAGCACTTTTTGTTGTTATTTGACAAAATTTATCTAATTATGGACTAACTAGGCTCAAAAGATTCTTCTCGACATTTACAGACAAACTGTGCAATTAGTTATTTTTTTATCTACATTTAATGCTCCATGCATGCGTCCAAAGATTCGATATGACGGGTACTTCGCAAACTTTTTTGGCTTTTGTAGCCAACTAAATAGGCTCTTTGTAGTCTAACATCTAGTTATCATAAACTCATTAATTACTATTTTTAAAAGAACTTTTATAATTTTTTCTTTGCATGACACCTCTATATATTTTAAATATGAAATTACTTTGAAACCTTACCATTAATTATGGTGGCTCTTGTTGCATCATGTATACTCTGAAGTCATGAATCTAAATTTTGATTTTTCAAATTTTATTCTTATTGAATGCTATAGATTTTTTTTCTCTCTCCTCAAATTAAGTTAAAACTCTTGTGCTTATTGTATCTTTTATTAACTCTCCTTTTGTACTTCTTTAAAATAAGGATTTTAGGTCATAGAGTATATTCTTCAGTACTTCAATAGCATAAGCCATTATTTGAAACATGCACCATATCGCTTAAGATAATTCATAGAGCTTGAAGTGAGATTTACGACTAACCTTGGGAGAATTTTAATACTTAAATCTTATAATGCTTGACTTTTTACTCAAAAGTATTTTAAAAGGGCCAAAAAATATAACCACCAGTGGTCTCCCAGTTGGTCTGGTTGAATTTTTCTATCAAGGAATTATATTTGTAGTTATGGTTATACTATCAATATAAACATATCACACATTTTAGTTAAAATACATAAATATGTCTAACGTAACAATCTATATAAATTATATGTTATGGTTACTAATGTGGTTTTAAATAATTTGTTAGTATCATTAGTATATGAGTTGTTAATTAATAAAATAGTTTTTATGCGATGAAACATAACATATGTATTTTGTTGCTCATACATGCACGACGTGTATATTACTTTAATTAAATCTTATACCATATTAATATTGATAGAGGTTAGGTAATGTATAAACACATATATATGCTCTTGTTATCTAAAGAAATTTGCTGTAATAGGTAATGTTGATAATTTAGATATAGATTTGAGGGGGTGTTTAATTTTTCTAATAATGAGATGAAAATTAAGTTATGTAATTAATCATAATAAGAGGATTTTAGCTAAATGCAAATTTAGGTCTACTTTATATTATGTTTCTTAATGACATATGCGGGTAATATAAATTAAAGTCATAAGTTAGTTTATATTCTTTTACACAACAATGGAGGTGGATAATTATTTAAAAAATAGAATTGATCCAATAGCTATTGTTATTATCAATGGTGATTAAGTTACACTTAATTGTTGGTAAAATATTTCTATTTTTTGAAAATTTCTTAGATCTATCTTTTGTTTTCTTATTAAGTCTTGAGAGGATTAACATGTAGACTCTAATGCGACCTCTAGTTAGAATTTCTAGTATTTATCTTTTTTTTTAATGTGATAGGAGTATGTATTTAGTTAAAATCTCATCTTAAGATATATAAACTCTTGATACAATCCTTTTTAATTTCGTAAATCTAAAGTTTATCTTTCAACTTTAGTTAAATTGTTGCAATTTTTCACATGTTAATTAGAAATTCCAGTATTCTTTATCTTTTATTTAAAATTATTTTTTATTATAAAGAGTCTAGGTCCTAGTAATATTGTTTTCCATATAAATTGAAACTTGCTTTTATCCCGACACTAAATATATTGAATTTGTTATATCACAGAAATATATGTATAGTATATAGTATTATTTAATTAATAATATTGATATGGCATACTGTTTTAGTAAAGATGTATACACTAATTTTAAATAATAACTTATAAAATTTATTACCATGGAGTATTAATATAAAGTATTATTGCTATGTGGTTTGTTAGGTGAACATTTTTCATGTTTCATAAGTTGTTAAAATAAATACTTATTCTAATATGTACATGTTTATTTGATATACATGGTTGAATATAGCACTATAATGATTTTATTTCATGATTATATAAGTATTAGAAATATATATGTATTGTGCTTTATGAATATTGATTTATTTTTTATAATAATATATTACTATTTACATATAGATTTTAGATATCTTTTATTTATTTTTATAGTGTCTATTGGTACATACAAATATAAAGGTAATACCTTATATTATCTTTCACAACAATCTGTATGAATATGTTAAATGCAAACTTAGAATATTATTTTGCATTGTCTTTCATAATAATAAAGGTGGATAATTTATAAAATCATTAGGAGTTATTTTAAATTATCTTTTATAGTGGTAGGCGTAGGTAATTTTTTTTAGCGTAGACATGGCTAAGTTAGATACAAAGTTAGAGGATTATTTTAAATTATCATTCATAATGACCAAATCGGTTGGACGCAATGCTCCGGGTTATTTTAGATTATATTTTATAATGGCTAATGTGGGTAATTTAGATGCAAACATATGGGGATATTTTGAATTATTTTTATAATGACATATGCGGGTAATTTATATAAAAATATAGGGGGTTTTGTGAATTATATTTTGTAATGGCAAAGGGCAATTTACATACAAAATTAGAGGGCTAACTTATGTATTTTTTATAATGGCAGTGATGGGTAATTTTCTTAATAAATTATAATAGATCCTATGGATATTATCGGTGTCAATAATTAGAGTCTAGCAAATCAAAGGTCAGATGTTTCTGATTATTGTGAGAATCTCTAGGATTTATTAGCGTCCGGTAAGAATTAACGTGATGCCTCCAAAATTATTTTTTATTATAAAGAGTCTAGGTCCTAGTAGTATTATTTTCCACATAAATTGAAACTCACTTTTATCCCGACACTAAACATGTTGAATTTGTTATATCACAGGAATATATGTGTAGTATTATTTATATATTATAGAGTGCATAAAATTTAATTAATAATATTGATATGGCATATTCTTTTAGTAAAGATGTATACACTTATTTAAAATAATAACTTATAAAATTTTTCATCATGGAGTATTAATATAAAGTGTTATTGCTACGTGGTTTGTAAGGCGAACATTTTTTCATGTTTCATAAGTTGTTAAAATAAATAGTTATTCTAATATAGACATGTTTATTTGATATACATGGTTGAACATAGCATTATAATTATTTTATTTCACGATTATATAAGTATTTAGAAATATATTTGTATCGTACTTTATGAATATTGATTTTTTTTTGTAATAATATATTACTATTTACATGTAGATTTTAGATATCATTTATTTATTTGTATAGTGGCTATCGGTACATATAAATATAAAGGTAATACCTTATATTATCTTTCACAACAACATGTACGAATATGTTAAATGCAAACTTAGAATATTATTTTGCATTGTCTTTCATAATAATAAAGGTGGATAATTTATAAATTCATTAGGAGTTATTTTAAATTATCTTTTATAGTGGTAGGCGTAGGTAATTTTTTTGAGCGTAGACGTGGCTAATTTAGATGCAATCATTCATAATGACCAAGTTGGTTAATTTGGACGCAATGCTCCAGGTTATTTTAGATTATATTTTATAATGGCTAATGTGGGTAATTTAGATGTAAATTTAGGGTGATATTTTGAATTATTTTTATAATAACTGTCACACCCAGTTTTCTAAAGAACAAAACCAGACTTATCGTATGTGTGTCCAGGAAGTCCACATATATGTCAGAATGAAAAAGTATCAGAAATAATGTAATTATATAACGTATACATAGCTATATTAACACTTACATCAGAGTATCGTGGAATGGTGACTAAACTTCAGGCTCCATTATTCTCAGAAACGGCTGACTGGTGGATCCATATGCCAAACACATCTAAAAACTTTACTACCCCTTTATCCTTTTTCTGAGTAGCACCTCACTACACACTGAGGTGTGGGGGAAATAGCAAGAGTGAGTCCATGTCGAACTCAACAAATATATCATGGGGTTCATGAGGCACAAAATGCTAGACACTGTTTGACTACGTTTAGCTTTTAATCATCATATAATTAGCAATTGAGTAGCATCAAGGTATTCCAATTCCCATTAATGAATCAATTATCAATTGTAATAGGATAATGAATAGCATTAACATGAGAATAATAATAATCAACAGTAATTAAGCATAATGGTGATCATCTATCTGTAGATGTTCCAAGACTATCCGTATCTGTGGGCACGGCTAGTATACCAGTTTTTAACTCTGCGCAGAGGTGTACACTTTCACTGTGAGTCATGATTTTCATATGCTAAGGGGTCATGAACCCTAAACACAAGAAACCATATAAAGCCATTTAAGAGTTCGTCTAACAAGTTAGGGCTATTAGATTCACTCGGCAAGCAGATGTAGGAAACCCTATTCAAATGGCATAATTCCTTCTCGGCTATACTCATAAACTAGAGGCTGTCCTACACCCAACGTGTCAAGCCATTCTTACGCCATTTAAGGTAACCACTAATAAGCTAAAAAAGGTCTCTTGAACAACTAGAGCCAGAGCCATATAGCCCTCACAGCTGTACTGTATGTCCCGGTTATCACTTACAGGTAAGTCCTTATGGAGAGAAACCAGAGCAACAATATAACCTCTTGCTCTAGCCCCCTTTTCAACAGTAATAAAATCATCATTAAAGGTTGGTCGCTTAATCCATTAGTCAAATTACAAGATCATTGTTCATAATTAAGCACTAGCAATAGCTACCCAAATGCATAACCCATAGGTGTCAAGGAAACAAGATATCAATAGCTAAGTTAAAATCTCTGTAGTTGTCAAGGAAGACATATGCATATGTACGATAATTTCAGTGAATAGGACAACATATACTTGCCTTATTCCCAAAGTCTAGCTGCTCAAACCCTTCAACTGCTATCTTCTGGTCTTAAGTCCTTTTGCTTCGACTATCGGTCCTCAGCTCCTTGTCTTCGGCGCTAATTAACCATGCTTCTTCTACTCGTAGCAATCAAGCAGAACAAACAGACAATAAACACAACTAAGAACAACACACCAAACAAAAGAGACACTTTAAAAGAGCGTGCACCAAGCGTCATGGTTCGTTGCTACGATCACGAGAGCGCAAGAATGTCACACCCAAAATTTTCTATTTTGGGTTGTGCATGAAAAACACTAAATAAAATAAATAATTTCAATGTTTGAATAAATTTATTAGATAAGATAAGTTGCTGCTAATTTAAATATAGAAAATTGTGATTTTAAACTTTTTCATATTAATTTAATAATGTGGTGTTTGTGTGATGCTTGTCTTTGGTGTTGGTGAGTGCTATTATTTTTAAAATACCGTAGGACGACGTTTACTTCTCATCGGAAAACTTTTTGGTATTTTCTGGATTCAAAATTCTAATTTCCGTGAGCTTAATCTTTTCCTTGATCTCTTCATCTATCTTTTCATAAGCTCCAAATACTTTATTTGGGTTCCTCATGTTCCATAATGTCTCTAGAAAATTCCCTCGAATTTTCGGAGTTTTCGGAGTATTTTTCGCGGCTTAAATAATAATTCTAGACATTTCTAGAATTATTTTATCCACGAAATTAATTAATTCCGAAAATAATAAATATCTTATTTTCCACCAAAGCTTGTGTGCAATAATCCTAAATGTCCATTCATTTATTTACTAATGGGCTTTAATAATTAATTAGGCCTATTAGTAAAGATAGAGGGTGCAACGTCAATTAGCACCATATCGCTAGTTGACGTGAAGGTGGAGAGTCTTCCTCCCTATATATACGTCCGGCCTGCCTGCTAGCCCTGTTTTCCGCCGCTGTTGTCGCCGCCGCCGCTATTGCCGCCGCCGCCGCTGTTGCCGCCGCCGCCGCTGTCGCCGCCCGCCGCCGCTGTTGTTGTCCGCGGCCGCGATCTCATTGGTGCTCGGCGACGACAACCTCCTCGGCGAGATCCTCCTCCGCCTAGGGTTCCCCGACCGATCCGACCCCGTGAGCTAATCCAGACAACCCAGCCATGGAGGAGACCGGGACAGGCCGCCCGCCCGCCTCTGGCACCGCCGCCGCCGACTTCCCGGAGCTCCTGGGTTTCTGCGCGCGCGGAGGCCCTCATCGCTGAGTTGCTCCTGCTCTCCGACCGCGCACCTCCGCTGTTCGCAGACCACCGCTTCGACCCCGTCCTCTTCGACTTCCGGTGACATCTCTCGCTCTGGTCTCTGCCATAAATAATAAACTCCCAACCATCGCAATGCGAAGGGGCAACTGTGTGAATTCTCCTCCTATTCGTAGATAGAAATCTTCACATCTCGAGTACCCACCGTAGCTTTAAGTTTTAATAGCTGAGGTTCACTTCGCTCGCGGCGCAGATACTTCGATTTCCCGGGCGATTTTGAGGCGAGGATCGAGGGAAACATCGAGCTGGAAGCACTGGAAGATCAGCTCCGTGACTCCTGCGGCTCCTACATGCAGAGATTCTTCTCCTTTCTGGATGGCGCTGTCACTTACCACGGAGAGCTCTGCAATTACCTGAATGATCTGCAGGTTAGGCTTTGCGCCGTTGCACATTGTCTTTGTAACTTGTAGATTGATGCCATCGTTGCTAAATATTTTTAGATGAACCAGAGCGTCAAACATGATGCCCCCGGTCCCAATTTTAGTGACACTAAACGAGTGTTCTTTCTTGTTTAGGAAGGGTTATATGTCCATTGCACATTCGATCATGTGTTGGAGAATAACTGTGCACGCCCAGTTTTGATTTGTTAGCTTGATGACATCATCATCACATCATACATGCATTATGGCCGTTTTCTTTAAGAAAAACAAATCCCGAAATACAATAGAAATACAAATATACATACAATCTTGATTAGGCCATATCTTCTCCGTTTTAACTCCGATTTGACCCGTTCAAGTTGCGTTAGGTTCGTATTTGCAAGCTCTACATGTTAGTGTAGTTGTACAGTAGGTTTGGAAAATTTAATTTTCGAGTTTATATTAAAGTAATTATTTATCTATAGGAAATCTTAGAAAATTCATAACTTTCACGTTTTAAATCCGAATTTCGTGATCTTTACGTCTGTGTGATCGTAGCAACGTGTAGAATAGTTTTGTAAGCTTTCCTAAATGTTTTTCTACTGTTGGTGTACTGTTCTAATTGTATCTTTTGTTTGCTTCGTGTATGTTTGCTCGGAATGTTTGTATGTTGATGCTTGGTGATCAAATTTAGACGGTGAGCAGTACTACGACGATTAGGAGTATTATTTTGAGCCAGACCAGCAGTATCTATCGGAGAACTTGATCAAGGCAAGTATAACATGGGACCATCCTTGTTACCTATTCACTGAAATTATCATACATATGCATGTGTCTTCCTTGGCAACCATAGAGATTATAACTTAGCTATTGATATCTTGTTTCCTTGTCACCTATGAGTTGTGCATTTGGGTAGCTATTGCTAGTGCTTAATTATGAACAATGATCTTGTAATTTGATTAATGGATTAAGCAATCAACCATTAAGATGATTTTATTACTGTTGAAAGGGGGCTAGAGCATGTGGGTTATTTTGATGCTCTAGTTACTCTCCGTAAGGACTTACCTGTAAGTGATAATCGGGATATACAGTACAGCTGTGAGGGCTATATGGCTCTGGCTTTAGTTGTTCAAGAGACCTTTTCTAGCTTGTTAGTGGTTACCTTAAATGGCGTAAGAATGGCTTGCCACGTTGGGTGTAGTGCGAGCCCCTGGCCTAGTGTGTATAGGCTGCGGTTGTTGTGCCACAGGGAAGGGGGTTCTACATCTGCCTGCCGAGTGAATCTAATGGCCCTAACTTGTTAGACGAACTTTTGAACGGCTTTATATGGTTTTCAGTGTTTTGGGAGTAATTAACCCATGCATTTGGAAATCATGACTCACAGTGAAAGTGTACACCTCTGCGCAGAGTTTAATAAACTGATATACTAGCCGTGCTCACGGATACGAGCGGCCTTGGGGATTCTTACGGAATAGATGATCACCATTGTTATATCATGCTTAATTACTGTTGTTATTATTATGCTCATGTTAATGCTATTCATTATCCTTATTACAATTGATCATTGATTCATTAATGGGATTGGATTACCTTGATGCTACTCAATTGCTAATTATATGATGAATAAAAGCTAAACGCAGTCAAATAGTGTCTAGCCTTTTTGAGCCTCATCAACCCTGTGTTGTACTTGTTGAGTTCGACATGGACTCACTCTTGCTATTTCCCCCAAACTCCAGTGTGTAGTAAGATGCTACTCGGAAGAAGGACAAAGGTATAGTGGAGTTTCCAGAAGACTAGTAGAAGTGCTAGGCATATGTTACCCCCAGTCAGCCGTCCCTGAGAAGAATGGAGCCTAAAGTTTAGTCACCGTTCCGCGATACTCTGATGTAAGTGTTAATTTAGCTATGTATACGTTATATAATAACATTGTTTCTGATACTTTTTCATTCTGGCATATGTGTGGACTTCCTGGGCACACATATGATTAGCCTGGTTTTGTTCTTTAGAAAACCGGGTGTGACAGAGTGGTATCGGAGCGGTGTTGACTGTAGGACGTATGCCAAGTAGCACTGGACGTGTTCTAAAACTCATTTTACTATAAAACTATTTTGTCATCCCTTGACTCATTGATTTTGACTATTTCCTCTTCCTTGTCTTGTTGTATCCCATCCTTGATAGCTTCCTTTGAGCTATTATTTCTTACTCCCTTGGATTTTGTTTTATATTGTTTTTACTAAAAGTTTTCTGATCTTACCTGGTTCAAAGATTCGATGGTTTTTCATCATCTATAATCTGCCATTTAGGATGACCACCATTGTTGAAGAAGCACGTGTAGTACCGATGATGTGATGTGTGCTTGTTTTGCTTGATGTGTTGCTTGTGTGTTGTCCTTGTTCTCGTGTTTTGAAAATGGCTCGGAAGGTATAAGTCTTGAGGAGTAGCTCGATCCATATTAAGTGGGGTAGGTTTTACGTAATACTCCGCATGCTGATTTCTATAGCAGTCTGCAATGTTTCTGTTATATCTCAAGATATGGACATGAGAAATTTATGAAATTTTACTGGGAATAACTAGACTTCTGTATCTTTCCAAACCCACTGGACTTATCTTTTTATCTATTTTGAGCTAAGAGATATACCTGTTCTAAGTTGAAGTTACTGCACAGTCTGGAATCCTAAAACAGTTTCGGTTAAGTTCAGTTTTTGACTAACTTATGGACAGAATCTGGAAAAGTGTTGTGAATAAAAGTTGTAGATAATTTTATAAGCTTTCCAACCATGTAAAGATCACTTCATTTGGATCTTTGTAGCTCGAGTTATGCCAGATTTACTGAACTGCTGAAATTGGAATTCGCCCAGAAATTTTCTGCATTACTTCCTTATCTTGTATAAGTGAATATATCATTGGATATCTTTAAATCTCATTGATTTGCCTTGGAATCTTACATTAGAGATGATTATGGTTATCTAGTATAAAAGGAGATGCAAGTTACTTTGGTGTCCCCTAGTTTCTTTTTCTTAAGGGGGTAGCAAAGTTCCGAGTGTTGCAAGATGAAGGTTTCGTATGTCCTAGTGCTTCACTTGGAAGAAGTGGTTATCTCTATGATTGGAAGTCTACTCATGTGCTAGTGTTGTTTGTTTGGGATCAGTGCTTTGTTGGATCATCTACAAGAAGCTTGGGTATTTGTCAGGACTAGTCATCACTTCAAGCTATCATCAGTTGGGAGTTCAACATTCAATTCAACATACTCTATACAAGTTAGCATGGACGACATAGGAATGAGATGTTGGAAGTCTATAGTTAGTTTCATAAAAACTTAGATGACATCACCCCCATATCAGTAAGTTTTAAGTGAATGACTTATCATTAGCAGCAATCCTTAAAGAGAGTGTTGCCTTCAATGACATTACCAGGTGGAACAAAATCTTTGTTAAGTGGGGTAGTGTCCGCTACCATCATTAATCTCAAGCGACGAGGTACGAAGAACTGAAGATCAAACCTTATCTTTCTTGTCATCTTTTGGCTATCTTTGATCCATGTCTTATATCTCATCAACGCAAAGCAAAGAAGCATGAAGACTTGAAGATTAGTGTCATCAATCTCTCTAGTCTCTCTGAATCTTGTTCCTACCTTATCCTGTCTTTTTAGAACAGTCTGTCTTCTTTAGCTTATATCTCTATTTTTGGACGCCCAAAAATCATGGATAAATTATAGACAATAGTAGACTTCAATATCTTTCTCTGACCGTAAGAACCGCCCTGATAGCTATTATGATTTGGGAGTTATGAAAATCACAAGGCGACGCATTTGTGCTGTCAGCAACCTGGAATAGTTTCTGTTGTACACAGTTTTCGACTACCTTAACTGCAGAATCTGGAGAAGTGTTCTATAAGGAAGTTGTAGTAAATTTGATAAGCTTTCCAACGGTATAAGCTATAATATCATTGGATTCGTAGAACTCGAGTTATAACTGTATTTCAGTACTGCCATTTTTTTCAGCTCGCGAGGAAGGGTAGGTTACTTGATCTTGGATATGTTCATGAATCTCTTTGAGATGATATAAGGACATGATGGTAGTTATCACTCAGAAACAAATGCAAGTTATCCATTGGTGTTCTCTAGCTGATCTCTTCTTAAGGGGGTTTGTCGAACTAAAGACGATACAAGATGGAGGTTTATATGTTCTGTTTCGTCATCTGGAAGCATCAGCTATCTACATGGTTGCAAAGTCATTATCGAGCACAAGTATCTTTTCTCAGGGTTGGTAACCTGTTAGAACCATCTACAAGGATCGTAAGGGTCTAAAGGATACCTTTACAAAGTTGGTTTTGAGCTTGTGGCATCATCATTGGATAGGAGTTGATGAAGGAAGAGTGAAGATTTGCAAAATCAACTTTATCTTTCTCCCTAGTCTCTCCGAATCTCGGGACGAGATTCCTGTTAAGTGGGGTAGATTTGTCACACCCAAAATTTTCTATTTTGGGTTGTGCATGAAAAACACTAAATAAAATAAATAATTTCAATGTTTGAATAAATTTATTAGATAAGATAAGTTGCTGCTAATTTAAATATAGAAAATTGTGATTTTAAACTTTTTCATATTAATTTAATAATGTGGTGTTTGTGTGATGCTTGTCTTTGGTGTTGGTGAGTGCTATTATTTTCAAAATACCGTAGGACGACGTTTACTTCTCATCGGAAAACTTTTTGGTATTTTCTGGATTCAAAATTCTAATTTCCGTGAGCTTAATCTTTTCCTTGATCTCTTCATCTATCTTTTCATAAGCTCCAAATACTTTATTTGGGTTCCTCATGTTCCATAATGTCTCTAGAAAATTCCCTCGAATTTTCGGAGTTTTCGGAGTATTTTTCGCGGCTTAAATAATAATTCTGGACATTTCTAGAATTATTTTATCCACGAAATTAATTAATTCCGAAAATAATAAATATCTTATTTTCCACCAAAGCTTGTGTGCAATAATCCTAAATGTCCATTCATTTATTTACTAATGGGCTTTAATAATTAATTAGGCCTATTAGTAAAGATAGAGGGTGCAACGTCAATTAGCACCATATCGCTAGTTGACGTGAAGGTGGAGAGTCTTCCTCCCTATATATACGTCCGGCCTGCCTGCTAGCCCTGTTTTCCGCCGCTGTTGTCGCCGCCGCCGCTATTGCCGCCGCCGCCGCTGTTGCCGCCGCCGCCGCTGTCGCCGCCCGCCGCCGCTGTTGTTGTCCGCGGCCGCGATCTCATTGGTGCTCGGCGACGACAACCTCCTCGGCGAGATCCTCCTCCGCCTAGGGTTCCCCGACCGATCCGACCCCGTGAGCTAATCCAGACAACCCAGCCATGGAGGAGACCGGGACAGGCCGCCCGCCCGCCTCTGGCACCGCCGCCGCCGACTTCCCGGAGCTCCTGGGTTTCTGCGCGCGCGGAGGCCCTCATCGCTGAGCTGCTCCTGCTCTCCGACCGCGCACCTCCGCTGTTCGCAGACCACCGCTTCGACCCCGTCCTCTTCGACTTCCGGTGACATCTCTCGCTCTGGTCTCTGCCATAAATAATAAACTCCCAACCATCGCAATGCGAAGGGGCAACTGTGTGAATTCTCCTCCTATTCGTAGATAGAAATCTTCACATCTCGAGTACCCACCGTAGCTTTAAGTTTTAATAGCTGAGGTTCACTTCGCTCGCGGCGCAGATACTTCGATTTCCCGGGCGATTTTGAGGCGAGGATCGAGGGAAACATCGAGCTGGAAGCACTGGAAGATCAGCTCCGTGACTCCTGCGGCTCCTACATGCAGAGATTCTTCTCCTTTCTGGATGGCGCTGTCACTTACCACGGAGAGCTCTGCAATTACCTGAATGATCTGCAGGTTAGGCTTTGCGCCGTTGCACATTGTCTTTGTAACTTGTAGATTGATGCCATCGTTGCTAAATATTTTTAGATGAACCAGAGCGTCAAACATGATGCCCCCAGTCCCAATTTTAGTGACACTAAACGAGTGTTCTTTCTTGTTTAGGAAGGGTTATATGTCCATTGCACATTCGATCATGTGTTGGAGAATAACTGTGCACGCCCAGTTTTGATTTGTTAGCTTGATGACATCATCATCACATCATACATGCATTATGGCCGTTTTCTTTAAGAAAAACAAATCCCGAAATACAATAGAAATACAAATATACATACAATCTTGATTAGGCCATATCTTCTCCGTTTTAACTCCGATCTGACCCGTTCAAGTTGCGTTAGGTTCGTATTTGCAAGCTCTACATGTTAGTGTAGTTGTACAGTAGGTTTGGAAAATTTAATTTTCAAGTTTATATTAAAGTAATTATTTATCTATAGGAAATCTTAGAAAATTCATAACTTTCACGTTTTAAATCCGAATTTCGTGATCTTTACGTCTGTGTGATCGTAGCAACGTGTAGAATAGTTTTGTAAGCTTTCCTAAATGTTTTTCTACTGTTGGTGTACTGTTCTAATTGTATCTTTTGTTTGCTTCGTGTATGTTTGCTCGGAATGTTTGTATGTTGATGCTTGGTGATCAAATTTAGACGGTGAGCAGTACTACGACGATTAGGAGTATTATTTTGAGCCGGACCAGCAGTATCTATCGGAGAACTTGATCAAGGCAAGTATAACATGGGACCATCCTTGTTACCTATTCACTGAAATTATCATACATATGCATGTGTCTTCCTTGGCAACCATAGAGATTATAACTTAGCTATTGATATCTTGTTTCCTTGTCACCTATGAGTTGTGCATTTGGGTAGCTATTGCTAGTGCTTAATTATGAACAATGATCTTGTAATTTGATTAATGGATTAAGCAATCAACCATTAAGATGATTTTATTACTGTTGAAAGGGGGCTAGAGCATGTGGGTTATTTTGATGCTCTAGTTACTCTCCATAAGGACTTACCTGTAAGTGATAACCGGGATATACAGTACAGCTGTGAGGGCTATATGGCTCTGGCTTTAGTTGTTCAAGAGACCTTTTCTAGCTTGTTAGTGGTTACCTTAAATGGCGTAAGAATGGCTTGCCACGTTGGGTGTAGTGCGAGCCCCTGGCCTAGTGTGTATAGGCTGCGGTTGTTGTGCCACAGGGAAGGGGGGTTCTACATCTGCCTGCCGAGTGAATCTAATGGCCCTAACTTGTTAGACGAACTTTTGAACGGCTTTATATGGTTTTCAGTGTTTTGGGAGTAATTAACCCATGCATTTGGAAATCATGACTCACAGTGAAAGTGTACACCTCTGCGCAGAGTTTAATAAACTGGTATACTAGCCGTGCTCACGGATACGAGCGGCCTTGGGGATTCTTACGGAATAGATGATCACCATTGTTATATCATGCTTAATTACTGTTGTTATTATTATGCTCATGTTAATGCTATTCATTATCCTTATTACAATTGATCATTGATTCATTAATGGGATTGGATTACCTTGATGCTACTCAATTGCTAATTATATGATGAATAAAAGCTAAACGCAGTCAAACAGTGTCTAGCCTTTTTGAGCCTCATCAACCCTGTGTTGTACTTGTTGAGTTCGACATGGACTCACTCTTGCTATTTCCCCCAAACTCCAGTGTGTAGTAAGATGCTACTCGGAAGAAGGACAAAGGTATAGTGGAGTTTCCAGAAGACTAGTAGAAGTGCTAGGCATATGTTACCCCCAGTCAGCCGTCCCTGAGAAGAATGGAGCCTAAAGTTTAGTCACCGTTCCGCGATACTCTGATGTAAGTGTTAATTTAGCTATGTATACGTTATATAATAACATTATTTCTGATACTTTTTCATTCTGGCATATGTGTGGACTTCCTGGGCACACATAT
The DNA here is from genome assembly GCA_022457205.1 of Saccharum spontaneum. Lineage (NCBI taxonomy): Eukaryota > Viridiplantae > Streptophyta > Magnoliopsida > Poales > Poaceae > Saccharum > Saccharum spontaneum. The sequence continues at coordinate 60,229,039 of CM039581.1, read as the reverse complement.
GATTAGCCTGGTTTTGTTCTTTAGAAAACCGGGTGTGACAAAGAATGACTAAGAACGGAGCTATTGTTACCGAGGACACGTCTATCGAGGTTTACGGCATAACTAAAAGAACAAACTTTACGATTGATTTATTTTATTTAATGAAAAGAGGTTATGGATGTTTTAAAGTGGAATTGACCAAATTATATTAACTTATCAAAGCCGGAGTTAAACCATATTCACATTTTGTTTATAAGTAAAAGAATGTATTTCATTTAAGTCATTTAAACATTTATTAATTAGAAAACCTAGATCATGGGACAAAAGCTAAACAAATGCATTTATGATTCATGGTTGAACAAATCAATTCATAATTGAAAAGTCATTTATGTTGGTATTAATCATATTAATATTTATTATAAAAGACCGAAGTATAAACCTAAATTGTCTTTAACTCAAAAAGATATTAAATAAATATTACCCAAACTAATTATATGTTCCATGTTTAACTAAACAAATTATAATTAATAAAAACACATTAAGGTTGGTGTTAATGAAGTTAACATTTACTTTATGAAAGATCAAAGATTAGATGCTAAGTTGCTTTTAGCTAAAGAAAAGGCATTTCATAAACTTTAATTAAATTAACAGATTAAATTCATAAATACATAACGTGATAAAAGTCATTGCTAGCATGCAGATTACGGATAGTGAGGTAGCAATGCGAAAAACACGGAATTACAACCCTAAGTTGTTTTTAATGAACGCTTTTAAATAAATCAAATTGCATTTAAATTAGAAAACTAGTTGCACATACACATCAATGACGATAATATTTTAGATTATAATACTCAGAACATTTAAATCATGCTGACTAAAACTAGCGCCACGGAAACAGACAAAACCAGAGCTACGATAGTGAAACTACCGGGTTTTATATTATATTATAAAAGATGACGAAGACTATGCACATGTTTTATTTTTAATTGAACAAAATCATGCGAAGGATATTAACTTAGTCAAATTATATTTTTAATTAAAATACCATGTTAAATCCAGTCATATATTATTTATGAATGTTTAGAGAATCGTCTATAAGCAAATACATTTCTTTTATGAAAAGAAAGTAAACAAGTGAATGCCTAGACTAGTTTTATATTTAAAACGTGTTTAGACTAAGCAGATTATAAATTTAAAACTAATTACAAGCATATTAATCAATCTAATATTTAGCTATATATGAAAAAAAACAACTGACAAGAAAACATTAACACTACTGCGTAGAGCGCAACTATACGAAACTAACGCAACTAAAACGGAGTAAAACGGAATTAAAATGAAGAAACAGAGAAAAATTCTTAGAGATATTTGGAGCATCTAAAAATTAGATTATGCTTACAGAAAAGTGGGAACAAATTCTAGAAGAAGCTGAAAAAATTCCCGAGAAGTTTGTAGAGATTGATTGATGGGCGAGAAACTGAAAGGAGTAATTTGCGTTACAAAAGAGAAGATTTTTAGGAAGCTCTCGATGAAATCTTGATATGAGAAACAAGGAATATTAATTATAGACAAAGATACAGGCATGCCGGAGAAGGAAGATCGACCTATTAAATGTATTTTTAAAGACTTTGCTCGCTAACACACAAGAATTAACAAGCAAACATCACATCAAACAATAGCCCGTCAAATTAGTGTAGACAAATTTAAAGATCCTCATTTTTTTCATTTTTTTATATAACTAATTGGAGTTATCATAAACTAAACTTAGGAAATTTTATCTGAATATTAAAACATTTATTTTATTTAGTGTTTCCTATGCACAACCCAAAATAGAAATTTTGGGGTATGACAATAACATATGTGGGTAATTTATATAAAAATATTGGGGGTTATTGTGAATTATATTTTGTAATGACAAAGGTGGGTAATTTACATGAAAAATTAGGGGGTTACTTTATGTATTTTTCATAACGGCAGTGGTGGGTAATTTTCTTAATAAATTACAATAGATCCGATGGATATTTTCAGTGATGATGATTAGAGTCTAGCCAATCAAAGGCCATATGTTTCTTATTATTGTGAGAATTCCTAGGATTTATCTTTTTGTTAGCGCGTCTGGTGAGCATTAATATGGTGGCTCCGTTGAGGCCTCTAATTAGTAATAGCAAGATATTTCTATCCAATTCAATTCTAGCGGCTCAATATCTACATCTAAACGGATTCTTAGTAAAATCAGATAGGAATTTTATGCTCAAGAGAGTGGAGGGACACAAATATACGAAGTGAGTGAGATGGATTAAATTCGGAGGAAATTTAGAGTCATGTACTCATGTGACAGTTTAGGCACAGAAAAGAAAAAGAAAATACTTACCTTACAAAAACATTTAATCATTAACTAGTATCTCTGTAGCTTATGTCCAGGTTGTATTCATGACAGGTGATGAGGTTAAGATACTGTACAGCTCCTACCCGACCTGCAACATGATAGCATGTCACACCCATTTTTAAGGAACAAATGGAATGCATATTCTTATGTGCGCCTAGAGATCACTCATACATAAGATGACAAATATAAATAGTATCATCACAAATGTTTATTACATAACGAATAGTATCACAGAGTCTTCACGTAATTAAGCGGAAACATAGTATAAATATTGTGGTAGCTAGCTCCATAGCACAGGCTAGTCCACTAGTTGACCACAAGTCTAGTAATCTTCAGGAAAGTAGTAGTAGTAATCACTATTTGTACTTTCGGTATTCCATCCTATGGTGGGGGAATGCAAGGGTGAGCACAAAAGTACTCAACAAGTGTAACATGGGGTTCATGGAGCTCAAGTAGGATAGACACTGGTTCAACTGCATGTAGCTTTTAGTTGATCATATTTTAAGCAATTGAGTAGCATCAAATAGGTAATATTCCCATATTAAACACATGATCATGTAAAGAGAATAATGAATAGCAAGAATAAGTAAATTAATAGTGATCTCTATTCCGTAAGGGTCCAAGGCCGCTCGTGTCCGTGAGCATGGCTGATATACCAGTTTTACACTCTGCAGAGGTTGTACACTTTCACTGTGAGTCGTGATCCCCAAAAGCCCGAGGTCATGCCTCCCCATTGGACAATCAAGTTTCACTATGAAGTCTTTCCAAGGTTCGTCTAACAAGTTAGGGCCGCTAGGTTTCTGTGGCCTGCAAATGTAGAGCCCCCTTCCGTATGGCACAATAACACGCAGCCTATACTCATAGGGACAGGAGCCGTACTACACCCAACCCGGAACACAACCCCTTTTGCGCCATAAAGGTAACCACTAACAAGCTAGAAAATGTCCTCTTATATAACTAAAGCCAGAGCCATGTAGCCCTCACAGCTGTACTGTAAGTCCCGGATGTTCGCTTACAGATAAGTCCTTACGGAGAGGAATCTAGAGAAAACTCTAGCCCTCTTGTTCCCTGTTGCTAAAAATCATCTTTTAGAGTTATTGCATATATCATTAGTCAAATTACAAGATCATTGTTTATGTGAGCACTAGCCACTACCCATTGCTATAACCATAGGATTCAAGGAACAAGATCAATACTAAGGCATCCTTAATAAGGAGACACATGCAGCATGAATTAAGTGAATTAAAGTGAATAGGTAACAAGGATAATCCCATGCTATACTTGCCTTGATCTAGCTGATCTTGTTGATCCGACTCGTAATAGTTCTCTTGATCACCAACGAACTGATCACCGTCTATTCTCGATTAGCACATCAACAACAATCATCCAAGGGCAATCATGCAAAGCAAACAAAGCTACAATTAGAACAGTACACCAACAGTAGTAAAATAAGATGAAAAGTTTTTAAAACAAATCTACATCGCTCTAGGATCACACAGACGCGAAGTTCACGTAAATCGGAGCTAAAACGGAAAAGTTATGATTTAAACAAGATTTACTTTATTAAAGTAATAGATTAAATCTAACCTCGAATTTTAAAAGTGTAAAATCTACTATAGAGCAGTACTAATAGGTAGAGTATGAAATTATGAACCTAACGCAACTTGAACGGATCAAATCGGAGTTAAAACGGAGATTTTATGACCTAAATAGATCTAGTGGCAATTCTGTAAATACCTGAAAGCGTATTTTCATTTAAACCGACGAAATTTACGTTTTCAAAATAACAAGACATATTCAGCCAATACGCCATGGACTGGGGGTTTAAAAACGAAGAAAGCCAGGGGCTCTTAAGCAAAATCGCCACCCGAAGGGGTATCTTAAGATCTAGGCCGTTGGATCTAAAACGGGCGGTCGGGATTTGATCGGAGAGTGAGAGGGAGGGGATTCCGGCCGGCTACAGTGCCGAGCACGGTGAAGACATGGCTGGCGGCGAGGTTTTTGCCGGAATTCACCGTTTTCGGTGCTTCGGCCACCATTGACGACGGGACGAACGCAAAAAGGAAGAGGGGATCGTTGCGGACTCACCAAGGCAGCTTTTGGCAACGGAAATCGGGCACGGTGGTGCGCGGCTTCTCCAAGCGGTGTTTCCCGAGCTTGAGCGGTGGCGGGTTGCTTGCGGCGGCGAAGGCTCTATCCGAGGGCGTGATTCGAGTTTGTGGCGGCGTGGGGAGGAATGGTGCGGCTGCGGGTGCTATTTATGGCCATCGAAGGCGTGCGGGACAAGGCGAGGGAAGGGCCGGCGGCATCGGACTCTTGCTCGAGTTCGGCTCGGGCACGAGGTAGGAGACGAAGACGGTAGCGGCTGACGCGTGGGACCGAGTGGTAGCGAGACATAGAGAGGAAAGGGCCGAGGCGGCCTGCGGCTCAGGTTGGATGGGCCGGCCCATGGCGCGGCCGGCTGCTGGCTTCGGCCCAAACAGAAAAACACGGCTGGGCCAAGAAGAGAGGAGGAAAGACTTTGGGCCAAAAACCGAGAAGAGTTAAATTCCTATTTCCTTTTCTTTTTCTAATATCTCAAATGCATTTTCAAATGATTCTTGAAATAATTTTCTTTTTTTAAAATAAAAACCAATCACCAAATAAAATATGCATCGGCATGTATGCACAAACACATATTTTAACCCTATATTTGATTTTATTTAAACAAAAATATTATTTCACTAAGTTTTCATGCACACATAAATGCTTAACTAAATCAAATTCCCTATTTAAAAATATTCAAAAATTTAGGGTGTTACAATTCTACCCCCCTTAAAATGAATCTCGCCCCGAGATTCGGACGAGGCTTACTCAAACAACTGTGGGTATGCTTTTCTCAAATCTTCCTCTCTTTCCCACGTAGCCTCTGCTTCCGAATACCGACTCCACTGAACTTTACACATCTTTATAACTCGGCTCCTGGTAACTCTTTCCGCTGTCTCCAAAATTTTCACGGGATACTCCTCATAAGTAAGATTTTCCTTAACAGTGAGTTCTTCCAATGGTATTTGTTCTTCTGGCACACGCAAACATTTCTTTAACTGTGACACATGGAACACATCATGTACACCCGCTAAGCTCTCAGGCAATTCCAATTGATATGCCACTTCGCCACGTCTCTCTAAGATCTTAAAAGGACCGACATACCTCGGTGCTAACTTTCTCTTCCGATTAAACCTTTTCACACCTCTCATAGGTGACACCTTCAGGTAAACATAATCTCCCACTTCAAAAGTCAACTCTCTCCGTCGAGTATCGGCATAACTTTTCTGCCGGGACTGAGCTGCTTTCAAATTATTTCGAATCATTCTTACTTGTTTCTCAGCATTCCTAAGCACATCAGGACCAAATACTTGACTCTCTCCCGTCTGATTCCAAAACAATGGAGTTCTACACTTTCTACCATACAAAGCTTCAAAGGGTGCCATCTGTAGACTTTTCTGATAACTATTATTGTAGGAAAACTCTGCATACGGCAAACTTTTGTCCCAACTTGTACCATACTGCAAAGCACAAGCTCTCAACATATCTTCCAATATCTGGTTAATCCTTTCTGTTTGCCCATCCGTCTGAGGATGATACGCTGTGCTAAAATTCAGCTTAGTCCCTAATGACTCTTGTACTTTCTGCCAGTAATATGATGTAAACTGGGTACCTCGATCAGACACTATCTTCTTTGGAACCCCATGCAAACTTACTATTCTTTCCAAATACAGTTCAGCTAACTTTGCACTAGAATACGTAGTTCTAACTGGTATAAAATGAGCAACTTTAGTCAAACGATCCACTATAACCCATATTGAATCAAAACCCCTCTGAGTGCGTGGTAACCCTACTATGAAGTCCATACCAACCTCTTCCCACTTCCACTCAGGTATCTGCATCGGTTGCAACAATCCTGCAGGTCTTTGATGTTCAGCCTTAACCCTCTGACACGTGTCACATAGTGCAACATACTCTGCAACATCTCTTTTCAAACCATGCCACCAATACCTCTCTCGCAAATCCATATACATCTTAGTACTTCCGGGATGAATAGAGTAAGCGGACTCATGAGCTTCCCGTAGGATTGCTTCTCTTAAAGCTTTGTCCTCAGGCACACATAATCGTTTCCCAAACCATAGGGTTCCTTTATCATCCATCCGGAATCTAGGTGCTTTTCCTTTCGGTATATTCCTCACTATCTCCTTTATTTTGTCATCCGTCAACTGACCCTCGCGTATTTGTTGCTCTAACATAGGCTCTACCACTAATTCCACTGCATTAATAACAATACCCAAGTTTAGATGCTCAAACTCAGCACATAACTCATTTGACATAGGCATTACTTGCACCTCGTTAGCATAGCTCTTTCTGCTAAGGGCATCTGCAACCACATTGGCCTTACCCGGATGATAGTGTACCTCCAAATCATAATCCTTAATCAACTCTAACCAGCGACGTTGTCTCAAGTTCAGATCTGATTGCGTGAAAATGTACTTCAAACTCTTATGATCAGTGTAAATATCACTTTTATGTCCAATCAAATAATGCCTCCATATTTTCAAAGCGTGCACCACTGCTGCTAACTCCAAATCATGAGTAGGATAATTTAACTCATGCTTCCTCAACTGTCGAGATGCATATGCTACTTGAAAGGATCAAGATGCCCAAGAGGGGGGATGAATTGGGCTTTTCTAAAAATTAATTTGCAAGAAATAAATCCTACAAGCCGGAATTCACCCCTAGTGCCTACTTGTGTTCCTAGAGAGTCTACCGACAAAAGTTTTGCACCCTAGTTTCCAATCCTAGTCTAGCATGGCAATTCTAGGAAAGTAAATCAAGCAATGAAAGTAAATACGAGAATGTAAATGCTTGAATGTAAAAGGGCAAGGAACACGGTGATGTTTTTCCGAGGTATCGGAGAGTCGCCACTCCCCACTAGTCCTCGTTGGAGCACCCGCGCAAGGGTGTAGCTCCCCATTGATCCGCGCAAGGATCAAATGCTCTCTACGGGTTGATTCTTCGACACTCCGTCGCGGTGAATCACCTAAAACCGCTCACAACATGAGTTGGGTCATCCACAAGCTCCGCCGGATGATCACCAAACTCCCAATCACCACCAAGCCGTCTAGGTGATGGCGATCACCAAGAGTAACAAGCTAGAACTCTCACTTGACCACAACGAGCCCAAATGAGAAGGTGGATGCACACTTGCTACTCTCGAATTGCTAGTGAGGAACACTCAAGGTTTGATCTCAAATCTCTATCCTCACTAGAGCTCTTGCACTCCCTTGCACTCTAAAGGGTTTTCTCAGATGTTCAAATGAGCAAGAGACCTCTAAAAGAGGTGGAGGGGATGTATTTATACACCCCTCAAAGAAAATGAACCGTTACGTTCTGACACGGGCTGACCGGACGCGCCGGTCGCCTGTAACGGTCGAATCCTGATTTTTCAACTGAGTGACCGGACGCGCCGGTCAGGGGTGACTGGACGCGTCCGATCGTGCAATGGAGCTTACTGTAAGAGCACCGGACGCGAGGCCGCGTCCGATCGGTGATGACCGGACACGTCCGATCGTCTCTGGACCTTACTGGACTGTGACTGGACGCGCCGATCACACCCAGGTCGCGTCCGACGGGTGTTTCCCTCAAGTGACACGTGTCGGCCACTGACCTCCGCGTCCGGTCCTCGCGAGGACCGCATCCGGTCATCAGGGCCGAAACCCTAGTCGCGGTTACGTACTGACCGGACGCGTCCGGTCATGCCGAAGTCCGCGTCCGGTCAGGGGAAAACAGCCCGAAACTTTCCGAAACGCGTCGCAACTTGAACCAAGTTGCTTCCAACTGAACTTTGAGCTATTCTAGGGTTGCCTAGCGCCAAGTTTAACAAGTGTGCACCACACCTAAACATAGGACTCGCCTAGGTCAAGCTACCCGTTCATGCCCCCCTTTATAGTACGGCCAAAAGAGAAAAACGAAGATCCTAACGACTATTCCGAATGTATCTCAACACCTCGACATCCGGAACTAACCGTCCTTAATCTGACGTCACTCTTTTGAAAACCAAAACGATTTCCATCAAGGGACACGAATACCATGGTGCCCAAAGCAGTTATAACCTCCATGACCTAACTTACCAAAGTTTCTGCAAAACACACGTTAGTCATGGTAATAAAGCGTTGTCATCAATTGCCGAAACCAAACCTTGGGGCCTAGATGCTTTCAATCTCCCCCTTTTTGGTGATTGATGACAACACTAAGGTTCAAAAGATTTGAGTGGAGGTTTTCGAGCATGCTTGGTTCTCATAAGCAAAAAACAATAAGCACAAGGGGTTAGAAATTGCTTATGTGCCCCAAGCCAAAAGAGTGTACTCATAAGATAAGACAAAAAGCGTTAGTACATATAAAGATTATAGCTCATAAGAAATCGGAGTAAGGCACGGAAGCACAACCTTAGAGCTATAACTAAAATGGTGACATTTATTAACACTGTGATGGATAACACATTAAGACTCAAAGTTTATCTCACGACGACATGTCACACGAATGCAATTACTGAAAAGTAAACATGATGCATGAATGTAGCACACAAAGAACGAAAACCCTCTATCAAAACTCCCCCTAAAACTACTCTCTCTCCCCCTTTGGCATCAAGCGTCAAAAAACTAATCTAATGATCTGACGGGGGGACAGACGGAGTCGTGTCGGGTGCCGAGGTGCGCGGAGTAATCACGAAGTGTAGCGAATCACCCTCGGAGTCTGAGCTATCTGGCTGACCCTCCGAAGAAGCACGTGGCTACGAAGCGGTCTGGGTCTGAGCAGGAACAGGTACTGACTGAGTAGCAACAATAGGATCCGTCTGAGTGACCTGAGCCTGTAGTGAGCCAATAGCAGGGGGATCTGTTGAGGCAACTGACGAGGGGATAGTCTCTGTAGTCCCGGTCCCTGTCACTGGAGGAATAGCTGCCTCGGGAGCTGACAACCCTGAAGAAGTATGAAACGTAGTAGTGTACGAGGGTGTCGGCTAACCAGTCAACTCGCTGTAGGTAGCACTGAAATCACCAATAGGTGTGCCTGTCAAGAGGTGCGGATGAGGCTGGTCTGACGGTGTAAACCCCGTATGAATAGGAGTGAAGCTCGGGGACTGAAAAGACTGGGGGACCTGCTGCTGTGGAGATGTGAACTAGAAGCTCGGCTGTCCCTGACTCGATGGACCACTCGACTGAAAAGCAGGAGTCAGGACGGAAGCAGGCGGAGGAACCCCAACCGTGACTAGATGGTGCAGAAGGTCCAGATACTGCTGCTGGTTCTGTCGCTGCATCTCAACTTGCTGCCTCTAGATCTCAAGCTGCTGTCGCTGAAACTCGTCCTGACGAGCCTGAATCTGTGCAAATGCTGCAGCTGTGTCCTGAGCCTGTCGCTGAATCTGCTGCTCCTGTCGCTCCTGGGCCTGGGTCAGCCTCTCAAGTATAGCCACCATGGCTGGGTCTGAGCGGGAGGCTGAACCAGAGCCACCGGCCTCATGGTCGTGAGACCGAGAAGACCGGTACCTGGGGATGGGCTAGTAGTCCTCATCGGTGCTGTCAGAAGTCACATCCTCAGGTATATCAGCAGTCTGAGCCTCAAGGTCTGCAAGCTTTGCCTCAGCAAGCTCGTCAACTCTGGCATCCTGCTCAGCTGCTGTCTCAGGAACCTCTGGGCGCTCACGCTATCCTGGCACTGGGGCCTGATCTCTGGTGACTGAGGCCCAAAGCTGACGGATATCGTAATCAGGGAAGGCAGTGGTAGTGTCTGATATCTCCGCCCGCATCTCTGGTGGCATCTGAATAGAAGATCTAATGATAAAGCAGATCTAGTGTGCATAGGGCAGCTGACGATTACCCTTGAAGCCCTCAGCAATGGTGTCCTCCATCTCACTAAGTATAAGATCCCAGATGTCAAACTGTGTCTGTGAGAGGAGGTGGTGAACAACCCAAAGCTGCATCCGTGTCAGTCCCTCTCTGTAGCCAAGTCTGGGAAGTAGAGTGCGTCTGAGAATAGCATCCAAAACTCTGGCAAGTGGTGTCAGGCTAGCAGGCGTACGACGAGACCCTTCGCCAAAAGGCTCACGGAAACAGGGTCGAACTAAGTCTGTAGGTGGCACTGCTCCGCCGTGAGGGCGTCTGGGTGGAGGAGTCTGACCATAACACAACTGATGGATCCTCGTGTCAGAAGTTGAAAGTCTGAGGATCTCTCGTGCTCTGGAGCTGTAAAGCCTGTGATCGCGGCCTCTGAAAGCGAAGTGAATGAACTCATGGGCAGGATCAATCCAAAGTGAAGCATAAAACTCTCTGACCCATGTGCCGCAGTATGCACCAGTCCGTCCAAGAAGATCTGACAAGCCAGGCATATAAGACAGGTGCGGACGAAGCTGCTCTCCCACAACATCAACCAGTGCCTCAAGCCGACATACCCTCTGTGGTCTGAATGCAATACCGCTGTCAACTAGAGCCCTGTAGAAGTCCTCCTAAAGTGGGGTATAGAAACCCTCTGAAGCTCTGTGATCTCTGACAGGTGGAAACCAACGGCTGACCTCCACAAACCTCAACCCCTGCACCTGACGTGCTGTAGCACCCCTTAGGTCAAAGTGCTCGACCGGGGGTGAACCTCTAGCTCTAGGAGGAGGACGTGCTCCACGACGCTGGCCCTCTGGCCTAGGTGTCACCTGAGTACGAGCACGTGTGGAGCGGCGACGTGGTGGAGACTGAGCTGGCTACTCCTCTGTATCCTCTGTAGCCTGTGGAGCCTCTGTAGCCTCTGTCAGCTCTGCAGGTGGATCAACTGACATCTGCTCTGTAGCTCCAGTATCCTCGGTACCCTCAGTGGCCTCAGTGCCGAGCTGTCGACCTTCAAGGTGAAAGCGACGCTCGCCTATGTGTATGTCACTGCTCCTGCCACCTCTCTCTGCCTGCTCTGCAGCATCTGCCACGGCCTGAGCAACCTCTGCCTCTGTAAGCGTCTTCTTCTTCTTCTTTCTGGCCATCATCTTGATGTGTTTTCCATGCGCAATCTCAGCACGACGAGGAGGACTGTCGTCCCCGTCACCAGGAGCACCACCGGCGTTCTTGCAACGCACCATGCTGACCAACTGACTGAGAGCCTCTGTAAGATGGTGAACTGACACTCGAGAGGCTTGGCCTCAATCCGTATCCGCAGGCTTGGCCTCGGATTCAGCAAACATATCTGACCCTGACAACCCGACTGACTCGCTGCAACGACGGAATAGAAAGAGCTACTATAAGCACATATACAACTAATAGGTACGAAACCCTAGAGATAGCAAGCATAAGAGATACGAAGTGAATCGAGACGCGAAGCTACCTCGGATCGACGAGACGACGGTGACAAGGTGCGGTGACCTAGGTCGTGAGATTCCTGAATTCGACGATCGAGCTCTGAAAGGACCGAGTCGAGATAATCAACGGAATAATATGGTCAAGGTTAGCCCTAGCGACAAAATAGAATTGACTTGAACAAAAAGATGAACGAGTCGATACCTCGAGCGAGGGTTAGGGCAAACCCTAGGCTAGGGTTTGGGCTAAACCCTAGGTGAAGGCTCGGCCGAAGATTGGATTGGGGGGCTCGAGCTAGCACGGGGGGGAGCTGCGGCTGCTGCTGGTGGGGCTCGCTGCGGCGGAGGTGGCTTGCCGGCGGCGAGGAATAAGCGGGCGGCTGCGGCGGTGGCGCGGCTGCGGCAGTGAGCGGGTGTGGCAGCGGTGCGGGCTTGCTCGACTGCAGGTGGCGCGCGAGCAGGGAGGCGTGGAGGCGCGCGGCTGGGCACGGCAAGGTCACGGCGGAGGACGGCGAATCGACGGAGAAACCCGGCGAGACGGCGACTAGGGCAAGGCGGCGGCGGCGGAATAGCGTACGGTAAAAAAATAGAGCCCGAAGACGAACGGTTTTATGAGGGGCTTAGATCCGCTCGACGCGCGATGACCAGACGCGGTGGTCGTTATGACCGGACGCGGTGGTGCAGCGTCCGGTCACACTCCAGTAAGCTCCTGGAGTGACCGGACGCGTCCGGTGAGGACTGACCGGACGCGGTCAGAGTCCGGTCGATGCGAGCTCGGGAATTCATCGCGGATGACCGGACGCGGTGGTGGTAACCGGGACCGGACGCGGTGGTCAACACAGGCGCGTCTGGTGCAGCGTCCGGTCACTAGGTCTAGAGTTGGTCTTCTGGATGACCGGACGCGCTGGTGGACGCCGGGACCGGACGCGGTGGTGAAGCATCACTGCGTCCGGTGCAGTGTCCGGTCCAGCGTCCGGTCGCTGTTCTTCGCCCTTCTTCATTTCAAACTCCGACGCGACTTCTCCCAATCAAGTTCCCATTCAAAGAGACACAAATAAACACCAATTGGAACCTGATATGAGTGACCTCACTCAAACCCTCAAATTTTTCAAAATAGTTTGCCTTAGGCTAGTATTATTTTTAGGAAAATAGGCAATAAACACTCGAGGAGCAACGTATGGCCATGCAATAGAGTTTTTGGACCTTTAGGAGCGTCAAAATGCTCTCTCTATCCATGGACGAACACAGAGGTTGCTCAAAGCTAAACCGAAAAGAAACGACAAACAAACAACCATGCATATGCAATGCAATACAAGAAAGTAAAGCTAGGTTGCTTGTCAAGTTTGATCCACGGTTAGGCTTCTTCACTCCTCCAAAGGAGGGTTATCGTAACCGTGTTAGCCAAGCCCTAAATGCATTGCGATAAAATAAACATGGCATATAATACAATTCAATGCAAGGGACAACACGCGCTCATTTTCTAAAGTTGCTTGAATCAAGCACATTTAGTTCACTTCTTAGCCTACAAAAGGTGGCCTCATCCAAAGGTTTAGTGAAGATATCCGCTAATTGATTTTCACTTCTTACACCTTCTAGTGATATGTCATTTTTAGCAACGTGATCTCTTAGAAAGTGATGGCGGATATCAATGTGCTTGGTGCGAGAGTGTTGTACCGGATTGTTAGCAATTTTAACGGCACTTTCATTGTCACATAAAAGTGGCACCTTTTCAAGAACAATTCCATAGTCTAGGAGGGTTTGTTTCATATATAAGATTTGTGCACAACAAGCCCCCGCGGCAATGTATTCCGCCTCTGCGGTGGACAAAGCCACACTATTTTACTTTTTAGATGACCAAGATACTAAGGATCTCCCAAGCAAATGGCACCCTCCGGATGTGCTTTTTCTATCAATTTTGCAACCGGCATAATCCGAATCGGAATAGCCAACTAGTTGGAATCTAGCTCCTTTGGGATACCAAAGACCAATGCTTGGGGTGTGCTTAAGATATCTTAGGATTCTTTTTACGGCACTTAAGTGAGGTTCTTTGGGGCACGCTTGAAAGCGAGCACACATGCACACACTAAACATGATATCGGGCCTAGATGCGGTAAGGTACAACAAGCTACCAATCATAGAACGGTAGAGAGTTTGATCAACCGGTTTACCTCCCTCATCTAGGTCGAGATGTCCATTTGATGGCATTGGTGTCTTGATTGGTTTGCATTCTTCCATCTTGAATCTTTTGAGAAGATCCTTGGTATACTTTTCTTGAGAGATGAAAATCCCTTCTCTCATTTGCTTGACTTGAAAACCAAGGAAGAATGTGAGCTCACCAATCATTGACATCTCGAACTCCTTCGACATCAATTCACCAAATTTCTTGCAATAATCTTCATTTGTTGACCCGAAGATGATATCATCAACATATACTTGACAAATGAAGATCTCCCCATTAAGCTTCTTGGTGAATAGTGTGGTGTCGACCTTCCCAATGGTGAAGCCCTTCTCAATGAGGAAGTCCCGGAGGCGCTCATACCACGCTCTAGGGGCTTGCTTGAGCCCATATAGCGCCTTGGACAACCTATAAACATGATTAGGATATCTAGGGTCTTCAAACCCAGGAGGTTGATTAACATAGACTAGTTCATTTATAAAGCCATTCAAGAATGCACTTTTCACATCCATTTGATATAGTTTCATATCATGATGTGATGCATATGCAAGTAGGATACGAATGGCTTCAAGTCTTGCAACGGGTGCAAAGGTCTCTCCAAAATCAAGTCTTTCAACTTGAGAGAACCCCTTTGCAACTAGTCTTGCCTTGTTCCTCACTACTATGCCTTGGTCATCTTGCTTGTTTCGGAACACCCACTTGGTTCCAATGACTCTTGCACCTTTAGGATGCTCTTCAAGTGTCCATACTTGATTGCGGGTGAAGTTGTTCAATTCTTCATGCATGGCATTCACCCAATCCGGATCTTGAAGAGCTTCTTCTACATTCTTAGGTTCAACACAAGAGACAAAAAAGTGATGTTCAACAAAAGAAGCAAGCTTTTGAGATCGAGTCATCACTCCCTTAGTAGGACTCCCTATGATGAGTTCTTGTGGATGTGCTTGAAGTAGAGGTGAATTTCTTCTATCAACCACTTGAGGAGGTGGATGAGGAGCATCAACATCTTGAGCTTGTGCCTCGGCTTGTTCATGAGAGATATAAGTGTCTTCATTTTCAACTCTCTCATTCTTGTCATCATCTTGAGGCACACGTGATGAAGATGGTGGATCAATGATTTGTACATCGTCTTCATCATCTTTTGGCTTGATGTCTCCCACGGGCATGTTCTTCATGGCCTCCCTCAAGGGTTCATCACCTACATCATCACAATTCTCAATTGCTCCTTGGGAGCCGTTAGATTCATCAAATTCCACATCATATGTTTCTTCAACCAAACCGGTGGTATGGTTAAATACTCTATATGCTTTGGACTTTGATGAGTAACCAACAAGAAAACCAATATCACAACGTCTTTGAAACTTCCCTAGGTGTTGACGCTTCTTGTAGATGTAGCATTTGCAACCAAACACCCGGAAGAATGAGACGTCCGGCTTCTTCCCATTAAGCAACTCATAGGGGGTCTTGCCAAGAAACTTTTGGAGGAAGAGGCGATTTGAAGCATAGCATGCGGTGTTGATTGCCTCGGCCCAAAACTTTTCCGAAGTGTTGTACTCATCTAGCATTGTTCTTGCAAGGGTGATCAAAGTCCAGTTCTTTCTCTCAACTACACCATTTTGTTGAGGAGTGTAGGTTGAAGAGACTTCATGCTTGATTCCAATTTCATCACAATAAGCTTCAATGTTGGTGTTGTCAAACTCTTTGCCATTGTCACTTCTAATCTTCTTTATCTTGACTTCAAATTCATTTTGAGCTCTCTTTGTAAACTTCTTGAAGCAATTTGCCACTTCGGATTTGTCATGAAGGAAGAAAGTCCATGTATATCTTGAGTAGTCATCCACTATCACAAGACAATAGAGATTACCACCCAAGCTCTTGTATGTTGTAGGCCCAAACAAATCCATGTGTAGAAGTTCTAGCACTCTTGAAGTTGACATGAAAGCTTTGGTTGGATGAGTGTTTGCAACTTGTTTGCCCGCTTGACATGCACTACAAGGTTTGTCCTTTTCAAACTTCACATCCTTCAATCCTCTCAATAGTTCTTTCTTCAATAGCTTGTTGAGAGTGCTCATTCCAACATGTGCAAGCCTCCTATGCCAAAGCCAACCAAGTGAGGTCTTGGTGAACAAACATGTCATCAAATTTGCATCTTCAGAGGTGAAGTCAACAAGATAAAGATTGTTGTATCTAAAGCCTTTGAATATCACTTGCTTGTCATCTATCTTTGAAACTTCCACTTCATTTGGTGTGAACAAGCATTGGAAGCCAAGGTCACAAAGTTGCCCGACGGATAATAAGTTGAAACTCAATGAAGCAACATAGAGCACATTTGAGAGTGAGTGATCATTTGATATTGCAATCTTGCCTATACCCTTGACTTTGCTCTTTGAATTATCCCCAAATGTGATCTTCTCTTGACATATCCCATTCTCTTCAATGGAGGTGAACATACGAGGATCACTGGTCATATGTTGAGTGCAACCACTATCAATAACCCAATGAGATCCACCGGTCTTGTAGTTCACCTACACACAAGAGATCAAGCTTTTTGTTTAGGGACCCAAACTTGAGAGGGGCCCTTAACTTTCTCAACTAGTGACTTGGCAACCCAAATTTTCTTTGGCCTATTCTTGTTCGGGGGACCCAAAAACATGACTTTCATCTTTCCATTTGAATCTTTTCTTAGCATGTAATGAGCATTGAAGGCAAAGGGTCTAGCATGCTTGGGCAAGGGTTGTGGTGGTGGAGTTTTGCATTCATGAGCAAAGTGACCTTCTTGACCACACTCAACACATCTCTTTGGCTTGGGCTTTGACTTGCTTTGTTGTTGTTGAGCTTTTGCCTTCTTCTCTTGATTTGCCAAGTACCCAATGCCACTTCTATCCATCTTTATTACGGTGTTCATGAGGAGCTCACTTTGCAAATATTGACCTCTTGTGAACTTGCTTTGACCGGTCTTGAGATGTTCTTTTTCTTGCTTGAGCTTTTTGTTCTCTTCAATGAGTGACTCATTTGTTGTTTGCTTCTCAAGAGCCATCAAACCTTTAAGCTTCTTGTTCTCATTTGCAAGCTTCTCATTCTCATACTTGATCTTGGCATAATCATCATAGTTGTTTGACTCAACCACACTCTTGCCTTTGCTACTATAACCTTGCTCAATGCTTTCAATGATCAAGTCATCACATGATGTAGCTATATCACACTTAACAACATTGTTAGTAGCATCATGTGTCTCAAGAGCAAGTTCATTAGCAACCACAAGACTATCATAGTCAATTTTTAGTGTGGTGTATTTGTCTTTCAAAGAGTTATGTCTAGTGATGAGCTCATCATGCTTCTTCTCAAGTTTATCATGTTGATCTTTAAGCTCTTTATTTGAGGTTTTGAGCTCCTTGAGAGTGGAAGACATAACTTCATTTTGATCTCTAAGCTCACCACTAGTCTTTTGAGCATTTTCAAGCTTTGATGAGAGTGATTCATTTTCATTTTGAAGTTCATCATTTTCATTTCTTGTCCTTCTTATGATTTTAGTGTATTTATTTAGCAATTTTACAAGTTCATCATAAGAAGGTGCGTCATATTCATCATCACTATCACTATCATCATCATCATCACTATCATGGTTTTGTACCTTTCGTTCACCCTTGGCCATAAGGCATAGGTGAGAAGTGGACGATGATGGTGAAGGAGGCGGTGAAGGTGGTGATGAAGATGTCGGTGAAGATGATGGCCCCATCACAAAGGCGGCAACCTTCTCTTTCTCATCATTGCTCTCATCTTCGGAGGACTCACAAGATGATTCAATGTCGGTGAGCCAATCACCAACAATGTATGGCTTTCCCCCCCTTCTTCTTCTTGTAGAACTCCTTCTTCTTGCCATCCTTCTTCTTGTATGGCTTGTTCTTCTTCTTCTCATCTTCTTCATCACTTGAATCATTTTTCTTGCCCTTGTTCTTGTTCTTGAACTTGTCTTTTGGTGGTCTAGGGCATTGATGAGCTAGGTGGCCAAGTTCACCACAATTGTAGCAATCCATCTCCGAGATGGGCTTTCTCTTGCTACTTGTGAAAAATTTCTTTTTCTTGCCATCGAACTTGATGCCACTCTTGTTAAGCTTCTTTAGCATCTTGGTGGTCTTCCTCACCATGAGTGCAAGTGATTCATCATCGACATCACTTTCACTTGAACTTTCTTGCACCATCATGGCTTGGCCCTTCTTCCTCTTCTTGTCATGGCTAGCTTTGAAGGCCAAGTCTTTCTTCTTGGAAGATGATGAGCCCTCTTCCGGAGTGATATGCATGTACATCTCATGAGCATTGATCTTCCCCAATACTTGAGTCGGTGTTGCGGTGGAAAGATCACTTTGGTGAAGCACGGTGACAATGTGACCATACTTCTCAATGGGAAGAACACTCAAGATCCTCCTTGCAACATTCGATTGGCTCATTTGAGTGAGGCCAAGAGCATTGAGGTCCTCTACAAGAACATTCAAGCGAGTGTACATGTCATTAGCACTTTCTTTGGGAAGCATCTCAAAAGAATTAATTTTCTTTAAAGCAATGTGATAGCGTTCCTCACGCTCACTCTTAGTTCCCTCATGGAGAGCACAAAGATTTTCCCACAATTCATGAGCGTTCTTTGCATTACGCACACGATTGCAGATATCTTTGCCTAAGCCCCAGTAGAGTGCATTTTTGGCCTTTGCATTCCACCGGTCGTACTTCTCCTCGTCACTAATGGGGTTTGCGGGATCCTTGATAGCGGGAAGCCCATGGGTTGCGGCTCTAAGGCACCCGACATCTATGGCTTCGAGATACGCCTCCATGCGGATTTTCCAATATGGAAAATCATCCCCCTCAAAGGTGGGAGGTGGTCCTTCCCCGTTAGACATCTTGCTCTAGGCGGTAAAGCCTAAATTAGGAGCAACACGGCTCCGATACCAATTGAAAGGATCAAGATGCCCAAGAGGGGGGTGAATTGGGCTTTTCTAAAAAATAATTTGCAAGAAATAAATCCTACAAGCTGGAATTCACCCCTAGTGCCTACTTGTGTTCCTAGAGAGTCTACCGACAAAAGTTTTGCACCCTAGTTTCCAATCCTAGTCTAGCATGGCAATTCTAGGAAAGTAAATCAAGCAATGAAAGTAAATACGAGAATGTAAATGCTTGAATGTAAAAGGGCAAGGAACACGGCGATGTTTTTCCGAGGTATCGGAGAGTCGCCACTCCCCACTAGTCCTCGTTGGAGCACCCGCGCAAGGGTGTAGCTCCCCCTTGATTCGCGCAATGATCAAATGCTCTCTACGGGTTGATTCTTCGACACTCCGTCGCGGTGAATCACCCAAAACCGCTCACAACATGAGTTGGGTCATCCACAAGCTCCGCCGGATGATCACCAAACTCCCAATCACCACCAAGCCGTCTAGGTGATGGCGATCACCAAGAGTAACAAGCTAGAACTCTCACTTGACCACAACGAGCCCAAATGAGAAGGTGGATGCACACTTGCTACTCTCGAATTGCTAGTGAGGAACACTCAAGGTTTGATCTCAAATCTCTATCCTCACTAGAGCTCTTGCACTCCCTTGCACTCTAAAGGGTTTTCTCATATGTTCAAATGAGCAAGAGACCTCTAAAAGAGGTGGAGGGGATGTATTTATACACCCCTCAAAGAAAATGAACCGTTACGTTCTGACACGGGCTGACCGGACGTGCCGGTCGAACTGACCGGACGCGCCGGTCGCCTGTAACGGTCGAATCCCGATTTTTCAACTGAGTGACCGGACGCGCCGGTCAGGGGTGACCGGATGCGTCCGATCGTGCAATGGAGCTTACTGTAAGAGCACCGGACGCGAGGCCGCGTCCGATCGGTGATGACCGGACGCGTCCGGTCGTCTCTGGACCTTACTGGACTGTGACCGGACGCGCCGATCACACCCAGGTCGCGTCCGACGGGTGTTTCCCTCAAGTGACATGTGTCGGCCACTGACCACCGCGTCCGGTCCTCGCGAGGACCGCGTCCGGTCGTCAGGGCCGAAACCCTAGTCGCGGTTACGTACTGACCGGACGCGTCCGGTCTTGCCGAAGACCGCGTCCGGTCAGGGGAAAACAGCCCGAAACTTTCCGAAACGCGTCGCAACTTGAACCAAGTTGCTTCCAACTGAACTTTGAGCTATTCTAGGGTTGCCTAGCGCCAAGTTTAACAAGTGTGCACCACACCTAAACATAGGACTCGCCTAGGTCAAGCTACCCGTTCATGCCCCCCTTTATAGTACGGCCAAAAGAGAAAAACAAAGATCATAACGACTATTCCGAATGTATCTCAACACCTAGATGCTTTCACTACTACTTTGCCTTCCTGCATAAGCACACAACCAAGACCCAAACGAGATGCATCACAATAAATAGAGAAGCTCTTATTCAAATCTGGCAAAACTAACACTGGAGCTGTTGTCAATCTTTTCTTCAGCTCCTCAAAATTAACCTGACACTTATCAGACAACACAAATTTGGCATTCTTCTCCAACAGCGCTGTCATTGGCTTGGCAAGCTTAGAAAACCCTTCAATAAATCTTCTATAATATCCAGCCAACCCCAAGAAACTACGAATTTCTCCCACATCGGTTGGTGGTTTCCAATTCAACACATCTTTTACCTTGCTAGGATCCACTGATATTCCACCATTAGAGACCACATGACCCAGAAAAGCAACTTCCTTTAACCAAAACTCGCATTTGCTATGCTTAGCATAGAGCTTATGCTCTCTGAGCTTCTGCAGGACCAACCTCAAATGTTCCGCATGTTCTTCCTTAGTCTTGGAGTATATCAGGATATCATCGATGAACACTACTACAAACTTATCAAGATACTCCATAAATACCTTATTCATTAAGTACATAAAGTATGCAGGAGCATTAGTCAAACCAAAGGACATTATTGTATACTCATACAAACCATATCGGGTGGTGAATGCTGTCTTTGGTATATCCATGGCACGAATCTTCAACTAATGATAGCCAAAGCGAAGATCAATCTTAGAAAACACACAAGCACCTCTCAACTGATCGAACAAGTCATCGATCCTTGGCAGCGGATACTTATTCTTGATAGTTACCTCGTTGAGTGACCGATAATCAACACACATTCGTTGAGAACCATCCTTCTTATCAACAAAGATCACAGGAGCTCCCCATGGTGATGAGCTAGGACAAATAAAACCTTTCTCTTGCAATTCTTTTATTTGTTTCTTAAGTTCTTCTAATTCGTTAACCCCCATTCTATATGGACGCTTAGCTATAGGTGCAGTTCCAGGCAATAATTCAATAATAAACTCAATGTCGCGGTCGGGTGGCATACCTGGCAAGTCGTCGGGGAACACATCCGGAAATTCATCCACAACTGGATCCTCTTGATTAACATTATCATCAAGTCGATTTACTGTAGCTGTCTGCGGCTTCTGCACTACAATCTCCACACTAATTCGATCTCCCTTCGGTGTTGTCAGGGCTACTGCCTTTTCCTTACACTGAATCACTACCTGATTTTGCTTCATCCAGTCTAATCCCAGAATAAGATCAATCTCAGCTGTTCTCAACACTATAGGACTCACTTTGAACTCTACCCCCTTAAAATTAAACTAATAGGGAGGCATCGATAGGAAGCTTGCATACTACCCCCAGGCGAATTGACTAGTATAGGGTTTTTCATGGCACATAAAGGAATGCTATTTGTCTTAACAAATATTTGAGATATGAATGAATGCGAAGCTCCAGAATCAAAAAGAACAGTGGCAGGGATGGAGTGGACATCGAACGTACCGAGCATAACTTCAGGTTCCGACATCGCAGTCTCCTCCGACACGTGAGTCACCTTCCCGTAGTATGGTGGCTTCTGATTACTGTTCTGCTTCTGAGGAGTTTGCTGATTGGCCTTCTCAGGACAGTTATAAGACAAGTGACCCTCCTTTCCACAACGGAAACACTTAGTTGGTGTATTAGGAGCACTAGTCTTCATTGGGGTGTTGTTAGGGGTACTCTGTCGCTGATTCTGGTTCCCATTCTGCTGTTGAGAGCGTTGATTGCCATTCTGCGACTGGTAAGGAGGACGTTGCAGAAACTGATTACGTGGAGGAAGTTGACCACGATTCCATTGGTTGGGCGGATACCTCTGCTGAAAACCTTGTTGATAACCAGTACGTTGACGAGTGTTGTTTCCAGATATCTGTCCCTGAAGTCTCTTTCTTTTAGCATCCATCTCCTTGCGCTTGTTATCCACCACAATAGCGCGGTTCACTAGTGTTTGATAATCTGGGTAAGCATTGGACATTAGCTGCAGTTGAAGACCATCATGTAGACCCTTCAAGAAAAGTCACTGCTTATCAGCATCATTAGCCACCTCATTTGGCGCATAACGTGACAACTGAGCAAACTTGTCTCTATACTCTGCCACAGGCATAGATCCCTGTGTCAAATTGCGGAATTCTTCTGCCTTCAATGCTATCACCCCCTCTGGTATATGGTAGGACCTAAAACTCTCTGTAAACTCCTGCCAAGTAATGGCGGGGGCATTAGCAGGATGGCCATACTGATATGAATCCCACCAGTCTTGAGCTGCTCCTTGAAGTTGTCCCGAAGCAAACAACACCTTCTGCCGATCATTACACTGAGCAATGTTGAGCTGCTTCTCTACTGCACGAAGCCAATCATCAGCTTCCAATGGATCTGAGGCATGTGTAAACACCGGGGGATGACCCTTCAAAAATTCTCCACGCTTATCTCGCGCAGGCGCTCCTCCAACTGGCTGATTTTGCTGATTGTTCACCAGAGCTTCCATTAGCTGTGTCTGTATGGCCAAAAGCTCATGAATAGTAGGTGGTGGTCCAACTCCACGACCACGGCCTCGACCTCGTCCTCTTCCAGACATCTGTTATCCAATACAGTATCAAATCTTAGAGATTACCACATAATAGACAATTCTAGAGATAGAGATTAGAATCTGAAAATTTTCTGGACACATCCCAATTTCAGCTGTTCGGTAAAACAGACCTATCTCAAGTTACAGATATCCAGTAGAGGTGTTCTTTACATGGTTGGAAAGCTTATGAAATTATCTACAACTTTTATTTAACTCATACTCCCAGATTCTGTCACGAAGTTACCCAAAAACAGGACACAACAGAAACTGTTTCTGACTTCCAGACTGCACAGTAACTTCATCTTGTAACGATTATAACTCATGATCCAGAATAGATAAAAAGGTGATTCCAGAGGCATTGGAAAGGTACGTGGGTCTAGATTCTCTCATAAAAATTTCAGAATTTTTCGCTGATCAGTTAATTTTAAGCATAAAAGGAAAGACAGACCACTCCAGAAAAGACAGAACAGAGAGAAAAATTAACCCAACTAAATTATTTATTTATCACACTAAAACTTAGTATTATATAATTAGGAACTTTTGTAGACAAGCCCACAAAGCTCCAGCACTCATTACATGGAAAAACCAACTCACACATAAGCACAATAATAACTCAACTAACCACACAAAGTTCACACGACACCACAAACTCAACTTAACTTGACACTACTCGTACTATCGTATTATTACATAAATGGTATTCCAACTCCTAAGGACGGGCTTGGTGCCCATGATAATCATAGATCGCTTCCATGCCTTGGTCAATCCTTAAGCCATCTATCACTTCTTGATACCTCTTGACGTCTTTTTCCCAAAGCTTTAACTAGGTCTACCAACCGACGATTTGTCACCATCATGTCATGACCAAAATCCACCATGACCCGAGGAACTAAATCCAAATTCCCAGGGTTCGTCATTACCCATCCATACTTTGGGTCTCCACGGGGAAAATAGCGATATTGATCATCTTGCATAATCTCATAGCGAAGGTGACGAAGTCCCAAGCATGCTTCAAAGGCTGCATCTTCTATGCCATCTTCAATAGTGGCACGATGACCACTATGGGAAAAACACCGGTCCAGCAAAAAGGTGCCCATCTCATTGTTCTTAACGAAGATACACACACTGCACTTCCAGTAAGTAGCTTCCAAAGGGTGCTTATGCTCCCAGCAGACATACTCAATTGCAGGATCCCAATCTGTGAAGTAGGCATTAAGCATGTCACCCAGTCGATGGTGTGATGGAGTGTCATGGCTTGACTTGTGATGGATCCTTGTAATCCAACCCATAGGAAGGGACGGCACACCAATTTCAGCGGAACCACCTTGTGGAGGCGAAGGGGGCTGTCCTCCATTATGAGCAAGCTCAACATCTTCATCGTCACTCAAATAGATAACCTCCTCTTTAGGTTCAATTTCCTCTTGAGGCAAAACTGGTTCTGGCGCTGGATCTGGTGTTGATGTCGGGGTTGGTGTAGTGTCTTCTAGTTCCTCCTGAAGCTCTTCGGGTTCCTCCTGTAGCTCTTCTGGTTCCTCCAAAGAACGGGGTGGATAGTAACCTCCAGTGGTGATACGGGCAGTCTTGCGGGCACGAGGCATCTACAGATTTTAGTCCAAGGGTAAGTTGAAATTAGAGGCAATATTTTCACAATAGAATGAGGCGAAAGAAGCATAATAATTTAGCAATTATCAAGAGTAAAGTGATAAGCATGAAACAAGTGAAGAAAAGAGAACTAAAACGACCATTGCTAACTAGGCTTGCGTCCTACAGTCAACATAGCTTTGATACCAATCTGTCACACCCATTTTTAAGGAACAAATGGAATGCATATTCTTATGTGCGCCCAGAGATCAATCACACATAAGATGACAAATATAAATAGTATCATCACAAATGTTTATTACATAACGAATAGTATCACAGAGTCTTCACGTAATTAAGCGGAAACATAGTATAAATATTGTGGTAGCTAGCTCCATAGCACAAGCACGTCAACTGGTTGACCACAAGTCTAGTAATCTTCAAGAAAGTAGTAGTAGTAATCACTATTTGCACTTTCGGGATTCCATCCTGTGGTGGGGGAATGCAAGGGTGAGCACAAAAGTACTCAACAAGTGTAACATGGGGTTCATGGAGCTCAAGTAGGATAGACACTGGTTCAACTGCATGTAGCTTTTAGTTGATCATATTTTAAGCAATTGAGTAGCATCAAATAGGTAATATTCCCATATTAAACACATGATCATGTAAAGAGAATAATGAATAGCAAGAACAAGTAAATTAATAGTGATCTCTATTCCGTAAGGGTCCAAGGCCGCTCGTGTCCGTGAGCACGGCTGATATACCAGTTTTACACTCTGCAGAGGTTGTACACTTTCACTGTGAGTCGTGATCCCCAAAAGCCCGAGGTCATGACTCCCCATTGGACAATCAAGTTTCACTATGAAGTCTTTCCAAGGTTCGTCTAACAAGTTAGGGCCGCTAGGTTTCTGTGGCCTGCAAATGTAGAGCCCCCCTTCCGTATGGCACAATAACACGCAGCCTATACTCATAGGGACAGGAGCCGCACTACACCCAACCCGGAACACAACCCCTTTTGCGCCATAAAGGTAACCACTAACAAGCTAGAAAATGTCCTCTTATATGACTAAAGCCAGAGCCATGTAGCCCTCACAGCTGTACTGTAAGTCCCGGATGTTCGCTTACAGATAAGTCCTTACGGAGAGGAATCTAGAGAAAACTCTAGCCCTCTTGTTCCCTGTTGCTAAAAATCATCTTTTAGAGTTATTGCATATATCATTAGTCAAATTACAAGATCATTGTTTATGTGAGCACTAGCCACTACCCATTGCTATAACCATAGGATTCAAGGAACAAGATCAATACTAAGGCATCCTTAACAAGGAGACACATGCAGCATGAATTAAGTGAATTAAAGTGAATAGGTAACAAGGATAATCCCATGCTATACTTGCCTTGATCTAGCTGATCATGTTGATCCGACTGGTAATAGTTCTCTTGATCACCAACGAACTGATCACCGTCTATTCTCGATTAGCACATCAACAACAATCATCCAAGGGCAATCATGCAAAGCAAACAAAGCTACAATTAGAACAGTACACCAACAGTAGTAAAATAAGATGAAAAGTTTTTAAAACAAATCTACATCGCTCTAGGATCACACAGACGCGAAGTTCATGTAAATCGGAGCTAAAACGGAAAAGTTATGATTTAAACAAGATTTACTTTATTAAAGTAATAGATTAAATCTAACCTCGAATTTTAAAAGTGTAAAATCAACTATACAGCAGTACTAATAGGTAGAGTATGAAATTATGAACCTAACGCAACTTGAACGGATCAAATCGGAGTTAAAACAGAGATTTTATGACCTAAATAGATCTAGTGGCAATTCTGTAAATACCTGAAAGCGTATTTTCATTTAAACCGACGAAATTTACGTTTTCAAAATAACAAGACGTATTCAGCCAATATGCCATGGACTGCGGGTTTAAAAACGAAGAAAGCCAGGGGCTCTTAAGCAAAATCGCCACCCGAAGGGGTATCTTAAGATCTAGGCCGTTGGATCTAAAACGGGCAGTCGGGATTTGATCGGAGAGTGAGAGGGCGGGGATTCCGGCCGGCTACAGTGCCAAGCACGGTGAAGACATGGCCGGCGGCGAGGTTTTCGCCGGAATTCACCGTTTTCGGTGCTTCGGCCACCATTGACGACGGGACGAACGCAAAAAGGAAGAGGGGATCGTTGCGGACTCACCAACGCAGCTTTTGGCAACGGAAATCGGGCACGGGTGGCGCGCGACTTCTCCAAGCGGTGTTTCCTGAGCTCGAGCGGTGGCGGGTTGCTTGCGGCGGCGAAGGCTCTATCCCAGGGCGTGATTCGAGTTTGTGGCGGCGTGGGGAGGAACGGTGCGGCTGCGGGTGCTATTTATGGCCGTCGAAGGCGTGCGGGACAAGGCGAGGGAAGGGCCGGCGGCATCGGACTCTTGCTCGAGTCCGGCTCGGGCACGAGGTAGGAGACGAAGATGGTAGCGGCTGACGCGTGGGACCGGGTGGCAGCGAGACATAGAGAGGAAAGGGCCGAGGCGGCCTGCGGCCCAGGTTGGATGGGCCGGCCCATGGCGCGGCCGGTTGCTGGCTTCGGCCCAAATAGAAAAACACGGCTGGGCCAAGAAGAGAGGAGGAAAGACTTCGGGCCAAAAACCGAGAAGAGTTAAATTCCTATTTCCACGCTTATCTCGCGCAGGCGCTCCTCCAACTGGCTGATTTTGCTGATTGTTCACCAGAGCTTCCATTAGCTGTGTCTGTATGGCCAAAAGCTCATGAATAGTAGGTGGTGGTCCAACTCCACGACCACGGCCTCGACCTCGTCCTCTTCCAGACATCTGTTATCCAATACAGTATCAAATCTTAGAGATTACCACATAATAGACAATTCTAGAGATAGAGATTAGAATCTGAAAATTTTCTGGACACATCCCAATTTCAGCTGTTCGGTAAAACAGACCTATCTCGAGTTACAGATATCCAGTAGAGGTGTTCTTTACATGGTTGGAAAGCTTATGAAATTATCTACAACTTTTATTTAACTCATACTCCCAGATTCTGTCACGAAATTACCCAAAAACAGGACACAACAGAAACTGTTTCTGACTTCCAGACTGCACAGTAACTTCATCTTGTAACGATTATAACTCATGATCCAGAATAGATAAAAAGGTGATTCCAGAGGCATTGGAAAGGTACGTGGGTCTAGATTCTCTCATAAAAATTTCAGAATTTTTCGCTGATCAGTTAATTTTAAGCATAAAAGGAAAGACAGACCACTCCAGAAAAGACAGAACAGAGAGAAAAATTAACCCAACTAAATTATTTATTTATCACACTAAAACTTAGTATTATATAATTAGGAACTTTTGTAGACAAGCCCACAAAGCTCCAGCACTCATTACATGGAAAAACCAACTCACACATAAGCACAATAATAACTCAACTAACCACACAAAGTTCACACGACACCACAAACTCAACTTAACTTGACACTACTCGTACTATCGTATTATTACATAAATGGTATTCCAACTCCTAAGGACGGGCTTGGTGCCCATGATAATCATAGACCGCTTCCATGCCTTGGTCAATCCTTAAGCCATCTATCACTTCTTGATACCTCTTGACGTCTTTTTCCCAAAGCTTTAACTAGGTCTACCAACCGACGATTTGTCACCATCATGTCATGACCAAAATCCACCATGACCCGAGGAACTAAATCCAAATTCCCAGGGTTCGTCATTACCCATCCATACTTTGGGTCTCCACGGGGAAAATAGCGATATTGATCATCTTGCATAATCTCATAGCGAAGGTGACGAAGTCCCAAGCATGCTTCAAAGGCTGCATCTTCTATGCCATCTTCAATAGTGGCACGATGACCACTATGGGAAAAACACCGGTCCAGCAAAAAGGTGCCCATCTCATTGTTCTTAACGAAGATACACACACTGCACTTCCAGTAAGTAGCTTCCAAAGGGTGCTTATGCTCCCAGCAGACATACTCAATTGCAGGATCCCAATCTGTGAAGTAGGCATTAAGCATGTCACCCAGTCGATGGTGTGATGGAGTGTCATGGCTTGACTTGTGATGGATCCTTGTAATCCAACCCATAGGAAGGGACGGCACACCAATTTCAGCGGAACCACCTTGTGGAGGCGAAGGGGGCTGTCCTCCATTATGAGCAAGCTCAACATCTTCATCGTCACTCAAATAGATAACCTCCTCTTTAGGTTCAATTTCCTCTTGAGGCAAAACTGGTTCTAGCGCCGGATCTGGTGTTGATGGCGGGGTTGGTGTAGTGTCTTCTAGTTCCTCCTGAAGCTCTTCGGGTTCCTCCTGTAGCTCTTCTGGTTCCTCCAAAGAACGGGGTGGATAGTAACCTCCAGTGGTGATACGGGCAGTCTTGCGGGCACGAGGCATCTACAGATTTTAGTCCAAGGGTAAGTTGAAATTAGAGGCAATATTTTCACAATAGAATGAGGCGAAAGAAGCATAATAATTTAGCAATTATCAAGAGTAAAGTGATAAGCATGAAACAAGTGAAGAAAAGAGAACTAAAACGACCATTGCTAACTAGGCTTGCGTCCTACAGTCAACATAGCTTTGATACCAATCTGTCACACCCATTTTTAAGGAACAAATGGAATGCATATTCTTATGTGCGCCCAGAGATCAATCACACATAAGATGACAAATATAAATAGTATCATCACAAATGTTTATTACATAACGAATAGTATCACAGAGTCTTCACGTAATTAAGCGGAAACATAGTATAAATATTGTGGTAGCTAGCTCCATAGCACAGGCACGTCAACTGGTTGACCACAAGTCTAGTAATCTTCAGGAAAGTAGTAGTAGTAATCACTATTTGCACTTTCGGGATTCCATCCTGTGGTGGGGGAATGCAAGGGTGAGCACAAAAGTACTCAACAAGTGTAACATGGGGTTCATGGAGCTCAAGTAGGATAGACACTGGTTCAACTGCATGTAGCTTTTAGTTGATCATATTTTAAGCAATTGAGTAGCATCAAATAGGTAATATTCCCATATTAAACACATGATCATGTAAAGAGAATAATGAATAGCAAGAACAAGTAAATTAATAGTGATCTCTATTCCGTAAGGGTCCAAGGCCGCTCGTGTCCGTGAGCACGGCTGATATACCAGTTTTACACTCTGCAGAGGTTGTACACTTTCACTGTGAGTCGTGATCCCCAAAAGCCCGAGGTCATGACTCCCCATTGGACAATCAAGTTTCACTATAAAGTCTTTCCAAGGTTCGTCTAACAAGTTAGGGCCGCTAGGTTTCTGTGGCCTGCAAATGTAGAGCCCCCCTTCCGTATGGCACAATAACACGCAGCCTATACTTATAGGGACAGGAGCCGCACTACACCCAACCCGGAACACAACCCCTTTTGCGCCATAAAGGTAACCACTAACAAGCTAGAAAATGTCCTCTTATATGACTAAAGCCAGAGCCATGTAGCCCTCACAGCTGTACTGTAAGTCCCGGATGTTCGCTTACAGATAAGTCCTTACGGAGAGGAATCTAGAGAAAACTCTAGCCCTCTTGTTCCCTGTTGCTAAAAATCATCTTTTAGAGTTATTGCATATATCATTAGTCAAATTACAAGATCATTGTTTATGTGAGCACTAGCCACTACCCATTGCTATAACCATAGGATTCAAGGAACAAGATCAATACTAAGGCATCCTTAACAAGGAGACACATGCAGCATGAATTAAGTGAATTAAAGTGAATAGGTAACAAGGATAATCCCATGCTATACTTGCCTTGATCTAGCTGATCATGTTGATCCGACTGGTAATAGTTCTCTTGATCACCAACGAACTGATCACCGTCTATTCTCGATTAGCACATCAACAACAATCATCCAAGGGCAATCATGCAAAGCAAACAAAGCTACAATTAGAACAGTACACCAACAGTAGTAAAATAAGATGAAAAGTTTTTAAAACAAATCTACATCGCTCTAGGATCACACAGACGCGAAGTTCACGTAAATCGGAGCTAAAACGGAAAAGTTATGATTTAAACAAGATTTACTTTATTAAAGTAATAGATTAAATCTAACCTCGAATTTTAAAAGTGTAAAATCTACTATACAGCAGTACTAATAGGTAGAGTATGAAATTATGAACCTAACGCAACTTGAACGGATCAAATCGGAGTTAAAACGGAGATTTTATGACCTAAATAGATCGAGTGGCAATTCTGTAAATACCTGAAAGCGTATTTTCATTTAAACCGACGAAATTTACGTTTTCAAAATAACAAGACGTATTCAGCCAATACGCCATGGACTGCGGGTTTAAAAACGAAGAAAGCCAGGGGCTCTTAAGCAAAATCGCCACCCGAAGGGGTATCTTAAGATCTAGGCCGTTGGATCTAAAACGGGCGGTCGGGATTTGATCGGAGAGTGAGAGGGCGGGGATTCCGGCTGGCTACAGTGCCGAGCACGGTGAAGACATGGCCGGCGGCGAGGTTTTCGCCGGAATTCACCGTTTTCGGTGCTTCGGCCACCATTGACGACGGGACGAACGCAAAAAGGAAGAGGGGATCGTTGCGGACTCACCAACGCAGCTTTTGGCAACGGAAATCGGGCACGGGTGGCGCGCGACTTCTCCAAGCGGTGTTTCCTGAGCTCGAGCGGTGGCGGGTTGCTTGCGGCGGCGAAGGCTCTATCCCAGGGCGTGATTCGAGTTTGTGGCGGCGTGGGGAGGAACGGTGCGGCTGCGGGTGCTATTTATGGCCGTCGAAGGCGTGCGGGACAAGGCGAGGGAAGGGCCGGCGGCATCGGACTCTTGCTCGAGTCCGGCTCGGGCACGAGGTAGGAGACGAAGATGGTAGCGGCTGACGCGTGGGACCGGGTGGCAGCGAGACATAGAGAGGAAAGGGCCGAGGCGGCCTGCGGCTCAGGTTGGATGGGCCGGCCCATGGCGCGGCCGGTTGCTGGCTTCGGCCCAAACAGAAAAACACGGCTGGGCCAAGAAGAGAGGAGGAAAGACTTCGGGCCAAAAACCGAGAAGAGTTAAATTCCTATTTCCTTTTCTTTTTCTAATATCTCAAATGCATTTTCAAATAATTCTTGAAATAATTTTCTTTTTTTAAAATAAAAACCAATCACCAAATAAAATATGCATCGGCATGTATGAACAAACACATATTTTAACCCTATATTTGATTTTATTTAAACAAAAATATTATTTCACTAAGTTTTTATGCACACATAAATGCTTAACTAAATCAAATTCCCTATTTAAAAATATTCAAAAAATTTAGGGTGTTACATAGCACCCCTTTCCTCAACGAGCCATCTTCACTGTATGCCTCATTGAGTAACGCACAAACAGAGCCACATTCAGTAAGCTAAGAGTGGCCATCATCCAGAAGAAATAGTCCAGGTGGCCTTCGTTTAGGTTATCTGGAATCCACCCAGGCGCCCCGCCGCGTGTTGTGGCCACCGCGACAATGCTGAGCAAGAGTGAGTTCACGTAGGACGCGGACGCTAGCGCCAGCTGCCCGAGCGCTGCGCACAGGCTCTTCATGGTCTCAAGGGACTGATCGTAGAAAAACTCGGTCGCGCCGACGCCGGCGAAGACCTGGGCTGCACCGTGGACGACATAGAGGGGTGCCTGCCACAGGATGCTCATTGGCACAGGCACATCCTGATTTCTCAGGCCGCTGGCCTCCGCGACCGCTAGCCTCCTATTCTCGAGCAGCGCTGCATACACCATGGTGAGCATGGATAGCGCTAGGCCGATCCCGAGGCGCTGTGCTTGGGAGAAGCCCTTTTCCTTGCCAGTGAAGCGTCGCGCGAGTGGCACCATTGCGATTTCGTAGATGGGGACCCAGACCAGGCAACTGATCACTCCGACGGTGGACATGGACGCAGGTGGGATGGTGAAGGAGCCAACACGGTTGTCCATGAACATGCCCTGCTCAACCAACGTCGATGGCATCTGCGCGTCGACCGCGTAGACGATGACGAAAGATGCCCAGATGGGCGACATCCGTAGTAGCATCTTCAGCTCCTCAACCTGTGTCACTGTGCAGAGCCTCCATGAGCACAGTGGCACCGTGGAGTCGCTGTCTGATGGAGCCGATACAATAGCAGCCTTGTCGAAGAACCTAGAGAAAAATAAATAATATTTGTAAAAAAATGAATAAAATGAACAGTAAAAAAAGATGTCTCAAAGTAAAAAAAATAAACGTCATATATTTTGGGATAGATGGAGTACAAATTAAACTGCAGAAATATCACATACTAGTGCCTAAAAATACATACACACTACATAGATCTAACACAACAACCCCCCTCAAACTCATGGCGGTTCAATAAATGGAGAGCAAAAGGCCATGTGCACCCTGGTTTGTTCCTTGGTGAAAAAAAATCTATGAACCTCAGAAGGCACATGGCCAAGAGTGGCATTATGATAATGTAATTGTGATCTTATATAAGAAGCATCGACTCCAATGTGATTGGTAAGTTCCTGCTTCATAGGGTCCCTAGCAATACTAATTGCACTAGTGCTATCAAAGGAAACACGAGTCGGTATAGTAACAGACAACCGAAATCCTCAAGCTGCCACCATAGCCAGATCTTCTCCATAATCACAACTGCTATAGCCTACAACTTAGGCTCAACACTCAAACAGGAAACTACAAATAAGGAGCCAAGAAAAACACAATAAGCTAAGAGAGAGCGATCAGAATGATCACTTGACCAAGTAGCATTAGAGTAAGCCCGCTGTTGGAGAGAGCTAGAGCAAGGAAAGAAAGAGACGTTGAGAAATGGTTCCGCGAAGGTATCATCAAACACAAAGAAGGTGGCGTAGTGGACCTAAGTAGGAGAAGAAATAAACTGACTCAAGATGTGGCCACAAGACTCCCAACAAGGTGATAATAGCGAGTTGGATAATCGAGGGGCACACCATCACTAGGTACAAGTGAACACCAAGCTCCAAATGTGGAGTAGTTAGTGATCACATGAGGTGGACAACTGGCATAGGATCAACTAGAGGCAGGGAAGCAACTAAAAGTGGGTGGAGTAAAACGAAGTGGAAGAAGAGGTGTAGACAGTAGGGGAAGAGAACAAGGTGGTAAAAAGAAAAAAACAGGAAGAGTAAGGAATGACAGGGACACAATGGTGCTAGACAGGCTGGTGGAGGAATGAGGATAATAACAACGGGATTCATCAAAAGTGACATCCGGAGAAATCCTCATATATTAATTCATTAAATTAATTCTACTTTTTTGAGGTTGATAGTTTATTTGTTAGGAAAGAGACGATCCTTCTCATTTCAGGATTGATCATCTTGAGTTCAACAATAGGATCATAGCAACGATAAACCTTATCTTTTGTTTTGTACCCAAGAAAGACACACTCAACTAAATGAGTGGTCTGCTTGGTGCGCTCATGACGTGGAAGAAGAACATAGCACACACAACTGAAGAACAAACATGGCTACAAGAAAGAGGAGCATAGAAAGATGCTAGTAGGGAGTAGAGCCTTCAAGAGAAGAGGATGGTTGTCAATTAATGAGGAAAATAGCCATAGAGACAGCCTCGACCTAGAAGTGAGGAGCGAGACTAGCTGAAATGGGAAGGGCACGAGCTGTCTCCATAATGTCATGATGCTTACACTTAGTGACACCATTCTGAGCATGAGCATCAGGGTAGGAGAACTAAGGAAGAGTACTCTAGTCAGCGAGATAACATAGATGCACATGTATTCCCATTAGCAGAGTCAGCGGAAAAAGCACGAATGAGAGAATCAAACTAAGTGTACACCACTAGCAAACTATCGTTGAATCAAAAGAAACTGACACAAGAAGACATATGATAAATCTCAAGTGAATCTCGAATAGTCATCATATAACATAATTTGATTGAGCATGACCCCATACATCAGAATGGACAGGATCAAAAGGACCTTAGGACAAAGAATCGTTGGAAGGATTAGGGAATTGTTGTTTGACAATCTTGCAGCCTGTAGAATGTAGAGTTGTATTGATAGTCTAGAACTTGAGAGATGACCTAGACAACAATACCACTGCAAAAAAAAAATAGTGGCTTGCTACACAACTGATGTGAAGGTAGGAGAACTAGACGACTTGATAGGCAAAGTGGACAAAAGAACACAACCTGTCAACCTCCAAAAGACTAGAAGCCCCGTAGGGGCTCCTAAACACAACCAAAGTCAGCCTCACGAACAATAGGATAGTGTGACTTGTGATCTAACATGATGACATCGATTGCATAATAAGCTTAGGAATATGCAAAATAGAAGTAACTTGAAATGATGAAGTAGAAAGAATGCCACATCCACTCGTCTAGCAACAGAAAGAGATGTCCCATTAGTGGTCTACATAATGAAAGAAAGAGTTAGGAGATGACAACAAGGACAAATGAGTCAACTCATAGGTCATATGAAAAGTTTCACCAGAATCACGGAACCACTTGTGTGATATTACCTAGATGATGACAAAGAGTGGAACCAGAAGCCCAAGTACAATGGTCTCACGTGTTGACGTCTAAGCTGCGGTTGTAAGACAGAGAAATAAGGCGAGGGTCTCCTTCTTAGTGGTAGACACTGAGTGGGGGCAATGGTGTATAAGAGCCACTCAAGCCTAGAGAACAGTGTCGACATTGGCTCTTTCGGTCACACTGATTCTTGTGGAAAGCCCCCTCATCATATCCTAGGCATTACATTATCCACAAAGAACACCAAAAGAAGTCCCCGCCACCACTACTGGGGACTAAGGCATGGTGGAAGTAAAGACACCTAGGAGGGTATGGCAGCCGACACATATGGTTGTTGCTACTCACACTAGTTGTATGAAGGAACGTCTTCTTGGCCCATAGCTTAGGCATCGCTTTGGCAAGCGATGGGCACTGATGATGAGTTAGCAACTGCACTAGAACAATCTCAAACTCAAGACGAAGCTGAGAGAGAACCTCGTGAAGACAAAGAGTCTCTCGACCTCTAATGGCACTCACAACACTAGCAAGTACCACCACCACATAACTCAGGACCCAAACCATCCAGACAATGCGAGTCAATAGGCGTATAATGGTGGATGTCCTCAATGGTGGAGTCAAACTAGTGAAGCGCTTGAGCCTCCTCGACGATACAGAGTGCATCACCTCTTTAGGAATCTTGTAGCTACAACAGAGGTGAACCCACATTAGGTGTGTAGTAGCAAGGCTGTACATGGAGAGGTCAACCTCAATCTCTCAAGCAAGATGCCCTGGGCAAAGGCCTTCTCACATAGCCAAGTCTAGTAGACACTGAGATTAGGTCGGTAGCCCTCCATGTCGGCCTCAAACAAAGCACTCTTAGCGTCATCAGCAACATTCGGTGGATATGTGAGCAGCATGGGAAGATCAGGACGTAAAAGACATGTCCGCTCGCTAGTGAGATAATGTAACACCCCTGGTGTTACGAGCTTGCTTAGCATCACAATTAAGATAAAAAAAGAATTAGTAAACAAATAATGGCGGTTAATTGGTTACTTGGAAACATGTTCATGCGACCTTAATTAGTAAAATAGAACAATAGGTTGTTTTAATTATTTGGCTTGAAAAATAATCTTTATAAAAAAATGATAAACAAATATTATGCGACTCACGTCTATGGTTGAAAAATAAATAAATAAATAAATAAATAAATAAATAAATAAATAAATAAATAAATAAATAAATAGCTAAGTCAATTTACTCAGTGCGTGGCAGCGCGAATGAAAAATTCTAACAAAAGGATAAACTCAGTTGCATTAATCGTTGGCACGGAAACAATTTAATAAACAAATACAAATATATAGAAGGGTATTTATATACACTCACGAAATTCGTTTTGATGAACACTTTGCTATCGTAATTAAAAGTAGTGTGCAAACTTATTTCTTCCCGAGTGTATCTCTATAGATAAGTGTACGCTTATATATATATATATATATATATATATATATATATATATATATATATATATATATATATAACTACTACCATACAACTGGCTACAAAATAACTTATTCTGTAGCCACTTGGAGTTACGACAATTGCTATGCTAATTTACGAGATTATAGTAACTCCTTACTATGTGATTTACTATAACATTATGGTAAATATCCCCATGTGTTATAGTAATTCAACTATCGTAAATATATACTGACATTGTCGTAAATTAGTATATAAAATTATCGTAAATAGAGGTGGCTACAAAATAACTTATTTTGTAGCTAACTATAGAGTATACTCTCCCTATATATATATATATATATATATATATATATATATATATATATATATATGTATATATATGTGTGTGTGTGTGTGGATATTAGTGATAAAGAAAGTTCAAAAGGCAAACACACACGGCACGCACTCACGCATGCACCTGCACTCTTTGTCCCTTGCCTGCCCTTTTGCTATTGCTGCATTATTGCACAGCTTGCTTGTGCCTCTGCTGCTCTACTGCCGCACGCTGCTCTCTGCAACCTCCTGGCAGCTGCTTGCATGCAGCTAGTTTTGGCCGTGAGACTAGTCGCAGTGGGATACCTAAAACTTTAGAGTATGAATATAGAGTAAAAACTGCTACACTAGTTACACTAAAACGATACTCTATCCTTTCTCTCACTCTATATTTAGAGTAGTACAGTGCTTACTCTATATTGTGCAGTGGCGGGCCCCACTAGCTAAACAAAGGAAAAAATGCTATAACTCACAAACCAAAAATCCAAATTAAATTCCGAATGCATCATTAAATTCGTCTCAATAAATCCTTCAAAACTAGATTACACATAGATATATTTAGATAAAGTGACAAGTGGGTCCCACAGTAGATAGAGTGGATAGAGGATGATATAGAGGATGGATGGGTACGAAAGAATTGAGTATAGAGGAGAGAATCTTGCTGACTAGGACGTATAGAGGATGAATATAGAGGTCCATGAGTGCGGATAGCCTGAGCGCGCGAGAGAGCCGCTGCTGCCTTGCACGCCGAGCAATCAAAGCAGCTGCTGCATGCACTGCGCATGTCAACGCCCCTGTGCCCTGCACTGCCCGCGTGCCCTGGCACTGCAATGTTGGGACAGTTTATCTTCACGGCCCTTCACTGTTCACCACGGCTTGGCCCTCCTTGGCCTGACCTGCTGCGGCCGCACGTAGCCATGCCAGGTTGCCGCTGGTCACCAGCTTTGCTGCCGTTGATGTGCCGTGCTGCTGCGGTTCACCTTGCCATCCCGTGCGTGCTCCGCCAAAGCTGGGCGCTGCTGTCTGGCCCCGCGCTGCTACCGGTGCTGCGTCCGTCACCTGGTTGCCCTGCCACACCAAGCTAAGCCCCGTGCGCCTGCGTCGCTGCTTGCCGCTCTACAGCCCGCACGCACGCCCGTCCTAGCGCTCTACCCGCGCCGCTTGCCTGCTGGCGCCGCTACCGCTGCGTCCGTGCTGTTGGCAAGCCGCGCCACGCCGCGCTGCTAAGCACGCACACGGCCGTACCTAGTCACATGCGTCGCTGACACCGTGCTCTCGCTAGCCGACGCCGCCACGCTGTCCCCGTTCTGCCGCTGTGTGCCGTGCTGCTATCAACGCTGCCGCTACGTTCGCATCGTTTCCGCTGTAGCCCACGTTGCCGTGCTCGGCCCACGCTGCTGCCTTGTCGCTGCCTACTATGCCTGGCTTAAGGAGGAGGCAAGCATGTGCACGGTCCCTCGCTCGCCCTGGCTCTCTCTCTGCCCCCAGTCTCTCCCTTGCTCTGCCACTCACTCTGCTTTCCAGCCATGGCCATGTCATGCTGCAGCTCAAGCTCGGCCGTCACCGTCTGCGCCACACCGACCCGCACCATCCTCCTCACGTGCTCGCTGCGCCGCTGCGCAGCCACCCGCACCTTGGAGCCGCCATGCTGTAGCGCTGTAGCGCCGCTGCCGCCGTGCAGCCACCCGCCGTGCCCGGCAGCGCCGCTGTCACCTGCCGCTGGAGCCGCTGACCGCCGGTGTCCGCGGCTGGCCTGCCTCGGGCCGCCTCCTGCGTGGCCATGGTCACTCACTGGTCCACCCTGGCCCCTCGCAGCTCGCCGGACGGCCATCCGCCACTGCCGTGGCCGTCTCCGGCCGAATCGGTCCGGCCGCGGCCCTCCTCTGCTCTGCCTCTACGTGCAGCGAAGAGGAAGGTGAGGAAAATAGAATAGAGACTCTTCCAGGGTTCTCAATGCAAATCCTGTGACTTAACTGAATAGTGCTGCATAGTGCCTGTTGTACCGCGGGTTGTTTTGAGGGAAGCTCAGGGGCCCCAATGCAAAGTGTTTGTCCCATTAGGTTTTTCCTTTTTCTTTTTGTTTATTTCGGCTCAAACTTTGTAAAATCATAGTAAATAGTAGAAAAATCATAAAAAGGAAAATGAAGATGTTTTGGAATCCTTGTGACTAGATCTATGTAGTAGATATATAATCTTGCATGCTTTAGTAGAAAAATCTTGCTCTAGATTTTGGCCTATGATTTGTATGGAGCAATTCATATCTATAATTTCTGTGCTCCAAATGTCATGAAAATTTTATGGTATGCTATTCAAGTAATGCTTGATCTATGATAAAAATTTCATGTTCATTTCATGCATAATTACTAAGTTATTGATTTATCATTGTCACATGCTTTTATTGCCATTAAATCTTAATTTAATGCTAGTAAA
Source organism: Saccharum spontaneum (assembly GCA_022457205.1). Classification (NCBI taxonomy): domain Eukaryota; kingdom Viridiplantae; phylum Streptophyta; class Magnoliopsida; order Poales; family Poaceae; genus Saccharum; species Saccharum spontaneum. The sequence continues at coordinate 60,189,950 of CM039581.1, read as the reverse complement.
TAATGTGCTTGTCCAGAAATTATGAAATTCATACAGCAGTTATGATTAGTCAAAGTGTACCATCCATAAAATTTTCACATTCAAAAGAGATGTTTGGTGCGTCACCTTTTATTCCTTGGTTGCGTTATTTAATCTTTATATAGGCTAGATGTTTAGATTAAGGTTAATATATGCTTTGTATATGCTACGTAGTTTACATGCTTGACTAAGTAAAGTGTTGCTTGGCTCGGGATTAATTAACTCACAAGTCAATCCTGCCGAGAGAGGATAAGAGCCAAATCTAGACGTTTGATACCTTAGTTCACCCTACAACGTGTTGTTTGTCTTGTAAGTTTGTAATGGTCATATGTATACTTGTTTGATTAAAGCATGCATTGCATTCTTGCATATTATTTAGGAACAACGGTGAGTCAATGGATCAGATGGTGTTAAACCAAAAAGGTGGTGCCAAGGTGAACGGGTCATGAAGATGGAATACTAACTTTTTGTTTATTTTACCTAGACAAGCCCCGGTGCATAACCCATATTATTCTGCACTTTAAATTATGCTTGTGCATTAAGTTTCAAGGAGTTGAATGAAACCCACTTGCATATAAATATCCTGATCCCATGAGTCTTACTAGCATGTCAGGATCGTGTAGAGTGCTATGCTACATGACTCCGGTAGAAGTCGAGTGATTCCCCATCACTCGTGAGAGATAGGAAATATCTTATTGTTACTATTATCATGTTGCTATCTCATGGAATATAAATGTATATGGTGGAGACCGGGCAGAACGGGTTGGATGGACTTGGACCTGGTTGGGCAGCAGAGCAGGGCTCTGGTTGCATTTGTTCCGCCTGTGTCAATTAAGGACCGTTCGTTGCATGGACCCTAGTCAAGTCACAGATTTATTGTCCCGAGCATATACTTGCTTATGGGAGCGGGAAGACTTGTTTCTCTCCTGTCATGGGTTCCGGCTCTTTCTGGACCGGCTTTTTAGGGTGGTTATATATATTGGGATGAGGAGGTCTAAGCACCATACTAAGGCCGGGCCTGCAGTGTTGGGGGCTTAGAGTCCAAGCTTGGACGGGGACCTGGACCCCTTGACAGGAGTGGAACAGGTTGGTCTTGCTTGTGCCCGGGGTACAAGCAAGGCGTGTTTTCGGGGCACCTAGGTGGGCACATTGATTTGCGAATTGCCGTTTCTGCGTGACGGTACGGCTTGACTATGCTCTGGCATCGTAGTAAGAACTGGCAGTTAAAAGATGAAAAAATGGTTCCTTTTGCTCAACCTTGCTTGATCATAGACTAGGTGCTTACATAGAAGGTTGGATAAGAAATAAAATATGGCTATTAAAAGCAAGAAATTAAGGACACACTCTTAGTGCTGCTTTTCGCAAACGAGAAACCCACAAGCTAGAAAGCCTTGCATAATCCTTGGAGTCTTTTTCTTTTCTCCTGACGGGTAAGTCTTGTGGAGTACAATTGAGTACTCAGGGTTTGTTCTACCCTGTTGCAGGTAACAGGTACTGATAAGCTGACACTTGTGTGTGGAAACCTCCTGGTGGGCTCAGCGAGGATTTTCTTTGTGATGCGGAGTATAGTTCATTTAAGAAACTCTCACAAAAAGTTTTATAAGGAATACACTATTAACTTGTTATCATTTCATGCAAATAAACGTTCTTCATGTTAAGGTTTAACTTGTCATTAAATGGTTTCATTTCCGCTGAACTCTGATAATGCTTTATATTCCGCTGTTATAATCAATTCATGAATTACACTGATGTTGTACTAAAAGTGATGTAAGAAATGGTAAGGATGTTGTAAGCTTTACTCTCTCATTTGTGATCCTGATGTAAAAATGTGGATCTTCGAGTTCTCCCTTGCGGTGTGATCGACAGAATCACGTAGTTTAGTGATCTCCCCAGGGTACTTAGTGTCTAATAGAAGACGAGTACTCTTGGGAGGGCATTAGATTAGGCGATTCTGCCACAGGTGGTATCAGAGCATAAATGAGACAATAAAGCTTCAAGATCTTTCTTAAATTAAATATTTGACAACAAATTATTTCTAAAAAGTTAGGACGTTGCATGCGAAGTTATATAAGTATGCCCTATTACTATGGTTATGTATCCAGGATAGATGGCACTCTGCTGACCTAGTTAGGATTAATCAAGTTTTCTGCAGGTACCCTAACCCCATGCCTAGTTCGCTAGCGTCGACTAGCTACAGGGAGAGCACGATGTGCCAAAAATCTGTGAACGGTTACCCTATATGTTGGTGACAGTGTGAGGACGGATAGGGCATGCATGCATGCATACCCTGTCGTGCAATTGTTGTTTAGGTCAGCCAGTCTTGTTCGTGTAGCCACGATGGTACTGTAGTCTCTTGCGTCGTGCACGCCTGTTGGTTCACGCCTGTCTGACCCATACGTTGTCGTACCCCCTTCTGTGCTCTTGTTGAACATCTGCCTTACAGTCATACTAACTCTTTATGACCTCGGTCACCGCTCGTCGTGCGCATGTGAAGATCTTTTTGTTCACTTTTACTGGCCCCCGTGCAGGGCTCGAGGGTGGACTGCGACAGGACCGCGGTCCGCTCTGCCTTTACTTAAGGGCAAGCCTAGTCACTTGGAACCATCATTCGGTGCATCCTAGCTCACTTAGCCCTTTTCCCTTGAGCCAACTCCTCTTTAAGCCTTCCTTGTAACCACCACCCACCACCCAGCAAGGATGGCAGGAGTCTGGGTTAGCAGCTACTGCCTGAACACTGAGGGTTTTCCCAAAATCCTGTATGCCACCCTGCAAAAGCTCGGAGTCAAGGATCATCCTGAGTACGAGGGCCGTGAGTATATGAAGTGTGGCACCGAGCGATGTAAGGTCACCGTCTACATTGGCAAGAGTGAGGAGTTCCCCGATATCACTGAAGCCTGGAATGTGACCGCAACCGGGTTTCACTTCGGTGACACCTACCCAGTTGCGGCCCGCAAAGCTTTGCAGCATCTCTGCCAGATATATGAAGGGCCCGTTGCTCGTACCCCGATGCGGTTCTTTCCCCCTTGGGACAAGAATCAGCGGGTATGGAGGGCTCACATGGAGGCCTTGCTGGGTCAGGATGTGCAAGAGGACAACCCAACCGTGGTGCACTTGACCTCGTACTTATTGGCCCTGGATGAGCAGTACGACCGGCAGGCCTCAGAGCTGAGGGAGGGTCTCCGTCGTGCTGAGGAAGCCGAGATCTTCTCCAGGATGCTCGAAGTGCAGCTTGTTGAAGCTCATGCCAATCTAGCAGCCGCTGAGAGTTGAGAGGCTGCCATGGCGGAAGCTGTCAAGGTGGACCAAGACCGTCATGCCCAGGAGCTGGAGGACGCCTATCTTGCCACAAGGGCCAAGCGTAGGACGCTCGCCATGGAAAGGCAGGAACCCTTAATCCTAGAGGGGATCCCTGTCCATCCGCTAGAGAGAAGGAGGACTGGTGTTGTTGTACCGCCAGCACCCCCACCCACGGAAGCCTCAAAGATAGAGCCTTCCGTTCCCCTCAACCAACCACTGCCAGGAGAAGAAGTGGATCCGCAGCCCAGTGTAGCAGAAGAGCCCCAAGAGCCCAGGAATGGAGTCATTCAGCCTGATGAAGTGGATTAGTTGTCCTAGGAGAGATGTAACTGTAGACAGTAGCATTTTCATTGTTGTCCTCCAGCATTGTAATCTTTCCGTTGTGTTCCGTTTGTAGTTGTCATGACTGTCAGGTTGTAGGATGCAAGTGATGTGTCGAGTATGAGCGGGTGAGTGCCTGTCTGTTGCACCTGTGTAAGGCTATTTGGAACAGGTAATTGTTTTATCCGTTGTGTTGTTCCGACATTTTCCTTAGGCTTCATAGATTGCTTTTGGTCCTTGAGACGACATCACGAGGGCTGCAAGAGGAACAGTTTTACAGATACAGCAGATTAGCCACGATTGGATGACAGAGAACACTGTATCAACTAATTGTGGATGTCCTAGTAGAACACTTGAATCCCCTTGATTTAAATACGTCTTGGGATTTAAGCTCCTTGTTCCTTATTTGAAAGGAACCCTTGTTGCCTGAATTTCTTTGCAATTCTTTTCTATTTCTGTGGTCTATGACCCCACTGCTTTTACTGCAAGTAAGTTGGTAATAGTTGCCTGGTTAATAGCTTATGGTGCCACGACGGAACCGAGGGCCACCTGTAGATCGCGACTGCATGGTTGTGCCGCTCGGCGCGCGCTGGTATCAAGGTTGTTGACCAAGCACTTTTACCAAGTACACCACAGTACCGCCCTTGCTATAAACGTTCTCCTTGGTAAAAATATCTTTGTGTTCTAATGGGAAATCCACAACGGGTTGATGGAGTAGTGCTCTCACAATTGCGACTGAAATGGCAGGGTTTTGGAAGAAGCATGTATGTTCCGATCTTAGTCTATACAAAAGGCTAGGGCGAGTTGGATCCCATGGAAAAAGAAGAAAGAGAAGAACGATAAGGAAAAGTTAGCCCTCTTGTAGTCTAGAGTAATAGGAACATCGAGGTGACGTTGCCCCTGTGCCCGGTGACCGCTCTACACTTGCCGGGTCGCTGTCACTACGTGTCCTGCGAAAGCCATCGGTGGCGGGGCCCATGCATGCCGTGCTTGCGTGGCCGCGCGGCATGGCGCTGCACTCGCCTCGCCCTTGCACTATACACCCCTCTTTCCCCGGCACACTTATCGGCTCTCGATTTTTCGCCCTCGTTTCCGTACCGGACCCCCCTCTCTCTCGTTTCTTTTTTGTAGGCATGTCGCTCGCACGCCTCCTTGCCCAGCGAACCTCGTCCCCCCTCCTTTCTCTTTTTTCCCCACTCAAGCTCGCGCAGGGAGTGCACCATGGCAATGTTGTTCCCCACCTCGTGTCCCACTGGTGATCCCCCTCCACGCCGCCTCCGTTTTCGGTGTGCTGCGCCACCACCTCCGTCCACCAGACTATAAATTCCACCTTGTTTGCCTCTCCTCCATCCCACCTCTAGATCTGAAGTAGAGCTCATAGAATCGATCCTCTCCATCTGTGCTTAGGTGGGAGAACCTTGGGAAGCAGTTGGGAAGGAAGTAGTTGGAGGCAGAGATACGTGATCCCACCGTCGCTCGCAGATCTAGGGACGTCAGTCAAAGGTGTTGGTGTAGCTCAGCAGAAGGGATCTGGTTTCCATCGAAGGAGTTCAAGTTCTTCTCGGGTTAGTTGGGTTTTAGGGTTTGCGATGTTCGAGTTCTCAGTCTCTTGTTTCTAGATCTGCTGGGCATACGCCATGTTCTGGGTAATCATTTTTCTATTGCTCTTCCACTGTCCCCGTCTTCGTCGATTTCTAGAGAGGTTGTGAGTTGTATCAGTTTGCTCTTAGCCGTGATGCCTCTATATCCCCAAGTGTTGTAGTCTTTGAAGCCGTGTAATCTCCTTTTGTAATCTCTACTAAGAAGTGAAATCGTGATTCCTCTTTTCTGATTCTTGCTCCGAATCTGGGGACGAGATTCTTTGAAGGGGGGTTAGTTGTAACACCCTTGGTGTTACGAGCTTGCTTAGCATCACAATTAAGATAAAAAAAATTAGTAAACAAATAATGGCGGTTAATTGGTTACTTGGAAACATGCTCATGCGACCTTAATTAGTAAAATAGAACAATAGGTTGTTTTAATTATTTGGCTTGAAAAACAATCTTTATAAAAAAAATTGATAAACAAATATTATGCGACTCACGTCTATGGTTGAAAAATAAATAAATAAATAAATAAATAAATAAATAAATAAATAAATAAATAAATAAATAGCTAAGTCAATTTACTGAGTGCGTGGCAGCGCGAATAAAAAATTCTAACAAAAGGATAAACTCAGTTGCATTAATCGTTGGCACGGAAACAATTTAATAAACAAATAAAAATATATAGAAGGGTATTTATATACACTCACGAAATTCGTTTTGATGAACACTTTGCTATCGTAATTAAAAGTAGTGTGCAAACTTATTTCTTCCTGAGTGTATCTCTATAGATAAGTGTACGCTTAAACATGCTATATATGCATGTGTGTATGGATATTAGTGATAAAGAAAGTTCAAAAGGCAAGCACTCTTTGTCCCTTGCCTGCCCTTTTGCTATTGCTGCATTATTGCACAGCTTGCTTGTGCCTCTGCTGCTCTGCTACCGCACGCTGCTCTCTGCAACCTCCTGGCAGCTGCTTGCATGCATCTAGTTTTGGCCATGAGCGCGCGGAGAGAGAGCCACTGCTGCCTTGCACGCCGAGCAATCAAAGCAGCTGCTGCATGCACTGCGCATGTCAACGCCCCTGTGCCCTGCACTGCCCGCGTGCCCTGGCACTGCAATGTTGGGACAGTTTATCTTCACGGCCCTTCACTGTTCACCGCGGCTTGGCCCTCCTTGGCCTGACCTGCTGCGGCCGCACGTAGCCATGCCAAGCTGCCGCTAGTCACCAGCTTTGCTGCCGTTGATGTGCCGTGCTGCTGTGGTTCACCTTGCCATCCCGTGCGTGCTCCGCCAAAGCTGGGCGCTGCTGTCTGGCCCCGCGCTGCTACCGGTGCTGCGTCCGTCACCTGGTTGCCCTGCCACACCAAGCTAAGCCCCGTGCGCCTGCGTCGCTGCTTGCCGCTCTACAGCCCGCGCGCACGCCCGTCCCAGCGCTCTGCCCGTGCCGCTTGCCTGCTGGCGCCGCTACCGCTGCGTCCGTGCTGTTGGCAAGCCGCGCCACGCCGCGCTGCTAAGCACGCACACGACCGTACCTAGTCACATGCGTCGCTGACACCGTGCTCTCGCTAGCCAATGCCGCCACGCTGTCCCCGTTCTGGCGCTGTGCGCCGTGCTGCTATCAACGCTGCCGCTACGTTCGCATCGTTGCCGCTGTAGCGCACGTTGCCGTGCTCGGCTCACGCTGCTGCCTTGTCGCTGCCTACTACGCCTGGCTTAAGGAGGAGGCAAGCGTGTGCACGGCCCCTCGCTCGCCCTGGCTCTCTCTCTCTGCCCCCGGTCTCTCCCTTGCTCTGCCACTCACTCTGCTTTCCAGCCATGGCCACGTCATGCTGTAGCTCGAGCTCGGCCGTCACCGTCTGCGCCACACCGGCCCGCGCCATCCTCCTCGCGTGCTCGCTGCACCGCTGCGCAGCCACCCGCACCTCGGAGCCGCCATGATGTAGCCGCTGTAGCGCCGCTGCCGCCATGCAGCCACCCGCCGTGCCCGGCAGCGCCGCTGTCACCTGCCGCCGGAGCCGCTGACCGCCGGTGTCCGCGGCTGGCCTACCTCGGGCCGCCTCCTGCGTGGCCATGGTCACTCACTGGTCCGCCCTGGCCCCTCGCAGCTCGCTAGACGGCCATCCGCCGCTGCCGTGGCCGTCTCCGGCCGAATCGGTCCGGCCGCGGCCCTCCTCTGCTCTGCCTCTACGTGCAGCGAAGAGGAAGGTGAGGAAAATAGAATAGACTCTTCCAGGGTTCTCAATGGAAATCTTGTGACTTAACTGAATAGTGCTGCATAGTGCCTGTTGTACCGCGGGTTGTTTTGAGGGAAGCTCAGGGGCCCCAAGGCAAAGTGTTTGTCCCATTAGGTTTTTCCTTTTTCTTTTTGTTTATTTCGGCTGAAACTTTGTAAAATCATAGTAAATAGTAGAAAAATCATAAAAAGGAAAATGAAGATGTTTTGGAATCCTTGTGACTAGATCTATGTAGTAGATATATAATCTTGCATGCGTTAGTAGAAAAATCTTGCTCTAGATTTTGGCCTATGATTTGTATGGAGCAATTCATATCTATAATTTCTGTGCTCCAAATGTCATGAAAATTTTATGGTATGCTATTCAAGTAATGCTTGATCTATGATAAAAATTTCATGTTCGTTTCATGTATAATTACTGAGTTATTGATTTATCATTGTCACATGCTTTTATTGCCATTAAATCTTAATTTAATGCTAGTAAATAATGTGCTTGTCCAGAAATTATGAAATTCATACAGCAGTTATGATTAGTCAAAGTGTACCATCCATAAAATTTTCACATTCAAAAGAGATGTTTGGTGCGTCACCTTTTATTCCTTGGTTGCGTTATTTAATCTTTATATAAGCTATATGTTTAGATTAAGGTTAATATATGCTTTGTATATGCTACGTAGTTTACATGCTTGACTAAGTGTTGCTTGGCTCGGGATAGTAGATGGTGTATGCTTAGCATGTTGCCTTGTCCTGTCCTTGTGCATTTTAATGTATTAATTAACTCACAAGTCAATCCTGCCAAGAGAGGATGAGAGCCAAATCTAGACGTTTGATACCTTAGTTCACCCTACGACGTATTGTTTGTCTCGTAAGTTTGTAATGGTCATGTGTATACTTGTTTGATTAAAGCATGCATTGCATTCTTGCATATTATTTAGGAACAACGGTGAGTCGATGGATCAGCTGGTGTTAAACCAAAAAGGTGGTGCCATGGTGAACGGGTCATGAAGATGGAATACTAACTTTTGGTTATATTTTACCCAGGCAAGCCCCGGTGCATAACCCATATTATTCTGCACTTTAAATTATGCTTGTGCATTAAGTTTCAAGGAGTTGAATGAAACCCACTTGCATATAAATATCCTGATCCCATGAGTCTTACTAGCATGTCAGGATCGTGTAGAGTGCTATGCTACAGGACTCAGGTAGAAGTCGAGTGATTCCCTGTCACTCGCGAGAGACAGGAAATATCTTATTGTTACTATTATCATGTTGCTATCTCATGGAATATAAATGTATATGGATAATTGGAGACCGGGCGGAACGGGTTGGATGGACTTGGACCTGGTTGGGTAGCAGAGCAGGGCTCTGGTTGCATTTGTTCCACCTGTGTCAATTAAGGGCCGTTCGTTGCATGGACCCTGGTTAAGTCACAGATTTATTGTCCCGAGCATATACTTGCTTATGGGAGCGGGAAGACTTGTTTCTCTCCTGTCATGGGTTTCGGCTCTTTCCGGACCAGCTTTTTAGGGTGGTTATATATATTGGGATGAGGAGGTCTAAGCACCGTACTGAGGCCGGGCCTGCAGTGTTTGGGGCTTAGAGTCCGAGCTTGGACGGGGACCTGGACCCCTTGACAGGAGTGGAACGGGTTGGTCTTGCTTGTGCCTGGGGTACAAGCAAGGCGTGTGTTTTCGGGGCACCCAGCTGGGCACATTGATTCGCGAATCGCCGTTTCTGCATGACGGTACGGCTTGACTATGCTCTGGCATCGTAGTAAGAACTGGCAGTTAAAAGATGAAAAAATGGTTCCTTTTGCTCCACCCTGCTTGATCATAGACTAGGTGCTTACATAGAAGGTTGGATAAGAAATAAAATACGACTATTAAAAGTAAGAAATTAAGGATACATTCTTAGTGCTGCTTTTCGCAAATGAGAAACCCATAAGCCAGAAAGCCTTGCATAATCCTTGGAGTTTTTTTCTTTCCTCCTTATGGGTAAGTCTTGCGGAGTACAATTGAGTACTCAGGGTTTGTTCTACCCTGTTGCAGGTAACAGGTACTGATAAGCTGACACTTGTGTGTGGAAACCTCCTGGTGGGCTCAAGGATTTTCTTTGCGATGCGGAGTATAGTTTATTTAAGAAACTCTCACAAAAAGTTTTACAAGGAAAACACTATTAACTTGTTATCATTTCATGCAAATAAACGTTCTTCATGTTAAGGTTTAACTTTTCATTATATGGTTTTATTTTCGCTGAACTCTGATAATGCTTTATATTCCGCTATTATAGTCAATTCATGAATTCAACTGATGTTGTACTAAAAGTGATGTAAGAAATGGTAAGGATGTTGTAAGTTTTACTCTCTCATTTGTGATCCTGATGTAAAAATGTGGATCTTCGAGTTCTCCCTTGCGGTGTGCTCGACGGAATCGCGTAGTTTAGTGATCTCCCCGAGGTACTTAGTGTCAAATGGAAGACGAATACTCTTGGGAGGGCATTAGATTAGGCGATTCTGCCACAGATAACCCCAAAGCTGTTGACTACCTATGTGAACCTCTACGTGGAAGATAAAATCCACCCAAATTGGTGGCATTAAAGATGACTAAACATCGAGAAATAGGAAGAAACAGGATGCCGTGAAGTCTACTAGCTCTACTCATCATGCCTCTTTCTCTTTTTTAAGGACACACGGGAGGTATAGAACAGAACAAGGGACTGGTGGCGGCACTGTGACGAAGGGACCAGCGGGCGGCGAAGACAGCAACCTATGGATAGGGCCTGTGGACAGGGATGACTCAGCGGTAGGCGCTCGCATAGCCGGCAGAGGGCATCACCACAATCAGGCGGTGCTCGCACTACCGGTGGAGGGGGCGCGGCCAACGGGCAGGGCTCGTGTGCGTGGCAACCTCATGTGGGACCTTCGGGGGAGGTGGGAAAAGGGGATTGAGGGTAGTGGGGGAAAAAATGAAGTTGCTCTCCGGTGACTTGCCAGCTAGTGGTGGTAGCAGCCAGGCGAGGATAGATCAAATCTAATCCTATAGCTCCATTACCGTGTTATGCATATAGCACCTCAGTCTATTCCAATATCCAGATGGCAAGATAAATGAAGTGCAGAAAACACCCTACATTAATGGCTAAATAAATACATAGTACACATCTAACAAGTTAGACTTACTTGTCATATAGGAGTGCTTTACATTACCTGAATTCATTGGTATGCTCGATTTTGTAACTTGCGTCAGTTCCAGAAGTGCTGGTCGGCTCATATAGAAGCGACCTATCGTCCGGCAGTTTGATATGCCACTTCCTGACAGCTGCAACAACCACTTGAAGTATGCTCGTAAGAGGACTTACTCCCATTTTCCGAAACCTATATACCCTCGAGCCAGCTAAAAACGCAGGGAAACAGATGAGCATGAGAACTGTCGGTATCACGTAGCTGACTGCCCACCCAACATTGTCCTGCAGCCAAACAATCACAGTTCCAGACAGCAGGGAGCTGGTACTGATCAAGAAGAAGTACCAGCTGAAGAAGGAGCCCTTGGTCACCAGCTCTGCATGGTCATTGGTGTCAAATTGGTCTGCCCCAAAGGCTGACGTGCATGGCTTGAGACCACCGCTGGCAATGGCAGCGAGGTACATTCCAAGGTAAACCACTGCTCGATGAACACTGCCGCCATGGTCAGTAGATGTTGAGAATATGGGAAGGGATGCAGAGGCTATGAGGACGACCATTGCCTGTGATGAAAATGGAAGGGTATGTATATAAATTCAGATTCAGAGTTATGGACACTCAACGGACAGTTCAAAGAAAATTGGTTGAAATGCTTTCTTCTTTGAACTTACAACCACATAAAGTGGGAAGAAACCGACAATCGTCCAGTATCTCCCCCAGTAAGTGTCTGCAATGAAACCCCCAAAAAGTGGCGTGAAGAAGCAAGCTCCGACCCAGGCGGACATGTTCCTGGCTGCAGTGACTTTGCTTTCGTGGAGAACAGTGGTGAGATAGGTCACCAAATTCTTTGAGATTGTGAAGAAAGCCATGCACTCGCAGAACTCAACACCTAAGTCCATTATGTTCAAGCAATTAACTAACTGTTATGAAGAATTATAAAGTATGGAAGAGCATGCATTAGCAATTTGCTCCGCTACAGAAAGGATTTGTAGCGACGCCTCTTTTTTTTAGAGCTTGCTCTATATTGAGCCCCTCCTACAAATAGTTTCCAAACGAGCTGCCCCTAAAAATTCATTTGTAGGGGGCTGTTGGTGTTATGAGCCGCCCCCTACAAATAGCCCTATTTGTAGGACAGGCTCTATATCCATCCACTCCTACAATTTGTAGGGGCATCTGAATCTAGAGCCACCCTAATAAATAGACGCCAAATAGTAATAATTAAGTACTAAAATTCGAATTTTTCAAACGACCTTGGATGGAGAAATGACTAAAATAAAAAATTTAGATCTTGAAAAGTTATAGAACTTTGGAGTTGACAAATTTTTTATTTGAAATCATTTTGTCAAGGAAAACTATGTTTGAATTTCTTAAATTTAAAATTTGAAATTTTCAAATGATCTCGGATGGAGAAACGACTAAAACAAAAGTTGTAGATCCCAAAAAAGTTATACAACTTTGTAGTTGACAACTTTTTCGGTTAAAGTCATCTTGTCAAGGATAAGTATTTTTCAATTTCTCACATTTGAAATCTGAATTTTTCAAATGACTTCAAATGGAGAAACAACAAAAATAAAAGTTGTAGATCTTAAAAAGTTATACAACTTTGTAGTTGTCAACTTTTTTATTTAAAATCATCTAATTGAGGATAATTACGTCTAAATTTTCAACATTTGAAATTCAAATTTTTCAAACGGCCTCGCATGGAGATACAGCAACAACGAAAGTTGTAGATCTCGAAAAGTTATGCAACTTCGTAGTTGACAATGTTTTCATTTGAATTCATTTAGAGTCCCAAACACTCATTTTAAGTTCGGTTCAACATAATATGAGTAGAAAGAGTATTTCAAATAAATGTAAGTGATTGTTGGGTGGAGTGGTTAGAGTAGGGAATGCATGGGCCTGAGGTTGGGGGTTCGAACCCTGGCGGTCACAAAGCGTGTGGTTTTCGCGCGAAAAATGCATGACTTTTCAAATTCATGATTTATTTGCTATTTTTTTTTGCCCAAATTTGTGATTTCTGGAAAATAGAGCCGCCCCCTATAAATCCTCGATTTGTAGCAACCCGTACGTAGGGGCGATTAGGCAAACCGCCCCTACAAATGGTTTGAGTAGTAGTGTTGGAGAGCGTGAGCTGCTCTTTAGTATTCCTTCCCTTCCAAATTAATTATAAGTCATTTTGACTTTCCTATGAACATAGTTTTTGCTACGTACATAGGTGTATTACAAAAGCAATATATTTGAAAATAAAAAGCCAAAATAACTTATAATTTGGAATTGAGGGAGCACTTTGGAATTGAGTACCTAAGATGAGGAAGCATGCCCTCCATTTCCCTGTGCTGTGCTTGAGAGCAGGCTGCTTGTTGATATCAACTGATCCATCTCTTGTATATTCTGAAGTTGCACCCTGCATGACATTACAACACCAAGAAAACGAGAGTTTCAGAATTCAGTTCTGAATCAACAAATCCTGTGATTATCTATTGTGATAAATAACTGGCTGAGACTATAATGGAAAAAGGAAGAGAGAGAGAGAGAGAGAGTTACCTGAGGAGGAGGATGGAGATGAAGGAGGGGACTCTCCTCATCTCCTGCTTCCATGGCAGTAGAGCTCTTTCCAAGCAAAGCTTCCATTGAGGGAATGGAGGCTGCAGGCCATGCAGGGAAGCCTTCACTGCGCGGCAGAGTACCCTTTGAAGCAGCTGATAAAAAGGTGCTTGGCTGCTCTTTTGATCAGGACGGGTGTCCTGTTTGTAGAACATTGTGTTCCCTTTGGAAAAGAAGGCAGTGATGTGATGGTAATTAGAGGGACACTAAGTACCAGCTATTGCAAGACAAGGCCGTGCAGGGAAGCCTTCACTGCGTGGCAGAGTACCAGCTCTTCTGTACAGTGCCGGGGATCCTTCGGAATATTGGAGATTTTGCTGCCGCAACTGGCAGCGTTTTTTTAGCTCTGATTAACGATTATAAAGGGAAGCACACCGACCACGATGACCCACTAGAAGGGCAAAGAGCGCAGTGGGTGACTGATTAGCCAGGTCAGAATGGAAGACGAAACATCGCTGCAATAAAGCTGATATATCATGGTAGCCAACAAAATAGGCAAAGTGCTACTGCCGGGACCGGTCCATACCTTTAAGAAAACGATGGCTTCGCATTTTTTATTTTGCTCCATTCTGTTCCTACTACACAAGCATAAACGTGGGTTTTCAATTAATTCTGATTCCCACCTCACATCCTAGAGGGACGCAATTTTGCTGGTCATTAGAGCAATCCTAACCTGAAACTATACATAGATTCTATAGCTTTAAATACTACTATACCAACTTAGCACAAAAAAAATATTCACATCTTCTGCTTCCATGGTAATAGAGCTCTTTTCAAGGAAAGCTATCATTGAGAAAATGGCTCTGCAGCGCGGCAGAGTACTTTTGAAGCAGTTGTGCTTGGCTGCTCTTATGACCAGGCCGGGTATCTTGGTAGGACGCTGTGCCCCGATTGAAAAAAGGCATTATTGTGATGTGATTAGAGGGACGCTAAGTACACTGGCTGCTTTCGAGAAGCCGTAAATTCGTCCTCAACCTGACTGCTGTACTATCGTACTAAATCAGTACGGTTGGTTATCACATGGGTTTTAACACCGTATGACAGACGAAACGTCGCTCTCCACTGAAGCTGATAGCTTGGTACCCAACAAAATTGGCAAAGTAGTGCTGTCGGGATCGGTCCGTATCATAAAGAAAATGATGTCTTTGACATTTTCGATTTTGCTTTATTGTGTTCCTCCTACGCAAGCACACGCATGGAGTTTCAAACTTTCAATTAATTCCACTTCCCAGCTTCTCTCACCCACATCCAATAATTGCTTTTCTTTAGACAAAACTTTCCTTGAAATGTTTAACCTTTTGATATGGACATATTTTTTGAGAAATTTTATGGTTCTTGAAAATAATGAGCCATTCATTTATATAGATCCAATGGTTCATAAATTAGAGGAACCAAGTGGGAGGATCTTAAGTTATAGGTCCAAACTTAAATTTGGTGGGCCAAGAATTAGCTCTGAATCTAAATAGCGCAAAGTCTAATAAATGACCGGTCATACCAGCGTCGGAGATGGAGACCTCGCCAGCATTAGGGTTCTGGCATCTCCTACTCCCATGTTCTCCCTCTCTTCTCCATCTCCTGTGATCTTAGAAGGAGGATTTGGGGGTGGCAGCCATGACATGGCGGTGGCGGCGAGAGAGATGACAGCGGGTGGGGCGGCAGGGGCACTACCTGCCGGGGCGGTGGAAGATGGCAGTTGGTGCTCAGATAACTCAACAGGTCACTCTATAGGTGTAGTAAATTAACGAGATATCTCAGAAGATATCTAGTATTATTATGCATATCTTTCATAGGAAATATGTTCTCAAAAAACGTAGCATCACGAGATTCTATAAATTGTATCAACATGTATATTAAGAACTTCATATTTTACTACTAGAAACCTAGTGGCAATGCTCTCGTGAGCATACCTAAAAAGACACAGTCCACAATCTTTGGTCCAAGCTTGCGCTTCTTAGAAATTGGTATATTGACTTCCGCCAAACATCTCCACGTATGCAAGTATGAAAGTGATGTTTTTCTCCCAACCCAATCCTCATATGGGTAGTTTCTTTATTTCTATTTAGAATTTTATTTAGGCATGACTCGCAGTCCATAAAGCCTCTCCCCACCATGCCTTATATAAACCAGCAGTGTCTAACATAGCATTCACCAAGTTAGTTAGTGTACGGTTTTTTCTCTTGGCTATCCCGTTTGATTCGGGTGAATAGGGAGGTGTCCTCTTATGAATAATACCATGTTCCTCACATAATTCATCAAACAGCCTGGGAAGATATTCACCACCACGATCTGACCTAGATGCTGAATCTTTCTTTCTAGTTGGTTCTCAACTTCAGCCTTATAGATTTTAAAGTAGTCTAGCATTTCATTTTTAGATTTAAGCAAGTAAACGTAGCAAAATTAGTTGCGTCATCAATTAAAGTCACGAAGTATCTCTTTCCACCTTTTGTCAATATAGCATTCATATTTCATAAATTAGAATCTATGAGTTCTAGAGGTGCCAAGTTTCTCTCCTCCGCTGCCTTGTGAAGCTTTGATTGCACACAACTACGACACTTAGAACCTTTGGCAATAGGGAAATATGGAATTAAACTCATGTCGGACAATCGAGACATCAAACCAAAGTTCACATGACATAAAACTAGAATGCCAAACACTCGCACTATCATTAGTTGTGCCACAAATATGATTCACTGACTTATTACAAAAATCTGCCAAAGAAAATCTAAACAAGCCTCCGCACTCATAGCCTTTACCAATAAATTGTTCATGCTTTGACACTAGTACTTTATTGAACGGTAACACTACCTCAAACTCATTTCTCAAAAAGAAGGGAGATGCTAACAAGGTTCTTGCGTATAGCAGGGACATGCTGCACGTTCTTCCGCTACACTATCTTCCCCGAAGTTAACTTCAGACCTACCATGGGCAAACATCACAAATAAAAGCATGTGACCCATTCCCCATCAAGATAGAGGAACCTTGAGCCCCTGGTAAGAAGAAACCATAAAGATGTCATCACACACACGAATATTAGCACCCGTATCAATCCAACAACTTAGAGACTGAAACACTGAAAAGTATGGTAGGAAAATTACCATACCCCTCTCATCAACCTTGCTAGTAGTTACAAGGTTGACAATCTTATTTTACCCTTTGAGGTCCGCTCAGTCTCGACACTCCTTAAAAAAGTGACAAAGTGCTCCACAAGTGAAGCTAAGCAACTCTGCTTTATTCTTCTTTTTGAAGGTAGTTGTTGATTTAGCATTGAAAAGCTTATTCTTTCTTTTGTCCTAAATCAGATGTATGCATCAAGGCTGTATGAAGGACTAAATCAACTCTATGAAGGACGAAACGTCACTCCACTGAAGCTGATATCTTGGTACCCATTGGCAAAGTACCACTGTCAGGACCGTTCCGTATCATTAAGAAAACGATGGCTTTGACATTTTCTATTTTGCTTGATTCTATTCCTCCTATGCAACCACACGCATGAGGTTTCAAGCTTTCAATTAATTCCGCTTCCCATCTTCTCACCCACATCCAGTAATTGCTTTTCTTTAGGCAAAACTTTCCTGGAAATTTTTTACCTTTTGCTGTTGACACCTGTGAGAATTCTACACACTAGGTCTTTGTATTAATGAGGATGCATATCTCAATTTCTCAGATTTTTCCATGCATGGTGCTCGCTTACGGAATTACTAAGATGTGACTTACATTTTGTAATAATAGATACAAATCCGGCCTGTGTATCCATTTGTGAATATACAGGGCTAAAGATTATAAGAGCCTTTACACTTTAAGCCTCAAAACTGAAATTCGCAAAAAAAAAAAAACACAAAACCAATAAGACTAAAAGAGCTATAAAGGCTAAGCTTCCAACTCTTATGCCATCGTTTCATACTTGCTTTGATCATTTGTAGTAGCAATCCTTCACATCAAAGTTTATTTAGAAAAACTCTTGATGTCAAGCCTCAAAATTTGATCATGTGCCGCAACAATCCTTCCCATCCTCATTTCCTTAGAAACTTTGATGCCAAAACGAAGCCACTAAAGTGACAACCGCGCGTGGAACTGTAAAGACAATGCCTTCAGGAAAGAACACAACGCACGCCACTGCTGCCCATCCAACATGGATAGGGAGTTCACCTGCAAGATCCACAACGAGAGAAGAGGGGGTGCATCGATAGATACCTCCTAGGAGGAATACAACTCGTAGACGTTGTCATCATCAGCCTAACAGCAAGGCAAAGGCTTTCACCGAGCACCCAACTCATTTCCAATGACAGCGTGCCAATGACCAGCATGATCCACCCTTGATGGCCACACGTCGACCACCAGCCACCACCGCACACTTACGATGCCACGAGGAACACACATCCATCTACATCAGGAGTAAATCTAAGCACCCAAATAGCCTCTGCTGTTGCTAACACCCATCGCCAATGCCACCATGCCAGGGGACACCAGATCTACATCCGGGGCTGCCAGATCCACGCCCGGAGTGCGGATCTAGACCTAGCCACCGAGCTTTGTGGCCCTAGCTAGCGGCCCCGACCAGTTTAGTAGTCCCGCCCCGGCTCAGGCACCACAACCACCACCACCGTCGTAGCCAGCAGGGACATGCCCCGCCGCCGGATCCGGGCAGCCTCGAGCTGAACTTCATATGCCCCGTTTGTATTTGTACAACACATGCAGTATTACCTCCATGCAAGCGATTTTAGATCAATAAGATTACACAGATATTTGTTCCACAAAATAAAAAATATCCTCCAGATACTTCCTACTCCCTCCGTCCCTGAAAAAGAGCCGTTATGGGAATCGTGTTGGTCAAACTTTCTCAACTTTGACCAGGTTTGTAAAAAATGTGTGCAACATTTATATCTCAAAATAAGTTTATTATGAATGTATATTCAACGATCTATCTAATGGTACTAATTATGTACTATAAATCTATATCTATATCTATACCTAATAATAAAGAGACAAAATTTCCAGCCATTTTTTTGTCCTTCCATTTTTTTCGTCCACCTACCCTAACTATCAGACAATGGAGAGTTTCTTCAAACTTATATATAATAACACGGAATAGATCTTTTCTAGCACGATACATAGTACAATTTCAAAACGTATTTGGGTAAGAGATAAAAAAAATTGTGCAACGAAATTTTGATGAAGTCCAATCCTTCGTTCCTTTATTTTCCCTCTGCGTCCTCTTTTTTTCTGTTTCCATCCCTTTTTTTTCTCCAGCTTGTTTCCGTCTCCCGCTCGTGGTATTGGATACGTTAAGGAAAGTGTCGCATGTTCCCTCCAGTGCTTTTGCGTTGTTTTTATTTCTTTTCTTTTCCTAATAAAGTATCTCCGGTTATCTTTAGAATAAATTACTAAGTCTAATTTTGATGAGTCCGGTTTTGAATCATGACGTGATGAGGCAGTGTTAGTTTGCTTCCGTGAGTCCACTTGGTTTGATTTTGGTGACTCCGTTCCTGACTCCAATTTTAGCGAGTCTTGTTTTGGTTGGCTTCTGTGAGTTTGCTTGGTTTGCTTTCGTGAGTCTATTTCCTTTTCCACGTTTGGCGTTAGCTTTTCCTCTGTTTTCACCTTCCCATCCAAATTTCCTTTTTCTCATAAATAAATAGTTAAAAATAGTAAAAATAATATATGTGTTTTTGAACTTCAAACTGAGCTTGGCTACTTTCAGTCCGGACTTTCCTTCTATTTTCCATAATGATTTCACTGATATGGTGTTCTTTTGTTTTTTCTCAAAAAAGTTAACAATAAATAATAATAAATACAACATTACAGTTCTTTGAACCGTTGACCCTTTCTTAAAACATTTTTTAACCACCAAAGTTATTGATTATGATTAGAAACAAAAACTTATTATTATTATTAAAATCTGCATCAGCTAAGAGTTCAGATAAATAAACTAAATCTTAAACAACAATTTATAGTATAATCCAGTCTATATAAATGTATCTGTGCAATCCCCAACAAGGGTTGCCATGTTGAAATTTGAGAGAAGTGTATAATCATAATCATCAGCAGACATGTCAATCCTTGATGTCAATGCGCTTGTAGTGCAATGGTTGCATCTATAGTCATGTAGCTAGCCCACTTGAGTTTGATTCTTGTCTGAGACGAACTAAGGTGTTGCAGGGGTTTTTCCCAGAGGGGACCCAAGTGCAATGGTTGCATCTATAGTCATGTAGCTAGCCCACTTGAGTTTGATTCTTGTCTGAGACGAACTAAGGTGTTGCAGGGGTTTTTCCCAGAGGGGACCCAAGCATGTGTCGAGTAGTGTATAGTGTGTGTGAGCTATGCTTGGTAGGCATGTACCGAGTCTGCTCGGGCAGTCTCGTCCTTGTTTGAGCGTGCAATCAGCACAGGTGCCCACAAGAGTTCTTACATGCCTGGCGGTATTAAAAAAAACTTCCAAGACTGCTTGGGTAGTCTTGTCTGTGTCTGAGAGTGCAGTCAGCACGGGTGCCCACTTGAGGCTTGCTTAATATTTCACTGCTCCTAGCGACGTTAAAAGGTTTCTAAAAAAGAGATCAATTCTTGACTCCTTGGCAATTAACTCTTTGCTAATTTTAATCAAAGATTACAGTCATCGTTTACCATCAACATTTGATAGTTTTTTCTTCCATTGCAACGCATAAGCATATTTGCTAGTATTAATAATTTGTCAAATTTATTTGGTCAAAGTTAAAAGTTGTTGATTTTTTAGAAAGCAAGAATAACTCTTTTTTAGGGACAGAGGGGATATGTAGGAATAAAAATTGGAACAACGCTTCATGTAACATGTAAAATTACTTGGAAACTGTAATGCCCTGAAATTTTGGCCATGTTCCAAAAATCACAAATAATTTGAACTTCGTAGAATTATTTTGGGAACGAGTAAAATTTGTTAAACCATAGATAGGGAATCGTTTGCATTGTTTGTTGAACATATGGTGGTACATTTCCCAGGACAGCATGTCAGGAATCCATCTTCACTGAGTCTGTAAAAAGGTCAAAAAAAAAAAAGAAATGAACAAGCCATCGCAGGTGTATCCTCTTTTTCACCTTTCGTGCTGCCCTTGGTGTGGCCCACCTCCCCTTCTTTTCTCTGCTACTCGCACAGGCCAGCATCCAACAGAGAGCAGCGACAGCATGCAGCAGCTTTGTCCTCACGGGAAAAGAAAAATCACGCGCCGTGACAATACACTGTGCTCGATGCACTAGCCTGCCACATCCTGTTCCTACGCTGGAGGAGGAGGTGACCACCTGGGAGCCAGCCATCCACAACCCCGAACCATCCCATCACCTCCTTTCTTCTCCCCCACTGCTTCTCCACAGAACTTCAGCGCGAGCAAGGAAGCTGGCACGGAATTCTCGCCGGCACCATGGACAGGAGCCATTCGAGCTCTGGACGAGCGCGGACCAGGCCATGGCTTGGATGTGACGACACTCTGAAGCCTCCAGCACATCGTCCTACGCCTAGCTCCATGCACGAGCGGTGAGGAGATATTTCAGCAGGCAAGGAAAAATCTTGCCGTTGTCACCGACCTCGCCGGCCTACAAATAGGCTCGGCCGGTGAACTGCCCTCACGACCTCTATCACTCCGAGCTCCGAGCAGAATTGGGACGAGGAACACGACATCACTACTACCACGTCTGTTCCACTCATTCAAATATCTCCAAAAAAATTCCATAAATTTCCAAAACTCTAATTCTAACTTCTAAAAATCATATCTCCTCCGTTCTAAATCTGTTATCCGCCTAACCACCACCAAAATTCTTCTAAAATCCAACTCTATTTATTTTACCTGGTACCACCATATTGTTCTATGTTTGCTTTTATGCTTGTTTAGCGCTAGCGTTAGTCTCATTTATCATTAGCAACGACCGACAGAGGCGAGCGAATACCAAGAGAACGAGGATCCGGACTACAACCGGAAGGAGGGCACAACGAAGGCAAGTCCTAACTTCCCTTCTGCTACTACCATAACCCACCTTCCACCATCAACCCCTATTTTCCACCTCATCTAAATAATAGACATTAAATCTAAAATTTTATAATCAGTATTAAACTGTATTTACGCATGAGGATAAGTAAGGTGAACTGTGACGAACTATAAGTATAGTGGATTGACTCTATATATATGAGTATATGTAGGTACAGATGCTTTCTCTTGTAACTGAACTCACGTAACAATGACCTGATGGTACTCTGGTGATATATCTATTCAAAAATGCATATATGTATGATACGAGTCAAGGAAATGTGAAGCCAACTGTGCGTTGTCATATAAAATCTAATAAGCCTAAAACTATGAATGTACATTTGCCAAATTGCTTGGACTTGGGGCGAGTGAGAAGTAGTTTATGCGGTATAAACTACTTTGGCAGGATCGCCTAGTGAGGGTTCCTGTTGGGAGATACTCGTCTCGGTCGCATAAGGACCGGTTCATAGGCCATCTCGCCTCGTCTGATATTTCGTACAGCCACATGTCTATATGATTAGACTGGATCTCGCACCCCGTTAGATAGAAGTATAGTTTCTACTAGGAGGCCGGAGTGGCAACAGACTGTCAAGAGCCGACACGGATGCTAGGTGATCTTCCGTGGTCCGGTCAGTGTGGATGCTAAGTGAACTTCCATGTAAAATTGTTGTTGTGCCGTGTGTGAGCATTCATACGTATTTTGATATTTGTTGGATGCTGTGTGATCATCCAAATCGTCAACTATTGGATGTTGTGTGATCATCCAAGTCATTTCCGACCCCTGACTAGCCGTGGTAGAATTATATGGAAATCTAAGGTCGAGTCTTTCGGGTATGGGATCTCGTTATGCCTTTTTCCACCATTGATCATGGTTGGAAATTGCGCTTATCATGTGGGGAATTGTGTACAACCTCTGCAGAGCGTATTAAACCTATTCGAATAGCCACGTCCTTGGAATGGGCAACTGCTGGGATGAGGTCTCTTATGATTAGTTTATTTTAATGAACCTGTGCTAACATGTTGCTTGACTGATATTTAACCGGGAACTGACGAGAAGGGTAATGCTCTCCCAGGGCCCAACCTTATAATAATTTTTGTCACTATATCCACCTCCACCATCCTAAATCCATCTCCACCGAATAAGCCTCCACCATCCACCTCACCACACCCAAGGTTAGGGCTCGCTGAGTACTCTATGTACTCACCCGTTGATGACTCACAGATATCGACCCTGAGGAGGACTTCAACATCGACAAGGAGGCGGACCACAAGGACTAGGAGCCACGCGAAGGTCATGGATATGTTAGACTGCGTCACTGGAGTATCGGGTTTCGACCGCGCTCAAGTTTGCCTGTGGACTAGAGTAGCTCTACGTTGTAGTTTCCGCTGTAGTAGTTACCACTCTGATGTAATAATCACCGCTTCACGGCAGTAGAACCTCGCTATTTATGTAACGGCTAAGATTATGCCAATTGAACCTTAACTGTTGTAAGACCCTAGTCTATTATCAATAAAGCTCGGTATTTTACATTAAATCCATGTGCCTATTCCGTTATTTTGTGCGTATTTGTACGTGATCCTAGTGCAAATACAAGTGCACTAGGTCTCTCTAATTGAGGGCTTGACAAGGTGGTACCAGAGCCGGGCTTGACCGTAGGACGAAACCCTAGGATTGGACCGCGTAATAAAAATAATGATAATAGTAGCATATACATAAGAATAATAACAGTAAGGAACCGTTGTTCATCATTTGTAAGGCATAAATTTTCTAACCAGGTTTTGGAAATTTTGCAGCAAATGGAGAACGACTGGGTCATTTCGGACTATGTGACCGTCAAAGGATTCCCGCAGCTCTTTTGGGAGACACTCCAGCGCCTTGGCTATACCGAGCCTCCTACGTACTATGGGCGAGAGTACCAGGAGGACGGTATGCCTAAATGTGAGGTACATCTGCATGTTCCGCAGCATCCATCATGCCCAGGAATTAAGTCTCGATGCATCTCAGCTGTTGGAAAAGAATTAGAAGACACATGTCAGGTGGCAGCAAGACAAGCTCTCATGGACTATTGCCAAATATTTGAGGAAGACATTGAACATAGTCCTGCAAGGTTCTTCCCCGTGCCAGACCAGACTACTCCAACATGGTGTGGGAAGATTCAAGATCTGGAGAATGTTGGGCGACAAATGACAGATGTCATTATGCCATTCACCGTCAAGTACTTGCATGCTCTTGACTCACTTTATGAGGAGAATTAACAAGATGGGTCACCAGGGCTATGGAAGCTGAAGCTGAGGTACAAGCTCTAAAACTGGAATTAGAAGAGACAAATAAGCGAATAGCGACCACAACAAACAAGATAAAGTACTACCGATGAGAACTGCGAGACCCTGGAACGTCTATTGACAACAAAAAATGTCCATTTTGTGAAGTTGTCAAAATGTGTAATGGACTTCATCATTGTGTTCCTCTTATCGAGATGGTCAAAAAAACATATATGGAACATCCAATTTGGGGTCCGGATGAGAGAGTTATGCCTCCGAGAAAATGTATGAACTACCGATACTATCGGTCCGAGATCACCGGTACTACCGGTCCGGCGCAGATATGAATTACCGGTACTATCGGTCCTTGACCGGTACTACCAGTCGGTCCAAGACCGGTACTACTGATGGATGGCGGAAGGAGGCGCAGTTTGGCGTGAATATGAACAGCTGGTCCGAGACCGGTACTACCGGTCCGAGACCGGTACTACCGGTCCGAGACCGGTACTACCGATGGATGGCGGAAGGAGGCGTAGTTTGGCGTGAATATGAACTACTAGTCCGAGACTGGTACTAACGGTGGAGACCGGTACTATCGGTAGAGCCTGACCGGTACTACCGGTAGGGTCTGTTTCAAATCTAACTCTCAGATTCCGAACCGATTTGTTCTAGATCAGTTTTTGGTAAGTTTTGGACGTGGAAAACTTGAAGATTAGTTCTTGGACAGGTTTTCTACTAGGATAAGACCACCCCCTCTATATATGAGAGGATCATGGCCGATTGAGTTTCCATTTATCCAATCGATAAAACAACCAAAACTCCTATCTTACCCTACTTTTCTCCTCTCAACCCTCTACCCTGCTATTCGGCAAGTCTCTCCACGAGATTTGTCGGCATCCTAGGTGGCTTTGCTGGTCCTAGGAGAGATCCTCCACATGCTTCTCCCTAATGGATCCTTCCGGGAGTGGTTTGGGAGCCGTTTCGGCCGAGAACGAGCTCTACATCGGCCCTATCGATCCCTAGATCGGTTACGCCAGTTACACTTCGTCTCTTGCTGTGTTGCAGGTCTTGTGAGACCTCTTGGGCGTCCAAGGCCCTCGCTAGTGTGTTGGCTTGGAGCGATCTTCAATGTCAACATACTTTTTGGCGACTCCGCTGGGGACGAAAGATCAAGTTTTCTTCCGGCAACATGGGAAGTAATGTTGAAGATGCTGGGAATAGGACCCAAGTCCCTCATGAGGGCAACATCAACCATCCCATGAACATTGATGAGCTTCCTGAAGAACTAAAGCAATAAGTGGAGGCCAACTTCAACGCCGTTCTGAAGGCTTTTCTTCAGAGTTGCACTAAAGATCGGCGGGAAAAGGTCACTCAATTTAGGGAGTCGGATTTCAGCGAGTTGATCACTTCTACATCTTCTACACCCGCTGCACCTTAGGTAAGATCTTCTGAACCTAAGTATGATGACATTGTCGATCCTTACCCTACACATGCCAATTATGCTACTATGATGGATGATCATAAGAAAGTAATAGATAATAATCTTCTCACTGCTGTAAACATGATCATGGCCCATTTTGATAAGTTAGAAGGAAAAACAACCAATGGTAATCCATCGAGTGTTGACTCTTCTTCTAAAAACCCTGAATTTGGCATACCTTTGAATTTTTATGACAATCAAGATTTATATGCAGCAGCAAATAAAGGCAAATCGGTCTCTTCGGCAATTGAAATCGATAAGACCGGTTTAGCTAGAAGTGCTCCATCTAATCAAGTGGTTGTCTATGGTCAAAATTTGGCTTGAAACACTCGAACCGATCAAAGACCAGCAATAAGTCGAGCTTCGGTGGGGCAAAACATTCTCCCCAACCCGCCGAAGTCACCAAGCCAAGTCCCCATACTTGATGATACACCTGCTGCACTGTTGCTCCCTCTACCGATTTCAATGACACTTTGAATCGGTTTAGGGAGGAATTATCTAAATCACTTGAAGAGAGTTTAGGTGTACAAATCAAGCCTAGTAGGACTACTTACCGTAAGCCGTACCCTTCACATTTTGATTTTATGAAAGCACCTGATGGGTGGAAGGTACCTGATTTTAATAAATTTAGTGGTGATGATAGTAAATCTACCATGGAGCATATTAGTATGTTTCTTGCACAATTGGGTGAAGCTAGTGCTTATGATTTTATGAAAGTTCACAATTTTCCATTGTCCCTTACTAGTACAGCTTTTGCATGGTTTACTTCATTACCAGCTTGCTCTATTGGTTCATGGGCTGAACTAGAAGAAAAGTTTCATAGTCATGATGAGTCAGTTCTTGATTTTGTTATGCGATTTAGAGAAATTAAGAACCAATGCTTTCATTTAATGATTTCTGAAAGAGATTTAACTGATTTATGCTTTGCTGATTTACGTCCTAGTATTAGGGTTAAACTAAAACATTATGAGTTTGTGAATGTTAATCAACTATTGCAAAGGGCCATTTCGTCTGAATCGTTCCTTAAAGAATCTCGTGAAACTTATAAGTCTAATCGTCATAATATGCATATTGTTGATGATCATTCTGATTGTTCTGATGATGATAATAAAGAAATTTATCCCACTAAAATTAAATGGCCAGCAGAGAATAAGATGGTTACTTGTCCATCCCTCAAACCGATTCATAAGAATCGGGGTGAAGAGATGAAATTTAATTTTGATTTCTCTAAATGTGACCGAATCTTTGATGAATTATTGAAATTCGGTTATATTAGAATTAATTATACATTGCCTTCAGCTGATGAGTTAAAAAGAAGAGCTTATTATAAATATCATAATTCTTTTTCTTATGCCACTAATGATTGCAATATTTTCCGTCGGCAGGTCCAATCGGCTCTTAATGAGGGACGATTGAGTCTTTCTGATATGCAAGTTGATAAGGTCCCTTTTCCAATGCATGCAATTAAAGCAGGACCACCCACTATTTTGATTCATCCCGAGCAAGCCAATACAACTCAAGGCAAGAATGTGCTTATCAGCGAACCATGTGTAGCACCGAATGTTGAAACGAATTCAGGGCACAAGGTGGTGCTAGAGAAGGATGATGAAGGCAAGAACAAATTAAAGATCACCGCTGGATCAATGCAGTATTTGAGAAAGCAGCGGTGGTATGAAACGGTGGCGGCACAACAGAGGCCAGCTAGGCCGACTAGAGTAGTCAGCCAGGCCGACTCCACTCAACTCCAGGGCCAGTCGGTTAAGCCAACTCAGGGTGTCGGCTTGGTTGACTCAGCCTCCCTCTCAGCCAAGTCGGCTGAGCTGACTGTCCCAGTCGGCTTAGCTAACTCCCCTGGTTCCAGCAGCCTCGGCTCCTCCGGTGTTCAAGTTTTGTGCATATTTGTTCCACACATGCCAGAGATTGGTACTTGGTAGACGAATAATTAAAAGAACCAAGGGGAGCTTGTGGTGAGGCCACCATGTAGTTTTGATAGGCTCATGGCCAAGTATAAGCAAGAAAAGGCCGATTCTGAGAATCAGCTGTTAAAAAAAGAGAATCTACTCCACCCAAGCGAGAAGATGACAAGGTTAAGCAATTGGCGGTGATGCAACCAACAGCTCCAATTCAAAAGGTTGCTCCTCGTGTATCTCGTTGGGGACCCCCGATTCCACCTCCAGTCACACCACAATGGGGTTCTTATAGAGTTTGGGTGCCATATCCCTCGCCTGCACCTATGCAAGGCCAGCAAAGAAGGAAAGAGCCTGCTGGTCCAGTTCAAAAACCTTCTATTTTTAGCCGATTGAACAATGGTCAATCGAGCTCTAGCGGCGTGAATCAAGGTCAGATGATTACATTCAAGACTCCGGCTTCACAAGGTTGAGAAAGGGCACCAATGCAACAGGTTTACGTGCCTAAGAAGGTTGAGGCTCCTGTTATTCCTCCGACAAGAGCTTGGTGTAACACCCTCGGTGTTACCGCAAGTAACTTGCACCAAATCAAGTTTATTTACATGTTTTAGCTTGTGCCAAAGTTCGTGGAATCTTTTTACTAAATTGAGTTAGCTAATGAAAGTGTTAATTGGAAGTTGCCGCATTACCCGTGTTGTATCGATTAAGGTTCAAAAACGAATTTTATTTAACAAAACTGTATAGAACTTATATACAACGCTTTAGCGAGTTTTGAAGTGCTATCTTCGAGGAGTGTAATGCAACCCTTGTGGTGGTAAAGTGAATTGGCTAGCTAGTTTTTCGAGTAGCTTGGAAATCGATTTTGAAAACCTAACTATGCTTAGAACCGTAAGCTTTTGAGCAGTTTGACAGCCTCGTGTTCGCAGAATTACCTTGCTTAAGCATGCTAGCCGTTTGGTCGTGTTGTGGCTTCTGGGGACAGCCCTTGGTGCCCTCTAGGCTGTAGTCCAGATGGTTAAGCCAAAATCGTGCTGGGGTAGTGGTTTTCTTGTGCTTTAAAATCCGTGCACGTAACCTTGTCTCTGTCGTTGGCCCTGTGTGCGCGGTCACCGCCCCGGGCCGCCCCGCGCCAGAGCCTGGCCACGCTGTCAGGCCGAGCAGGCCGGCATGCCTGGTCTGTCCGTGGTCGGCCGCTGTCCCTCGCTCCCCCACGCGGCCGCTGCTCTTTCCTTCCCCCCACGTCGCGCGCTGCGGCACGGCCGATGCCAGGACCTTGACGTCGCGCCATGCCCTGCCTCCTGCTCTGCTGTCGGCCGGCTGTCCGCTGCTCGCGCGCCGTTTGTTTTTCCAAATCATTCGCATACGTTAGACGTGGTCTCTGCGCGTGTGTCGCCCTGCCCAGTCGACCCCATTCCCCCCATGCGAGATGACCCGAGGGTTGACCTCCCCTCCCTCCTCTGCTGCCATGGCCGTCGGGCCCGCACCATCCCCCTCCGGCATGCTGGAGCCGTCTGCGTCCGCTCTGCACGGTTCGCTGCTTTGCTGTGGAGCTGCCAGCTGACTGACCCGCCCCACCTCGAGCCTTGCCCCTCCCCCCGAGCCCCAATTTTAGGAGCGCTGCCCCGCCACCGTGGCATCAGCGTCGAACCGCCCCTCACTGTGGGCTGTCCTTCCCCAGACCATCTCGAGTCAATTGGCTGCACCACTTAACTCGTCTTGGATCCCTCTTCACCCTGCGCGCCTCCACTGTGCCTCCACCACCTCTCATAGCAGCTGGTGCGGCCATGTCCACCTCAGAGCGCCGCCGCACCGCCGGGTTGTGCGTGGCCAGCACAACTCCGTCAACCTTTCCTTCAACCGTCACCTCGTCCAGGCATTAGGTAGGCTCCTGGTGCTCATGAGCTAGTTCGTTAGGCCTGTAGCCGCCCTTGGGCACTGGAACACCGGCGCCGCCATCTCGATTGGCTGCTTACCGTGGCCGCTTGCTGCGGTGCGCCCCGCTGCTCCGCACCACCGCTTAGGGCAGGGCTTAGGGTCCGGGTCTGAGGTCGGCTCAAGGGCTTGGTCTCCGCGAGCCCTAGTGAGCTGGTGTAGCCGCGTATTGCCGGTCGGCGCCGTGCTGCCGAGCGCGGGGGCGTCGGGGACTTCCCCGATGAGAAGACGGTATAGTATTGGGGCCTTGATGCAAAAACGCTGACTACCGGAACAGTAGGCGTAGAGTTCGCGTAGTATCATTTTTTCACGAGGTCTTTTCTGCAAGTGCGCCTGTGCGCGCGGGCTCTTTCTTGCCGCGGGCTGGTCGATGGCTGCGTGGGCCACGTCTGCGGGCCGTAGGTGCGCGTTGCACGGACGGGGAGGGTCGAGCTTTGGGCCACACCTGCGGGTTTGTGGGCCGCGCCGAAGTGGGGTTTTTCTTTTTCTATTGGTGGGAAATTGAAGTGATGTTTTAATTAGTTGTTGAGGCTGATTTTGGAGAATGAATATATATTTATCTAGGCGTCCAAAATTGGCAAAACCACTTTAGTTGAGTCCCTTAAGTCATGATCTTTTAGTTGGTGAAATCCATTCATATAAATCTGTAGTGGTTTAAGCCTATTAAATTGATGCAAAAACGACCATCGTTGAGATATATATGCAATGGGTAACTTAGCATATTAGCCGTTAGAGTTAGCTAACCAGGTTGTAGTTGTTATTATAAGAGCTACTGTTGTCATCGTATTAAAGGTCGTATTATCATTGCATGCATGTAGAGCACGAGGAGGTTGAGTACGTGGCCGTGGAGGAGCAGGACTACGAGGAAGTCATCGAGGAGTACGAGGAGAAAATCTTTGTACCGAAGGAGTTCCAGGGGTCGCCCGCGGCTGACACCTCTGACTTTGCGCCTGCCCAAGGCAAGCCCCGGTGCATAACCCCTATTTTGCAAATCTTTATATATATTTAAGTGTTGTGCATTTACGTTTCAGGAATTTTATGATACCCACATGCATCTATATATCTACCCATGAGTCTTACTAGTACAGGATCGTATAGCTGCTTTGCTTAGGTTCATCGGTAGAGTGAGTAACTTGTCGTTACTCACAATAGGAGGTTACTCATATTATTATTATTATTACATTCTGGGAAAAATGATGGAAAGGAAATGGCGACTGGGCAGGGATGTGGTATTGGTATTGGTGGGTGTAGCAAGTTATGTCCCGCGGCCACGGGGCATAATTGGGTTGCACTGTTTCTCTGTCCGCGTCAATTAAGGACCATTCATTGCATGGACCCTGGTCAAGTCACAGATTTATTATCCCGAGCATATACTAGCGGATGGGGGCTAGAAAGACTTGTTACTCTCTTGTCATGGGCTTTGGCTCTTTCTGGACCGACTAATTGGAGGCGGGAATAGGTGGAGGTCTTAGCACTATATTGAGGCCGGGCCTCAAGTATGGGAGCTAGGAGTCCAAGTTTCGACGGGAACCTGGAAACCCGTGACAGGAAGGGAACAGGAAGGGAATCCGGTCGGCGCCGTGCCTGGGGTACAAGCGAGGCGCGTGTTTTTCGGGGTACCCAGCTAGGCACATTGATTCGCGAATCACCATTTCTGCGTGACGGTACGGCTTGACTACGCTCTGGCATCATAGTAAGAACTGGCATTGGAAAGATGGAGAAATGGTCCTGATTTGCTCAACCCTTGCTTGATTATAGCATAGGTGCTTACATAGAATATTGGCTAATGAATAAAATACGGCTTCTAAAGTTACAGAATTAAGGATGCACTCTTAGTGCTGCTTTTCGCAACAAGAAACCCATAAGCCATAAAGCCTATCATAATCCTTGAAAGTCAGGAAATATAATTACCAGTTGGGTAAGTCGTGCGAGTACATTGTGTACTCAGGGTTTATTTTACTCTTGTTGCAGGTGCACCTTGAGCAGATAGGCCTTGTGTGGAGGATTCTTCTGGTGGGCACAGACAGACTCTCATTGCGTTCTGCTAGGCGTTATTTTATTTCTGCTATTAATTTCTCACACTTTGAACCTTTGGTATTGTAATAACTATTTCTGAGACTCTGTGTTGTATGAAATGGACTAAGTATTGTAAGTTTGTACTCATTATTGGATCTCCGGTGTAAAATGTGGATTGTTCGAGTTCTCCCGTCAGGTTGCTCGACGGAATCGTCTGGTTTAGCTCACTTTCAGGGCACTTAGTGTCTAGTGGAAGACAAGTGCCCCTGAAAGTGTGTTAAATCGGGCAATTCTGCCACACTAGGCCTCAATTAATCATCACAATCGGCTCTATGAAAGCTCCTGTCATTAACCATGATGGACTGATTATAATTCAAGAAACTCCAGCGCAAAAGCAAGATGAAGTCCCTAAAGAAGTTGCTGGAGATAAGGAGTGCGCCGAAATTGATTCCAAGTATCTACAACCTAAGTGGTGCCCACCGGGGTTGAATAAAACTCAACAGCGCAAGTTACAACGTGCTCAGCACAGGCAACAGAAGCGGGAGAAGCTCGCCAAGATGGAGGGTGAAGTGGTGAACTCCGAACAAGTCAAGAACCCTCTGGAAGATCGAAGTGCCGCTGCTGCTGCTGCTGCCAACCCGGCTAAGCCAGCCCTAGGGCCGGCTAAGCCAGCACACCTTACTGCAGAGATGGCTAAGCCGACTTTGTCTAATGTTGCTACTCTAGAAGCTCCAGAGTCGGCTAAGCCGACTTCAGAGTCAGCTGAGCCGACTCCCATTGTCCCGATGTCCTCTAAGGTGTCCTCCGATGACTTTGCTCGTACTATTGCTGCTATGGTTGGCATGGAGGTTCCTGAGGTCCCAGAAGAAGAGATGGTTGACTATGAACCTACCCCGGAGAGGGAAGTCAATGTGGCTGTCTTGTCTGCCGATTTTTATATCGTCGAGGATGATTCAACCGCTGCAGTTTTCAACTTCCCCATAGAAGATGCTACATTCAAGAAGCCCAGAGATCCTGTTAATCATCTCAAGCCTTTGCATATCAAGGGCCATATCAATAGTGCTCCAGTTCATGGCATGTTGGTGGATAGTGGGGCAATTTTGAATATGATGCCATATCCGCTTTCAAGAAGCTTGGTGGCACTGATGATGAACTGGTCAAGACCAATATGACCATCACCGGTGTAGGAGGCACTCACATCCCAGCCGGAGGAATTGCTAACATGGAGCTCACTGTTGGAAGCAAGACCCTGGCTACTGCGTTCTTCGTGGCAGATGTGCAAGGTAGCTACAACTTAATACTTGGGCGTGATTGGATTCATGCCAATTGTTGTGTCATCTAGCTTGCACCAGTTTTTAATTCAGTGGGTGGGAGATGCTGTGGAGATTGTGCATTCGGATTCATCGGCTGACGTTGCTACAGCCGATGCTCCCGTGCTCGGGGGACATGATGCTTTTGGTTGCTTGTCTGGTAAAGATCTTTCTGGCTATGAATTTATTTGTGCTACTAGGCAAGGGTTTTTTTTCCTGTATCATTGAAACCGATTGATAATCGGTTCAATATCATCATGTAATCTTTTATTAATGGATTCTAATAAATAATGGTTAAAACATCGTGTTGAACAGTATCAGGCTAATAAGATCGATGCATGTGAAGCTATTGATGATTTTGATGAGCTCGATAAGTTGGGCCAAGGATTTACGTCGGTCGACCCTTTGGAGCAGGTTGATCTTGGGGATGGCTTTGTGCCCCGGCCGACGTTTATAAATCAAAACTTGGAAGCCGATTACAAATTTGAGCTAATCGCGCTTCTCAAGGAATATGTTGATTGTTTTGCATGGATTTATATAGAGATACCTGGGCTGAGCCGAGAGCTTGTTGAGCATCGGCTCCCCATCAAGGATGGATTCAAGTCATATAAGCAACACCCCCGCCGATTTAATTCTACAGTTTATGATCGGGTTAAAGAAGAGATTGATCGGCTCCTGCAAGCGGGGTTCATTCAGCCATGCAGGTACGTGGAGTGGGTCTCTAATATTATGACTGTTGAGAAGAAAGGTTCTGGGAAGATCAGAGTTTGCATTGATTTTAAAGATCTGAATAGCCAAGTCTAGTAGACACTGAGATTAGGTCGGTGGCCCTCCATCTCAGCCTCAAACAAAGCACTCTTAGCATCATCAGCAACATTCGGCGAATATGCGAGCAGCATGGGAAGATCAGGATGTAGCAGACATGTCCGCACGATAGTGAGATAACCCCAAAGTTGTTGACTGCCTATATGAGCCTCCGCGTGGAAGATAAATCCACCCAAATTGTTGGCATTAAAGATGACTAAACATCGAGAAACAGGAACAAACACTTAAATGAGCAGAGGATGCCATGAAATCCACTAGCTCTAGTCATCGTGCCTCTTTCTCTTTTTTTAAGGACACACGGGAGATATAGAACAGAACAATGGACGGGTGGCGACACTGCAACAAAAAGACCAGCGGGTGGCGAAGACGGCAACCTATGGGTAGGGCCCGTAGACAAGGATGACTCAGCAGCAGGCGCTCGCATAGCCGGCAAAGGGCATCGCCACAATCAGGTGCTCGCACTACCGGCAGAGGTGTGGCTGGCCACGGGCAGGGCTTGTGCATGTGGCAACCTCGTGGACCTTCGGGCGGTGAAGGCAGTAGTAGCTACATGTAGGGCCCATGCGAGAGGTGGAGGAGGGAAAAGGGGATTGAGGGTAGTGGGGGAAAATGAAGTTGCTCTCCGGTGACTTGCCAGCTAGTGGTGGTAGCAGCCAGGTGAGGATAGATCAAATCTAATCCTATAGCTCCATTACCGTGTTATGCATATAGCACCTCAGTCTATTCAATATCCAAATGACAAGATAATGGAGATAAATAAAGTGCAGAAAACACCCTACATTCATAGCTAAATAAATACATAGTACACACATCTAACAGCAAGTTAGGCTTACTTGTCATATAGGAGTGATTTACATTACCTGAATTCATTGGTATGCTCGATTTTGTAACTTGCGTCAGTTCCAGAAGGCATGCTGGTCGGCTCATATAGAAGCGAGCTATCGTCCGGCAGTTTGATATGCCACTTCCTGACAGCTGCAACAACCACTTGAAGTATGCTCGTAAGAGGACTTACTCCCATTTTCCGAAACCTATATACCCTCGAGCCAGCTAAAAACGCAGGGAAACAGATGAGCATGAGCACTGTCGTTATCACGTAGCTGACTGCCCACCCAACATTGTCCTGCAGCCAAACAATCACAGTTCCAGACAGCAGGGAGCTGGTGCTGATCAAGAAGAAGTACCAGTTGAAGAAGGAGCCCTTGGTCACCAGCTCTGCATGGTCATTGGTGTCAAATTGGTCAGCTCCAAAGGCTGACGTGCATGGCTTGACACCACCGCTGGCAATGGCAGCGAGGTACATTCCAAGGTAAACCACTGCTCGATGAACGCTGCCGCCATGGTCAGAAGATGTTGAGAATATGGGAAGGGATGCAGAGGCTATGAGAACGACCATTGCCTGTGATGAAAATGGAACGGTATTTATATTCAGATTCAGAGTTGTGGACACGCAACCGACAGTGCAAAGAAAATTGGTTGAAATGCTTCCTTTCAACTTACAACCACATAAAGTGGGAAGAAACCGACAATCGTCCAGTACCTCCACCAGTAAGTGTCTGCAATGAAACCCCCAAAAAGTGGCGTGAAGAAGCAAGCTCCGACCCAGGCAGACATATTCCTGGCTACAGTGACTTTGCTTTCGTGGAGAACAGTGGTGAGATAGGTCACCAAATTCTTTGAGATTGTGAAGAAAGCCATGCACTCGCAGAACTCAACACCTAAGTCCATGATGTTCAAGCAATTAACTAGCTGTTATGCAGAATTAGAAAGTATGGAAGAGCATGCATTAGCAATTTGTACTAGGCCTCGTTTAGTTCAGAGAATTGGGGAGAAAAACACTGTATCAGAATTCATGTAGCATTTCGTTTGTATTTGGTAAAAATTATCCAAATTTTGACTAACTAGGCTTAAAATGTTCGTCTCGCAAAGTACAACAAAACTGTGTAATTAGTTTTTGATTTCATCAACATTTAGTACTCCATGCATTTGCCGATATTTTAATGTGACGGGGAATCTTCTTTTTGCACAGTGGAATTTGGGGGAGAATCGGGGAACTAAACAAGGGGCTACTACAGAAAGGATTTGTAGCAACGCCTCCTTTACTTTTAGGGCCTGCTCTATATTGGGCTGCTCCTACGAATAGTTCCCAAACGAGCCGCCCCTAAAAATCAATTTGTAGGGGCTGCTGGTGTTACGAGCAACCTCTACAAATGGCCCTATTTACAGGACATGCTCTATATCCATCCACCCCTACAATTGGTAGGGGCGTCTGGATCTAGAGCCGCCCGTACAAATAGACACTACATAGTAATAATTAAGTACTAAAATTTGAATTTTTCAAACGACATCAAATGGAGAAATGACCAAAATAAAAATTTTAGATCTCGAAAAGTTATAAAACTTTTCAGTTGATAAATTTTGTATTTGAAATCATTTTGTCAAGGAAAACTATATTTGAATTTCTCAAATTTAAAATTTAAATTTTTTCAAACGACCTCGGATGGAGAAATGACTAAAACAAAAGTTGTAGATCCAAAAAATTATATAACTTTGTAGTTGACAACTTTTTCGGTTAAAATCATCTTGTCAACGAAAATTATTTTTCAATTTCTCACATTTGAAATCTGAATTTTTCAAATGACCTCAAATGGAGAAATAACAAAAATAAAAGTTGTAGATCTCGAAAAGTTATACAACTTTGTAGTTTACAGCTTTTTTATTTAAAATCATCTAATTGAGGATAATTACGTCTAAATTGTCAACATTTGAAATTCAAAATTTTCAAATGGTCTCGGATGGAGATACAGCAAAATCGAAAGTTGTAGATCTCGAAAAGGTATGCAACTTCATAGTTGACAACGTTTTCACATTTGAATTCGTTTAGAGTCCCAAACACTCATTTCAAGTTCGGTTCAACATAATATGAGTAGAAAGAGTATTTTAGATAAATGTAAATGAGTGTTGGGTGGAGTGGTTAGAGTAAGGAATGCATGAGCCCGAGGTTGGGGTTCGAACCCCGGCGGTCACAAAGCGCATGTGGGTTTCGCCCGAAAAATGTGCGACTTTTCAAATTCATGATTTTTTTTGCTTTTTTTTGCCCGAATTCGTGATTTCTGGAAAGTGGAGCTGCCCTACGATTTGTAGCAACCCCCTGCGTAGGGGCGGCTGGGCAAACCGCCCCTACAAATGGTTTGAGTAGTAGTGTTGGAGAGCGTGAGCTGCTCTCTAGTATTCCTTCCCTTCTAAATTAATTATAAGTCGTTTTGACTTTCTTATGAACATAGTTTTTGCTACGTACATAGGTGTATAACAAAAGCAATATATTTGAAAATAAAAGGCCAAAGTAACTTATAACTTAGAATTGAGAGAGTACTTCGGAATTGAGGGAGTACCTAAGATGAGGAAGCATGCCCTCCATTTCCCTGTGCTGTGCTTGAGAGCAGGCTGCTTGTTGATATCAACCGATCCATCTCTTGTATATTCTGAAGTTGCACCCTGCATGACATTACAACACCAAGAAGAGAGTTTCAGAATTCAGTTCTGAATCAACAAATCCTGTGATTATCTATTGTGATAAATAACTGGCTGAGACTATAATGGAAAAAAGAAGAGAGAGAGAGAGAGTTACCTGAGGAGGCGGATGGAAATATACAAAGCTTTCACGGCAGTAGAGCTCTTTCCAAGCAAAGCTTTCATTGAGGGAATGGAGGCTGCAGGCCGTGCAGGGAAGCCTTCACTGCGCGGCAGAGTACCCTTTGAAGCAGCTGATAAAAAGGTGCTTGGCTGCTCTTTTCATCAGGACGGGTGTCCTGTTTGTAGGACATTGTGTTCCCTTTGGAAAAGAAGGCAGTGATGTGATGGTAATTAGAGGGACACTAAGTACCAGCTATTGCAAGACAAGGCCGTGCAGGGAAGCCTTCACTGCGCGGCAGAGTACCAGCTCTTCTGTACAGTGCCGGGGATCCTTCGGAATATTGGAGATTTTGCTGCTGCAACTGGCAGCGTTTTTGTTAGCTCTGATTAACGATTATAAAGGGAAGCACAACGACCACGATGACCCACTAGAAGGGCAAAGAGCGCAGTGGGTGACTGATTAGCCAGGCCAGAATGGAAGACGAAACATCGCTGCAATAAAGCTGATATATAATGGTAGCCAACAAAATAGGCAAAGTGCTACTGCCGGGACCGGTCCATACCTTTAAGAAAACGATGGCTTCGCATTTTTTATTTTGCTCCATTCTGTTCCTACTACACAAGCATAAACGTGGGTTTTCAATTAATTCTGATTCCCACCTCACATCCTAGAGGGATGCAATTTCGCAGGTCATTAGAGCAATCCTAACCTGAAACTATACATAGATTCTATAGTTTTAAATACTACTATACCAACTTAGCACAAAAAAAATATTCACATCTTCTGCTTCCATGGCAATAGAGCTCCTCTCAAGGAAAGCTATCATTGAGAAAATGGCTCTGCAGCGCGACAGAGTACTTTTGAAGCAGTTGTGCTTGGCTGCTCTTATGACCAGGCCGGGTATCATGGTAGGACGCTGTGCCCCCTTTGAAAAAAGGCATTTTTGTGATGTGATTAGAGGGACACTAAGTACACTGGCTGCTTTTGAGAAGCCGTAAATTCGTCCTCAACCTGACTGTTGTATCGTTCTAAATCAGTACTGTTGGTTACCACATGGGTTTTAACGCCGTATGACAGACGAAACGTCGCTCTCCACTGAAGCTGATAGCTTGGTACCCAACAAAATTGGCAAAGTAGTGCTGTCGGGATCGGTCCGTATTATAAAGAAAACGATGTCTTTGACATTTTTGATTTTGCTTTATTCTGTTCCTCCTACGCAAGCACACGCATGGGGTTTCAAACTTTCAATTAATTCCACTTCGCAGCTTCTCTCACCCACATCCAGTAATTGCTTTTCTTTAGACAAAACTTTGCTTGAAATGTTTAACCTTTTGAGAAATATTTTTTGAGAAATTTTATGGTTCTTGAAAATAATGAGCCATTCATCCATCTAGATCCAATGGTTCATAAGTTAGAGGAACCTAGTGGGAGGAACTTAAGTTGTAGACTGTCACACGCCTAGGGCCCAAGGCCCAATCGGCTTGCCCTAAGGGGGCCATGCGCCCAGGGGGACAAGCCGCCGCCGCCGCCGTAGTCATCACGATCTATTACCATATCGAGTCCTAGGAGGTTTTGGAAAGAGGTTGAGTAGTTAAGGAATCAAGAATTATTAGTTAGGAAAGGAGAATCCAAATCCTATAAGGATCTCCTAGGTTGATTTAGGGGTCAAGTCTCGCTGGGATATCAATACTAGCAGGATGTAACCGTTGCAATTAAGAAAGAAATAGCCGGAAGGCTCTATCTCCTATCTCTCCTCCCTTTCTCCCTGGTGTGCCGCCCCCTTCTCTTCCTCCCTCCCCTGCGCCATCTCCTCCTCCACGCCGCCCACACCACTTGAACCCTAGCCGCCGCGCGCCTCAATCTCCATAGCCGCCTCCCGGAGCCCCTCCGCCCGCCACTCTTGTTACACTGGTATCGGAGACCACATCGATCCTTCGGGCAACGATCCATGGCTTCCACCACCACCAACGCGGATCAGCTACTCTAGACCCTCACCGACGAGATCGCCAAACTATATCAACATCTAAAGGCCAGCGAGGAGAAGCTGGCACGTCCCCACGCCGACCACAACAATCCTTCGGGCAACAATCCGATGGCCACCACCATCATGATCACTGACATCAAGAAGAAGATCGCCAATCTCGACACCAGCATCGATAATCTTGCTGTGGAGACAAAGTAAGTTATGATCATCACCAACAAATCCTCTGTCAACACCAAGATGGAGAAATCCCTCTCATTTGACACCCCAGAGGTTGTCACGACGGTGTCGAACAGTTTGTTTGTGGCACCACCAGCACTACAGCCGCCCTTGCTGCCATGCCCAGACCAGATCCAGCCATCAACTTCGGGGCTCCCTCCATCAAGAGCAGTAGCAGCCCGCTGCTGGCCGATGCTCAACACAACAGCAAGGAATCATGTCCTAAGGAGATCCCTGACATCAACACAATCATCCAACCGGGACAGGAGGTAACACCTATGGCATAGCTCCAATTTCTGCTTCCTCATCCAACAACAGATCACAAGGTGCCCCGAGATGCAGCACCACAATTGCCCGTGCCACCGTTTTCTAGCGCTACAGGCCAGGCCCCAATACAACAGGCGCCTACACCACCAACACCAGAGATGGCCTTCAGGGTACCTCTACAATAGTTGCTACAATTGGCGGCAATAGAACCACCGTCGATCCCCCAACAACACCATGACAGGTCGTTCTTTCCCACAAACAACGACGCGGCAAATCCATTGCCATGGCTCAACGGTTGTATTTTCTTCTTCGGAGGGCAACATACCCCCAACAACATAAAAATCGGGTATGAATCCTTCATCTAATAGCACAGCTACAACACATGCACCTAATAGAGAACAAGGCAGCAAGGAACGGGGAGCTCTTCGCCCCCTGCGACAACAAGTACATCGACCCACCTAATCAAAAGGATCTACAAGAGGAGCGCCTATAGATCAACATCTACATCACACTCATCAACCACTACAGTGCTGACGACATCGACTACAGCTTCCTCGTGATGATCGGTGCCTCGCAGTATGCCGTGCATGGCTAGCACACCATGTGCCTGGCAGGCACCATCCTCGGCACTGGCAAACACATGCTCGTCAATACAGACGTGACCCACAACCCCACCGACATCATAGCGGCGACCATCTGGCCACTAGCACTACATGCGCCTACACTAGGGGAGCGCCAACCATCGCCGGCGACAACTCGGGCCCCAAGCTCGGTACCCCCAACTCGTCCACACCTCCAACCATAGATCCGGGCACACTTGACGGCACCAACCCATGATGGGTCAACCAATGCAACACTTTGGATCTATCGCATACAACAGCTCCTCAAGCTGCAATGACACTGGCCCTCTGTTGAGTCACGGCACTGATAGGTGCTGCTCATCTTTGGTACACTCGTGTAACCAAAGCAGCGCCGTTCTTCGAGTGGGACACCTTTGTACGAGACCTCACCCATGACACTGGCCCTCTGTTGAGTCACGGCGCTCCTCCGCGACACGACGATGCCTTGAACTACCACATCGACACCTTCATCGCATACATGCTCGACGTCGGCATCACTAGCATGCTTCATCAGATCAACATCATCGACATGGTCCCAACCTACAACAAGCTAGCGAACGACACCATATCGACCTGGCTCATGTTTCAGCGCGAGGATGCGCTGATCGGAGAAGGGGGAGTGGTGCCACACGACCGATGAGGGCCCAAGGCCCAATCGGCATAGGCCGCACCAGCAATAGCGACACCCGGGAAGCCGCCATAGCCAACGAAGCGGCAGCACTAGCATGGTCCATGGACCAAGGGCTGATCTTCTTCAACGGTCATCTCTACATACCTATCGTACCATTCATTCTAGCTAACATGCTACAGGTGCTATTACATGCTGGACCAAGGTGCATGGAACCACTGGCACTCAGCTCACACCTACCTTCATCTACGACACATGACATTGGTGCGCCGACGAACATCCTCCTTGGGTGCAGCATGGTGTCTACAACCACCGCAGTCTTCATCAACAGCTTGGGCCAACAGTTCATCCACGTTGGCAACGTCTACATCGCCTCATGCACCGACTGCGACCTACACCACCAGTCGCCTAATAAGTTTGACGGGGCCACTTCATGTTTGGCACCAAGCTGGACCTGACGATGACACCGCCCTTGCACCCTAGCGCCATGACTCGGCTCTGATTTCCATCCTACGTCATCTCCAACATCGCCATCAGCATCAACAGGCCACCAAGGATGCAGTGCGATGACGCGCTGTGTGGAAAAGGGGGAAGTGATGTCACACTCCTTGGGCCCAAGGCCCGATCAGCGTGCCCTAAGGGGCCATGGCCAGGGGGACAAGCCTCCACCACAGCCGCCGTCGCCACCACTGTCGTCGCGATCTATTACCATATCGAGTCCTAGGTGGTTTTCGAAAGAGATTGAGTAGTTAAGGAATCAAGAGTTGTTAGTTAGGAAAGGAGAATCCAAATCCTATAAGGATCTCCTAGGTTGACTTAGGGGTCAAGCTTCACTGGGACTATAAATACTAGCAGGATGTAACTGTTGCAATCAAGAAAGAAATAGCTGAAAGGCTCTATCTCCTATCTCTCCTCCCTCTCTCCCTGGTGCGCCGCCCCCTTCTCTTCCTCTCTCCCCTGCGCCATCTCCTCCATGCCGCCCAAACCACCTGAACCCTAGCCGATGCACGCCTCCATCTCCATAGCCGCCTCCCGGAGCCCCTTCGCCCGCCACTCTTGTTACATAGGCCCAAACTTAAATTTGGTGGGCCAAGAACTAGCTCTGAATCTAAATAGCGCAAAGTCTAATAAGCGACCGGTCATGCCAGCGTCGGAGACGGGGACCTTGCTGGCATTAGGTTTCTGGCATCTCCTACTCCCATGCTCTCCCTCTCTTCTCCATCTCCTGCGGTCTTAGAAGGAGGATTTGGGGGTGGCGGCCGTGACACGGCGGTGGTGGCGAAAGAGACGGCAGCGGGTGGGGCGGCAAGGACGCCACTTGCCGAGGCGGTGGAAGATGGTGGTTGGTGCTCAAATAACTCAACAGGTGACTCTATAGGTGTAGTAAAATAACGAGATATCTCAGAAGATATCTAGTATTATTATGCATATCTTTCATAGGAAATATGCATATCTTAAGGAAGGCATTCAAATTGTGGTGAATCCATCTTCCAAGAGGTTCGTGTCTATAAACCCATTATAATTCCTAGCAAATTACATGGTGGTTTTGATGATTGTATATATAGGATGCTTTCATGAGCAAACTCATTGTTTTATATGGATTAGAGTAGAGATTTTTCCAATAGGGCTACCAGTTTCAATTTTGATGAGCTAACCCATTGTTTGGAGCTATAATTGTTGTTCATAATTGACTCTCCAATTTTTATTCTTTTGTAATTAGTCTCCCCATTTTTATGTTTTATGACGAAGTGTACAATAATTTTTCTTCAAAAGTGGGCGACCAATTTCATTTTTGATGAGCACATCCATGTGACACGTAGCAACCCATTGTTTTGAGCTACAATTATTGTTCATGATTTAATCTCTAATTTATATTTTCGTATACTTACTCTCTCTATTTTTACATGGCATGAAGTAGATTTTTTTGTGTAGAGATGGATCGAGGGCAGATATATGGTGTGGCATCTATGGACTTGCGGTACTTAATGGGCATCAGCAACTTCATCACGGCCGCCGTAGCCGATGTTTTGGATGGACAACATGTATTCTACCATACAGAAATTGCAATAATGTCAGGAAATGGGTTAGCGTGGAGTAAATACGATGTCACTCAGGGGATTCACAGGAGACTGGGGAGGTTGGCGAGAATGTTCCGTAAAGAAAACAATGATGATACGATCATCATGTCTGACGCAGCACCCCACGAGGCACTGGCGGAGGGCTGTGGAGGGGAAGCTGGGCAACCTGATACAGAACGTGTCAGGGAGCTTCTCTGAGGAATTTAATATTCCAGTCAAGTAATTACGTAGGTTGGAGACACAATGGACAATCAGTGTCGCTACAGACTTTCAAGTCAAAACCTGCAACTGCAACATAGGTAAGGGTGTTTGATACTAAACTCCTGTCACATCGGATGTTAGATACTAATTAAGAGTATTAAATATAGATTAATTACAAAACTAATTGCATAAGACATGGCTAATCCACAAGACGAATTTATTAAGCCTAATTTGTCCATAATTAGCTAATGTGATGCTACAGTAAACCTATGCTAATCATGAATTAATTAGGCTTAATAAATTTGTCTCGTGAATTAGTCACGGCTTATGCAATTAGTTTTATAATTACCTCACGTTTAGTCTTCTTAATTGACATCAAACATTCGATGTCATGGGAACTAAATCTTAGTCGCTATATCCAAACACCCACAGCTGTGACTGATGCGTCAAAAGCTAACGCGCCCCTGTAAAACACGCAAGTCTGCATCAGATGCTGCGCTAGATGTAAACTCAGACCTTCACAGTTTTACAGTAAACTCCTAAACTTAAAACTGCCCCCTCGCCCCTTGTTTTGCTCCGTGCTCCGCCACTGGCTGTTAGTAACGAGGAACAGGGTGTCAACACGCAACCTGTGGCTACTGATGATGATGTGTTTAGGAATACGTTAGCTGACAACACCGAGCATGACGGTGGCATTTCTCAGCTGCTATGTGATGCTGAGGACGGATTCTACAGTCCTAGATAGTTGAAAAAACTAGAGATAATGAGAAAGGATGACAAAACACCATTGTATTAGGTTGTTCAGTGAGCAAACTTGAAGGCGATGTCATCCTATTAGAGTTCAAATCTACACATAGATAGATTGAGCGGTGAAGGCTTCGATGATTTATTAGGTGTATAGAGGAAACTGATCCCAGACACTGACGAGTTGCCAGAAAAGACATAACTAGCTAAGGAAATGATCTTTCCAATCGGCCTTGAGGTTAAAAAAAATCCATACATGTCATCGGTGATGGCGGGAGTGTCTCAACGTTAGCGACAACCGCGACGTGAGCTCAGGCCTGCACGGCTGGCAAGATAGCGCTGGTGCATAGAGGAGGAGAAGCGTAGGGATGGGGGACAAAGTTGGGTCAATTCCATGATCTGCACGTTAAAACATGAAATGGTATTTGCCATTTCACTGGATATCTACACGCAAATTCATCTA
The DNA here is from genome assembly GCA_022457205.1 of Saccharum spontaneum. NCBI lineage: Eukaryota > Viridiplantae > Streptophyta > Magnoliopsida > Poales > Poaceae > Saccharum > Saccharum spontaneum. Next base: position 60,146,163 of record CM039581.1, on the reverse strand, counting down.
CATCCCAACAATAGATTTGGTATGGCAGCACATTTCCAATGCTAGTTTGATTTAACTAGTCCATCAACGCCTGCTCTCGCACGGGCTAGAATTTTAGGAGATATAAATACTATGTACTGTTTAATAATATTTTCATTTCAAATGATGAGGTTTTGATATTTCTAGATATATTGTTTTTATTATGTATCTAGATAGTACATTTAAGTGTATAGTAAAAGATATGTATTTAGAAAACTCAAACGTCTTATAATGGAGAGAGTACATATAACTAATAAAAAAATACTTATACTAAATTGTAAGTTTTTCTTTGTTTATTTTTTAGCATAATAACATAATAGATACTTTGTAGTCTAACATCTAGTTATCATAAACTCATTAATTACTATGTTTAAAAGAATTTTCATAATTTTTTCTTTGCATGACACCTCTATATATTTTAAATATGAAATTACTTTGAAACCTTACCGTTAATTATGGTGGCTCTTGTTGCATCATGTATACTCTGAAGTCATGAATCTAAATTTTGATTTTTCAAAATTTATTCTTATTGAATGCTATAGAATTTTTTTCTCTCTCCTCAAATTAAGTTAAAACTCTTGTGCTTATTGTATCTTTTATTAACTCTCCTTTTGGTACTTCTTTAAAATAAGGATTTTAGGTCATAGAATATATTCTTCAGTACTTCAATAGCATAAGCCATTATTTGAAACATGCACCATATCGCTTAAGAAAAGTCATAGAGCTTGAAGTGAGATTTACTGCTAACCTCGGGAGAATTTAATACTTAAATCTTATAATGCTTGACTTTTTACTCAAAAGTATTTTTAAAGGACCAAAAAATATAACCACCAGTGGTGTCCCACATTGGTCAAGATGGTTGAATTTTTCTATCAAGGAATTATATTTGTAGTTATGGTTGTACTATCAATATAAACATATCACACATTTTAGTTAAAATATGTAAATATGTCTAACGTAACAATCTATATAAATTATATGTTATGGTTACTAATGTGGTTTTAAATAATTTGTTAGTATCATTAGTATATGAGTTGTTAATTAATAAAATAGTTTTTATGCGATGAAACATAACATATGTATTTTGTTGCTCATACATGCACGACGCGTATATTACTTTAATTAAATCTTATACCATATTAATATTGATAGAGGTTAGGTAATGTATAAACATATATATGCTCTTGTTATCTAAAGAAATTTGTTGTAATAGGTAATGTTGATAATTTAGATATAGATTTGAGGGGGTGTTTAATTTTTCTAATAATGAGATGAAAATTAAGTTATGTAATTAATCATAATAAGAGGATTTAAGCGGGTAATATTATGTTTCTTAATGACATATGTTTCTACTTTATATTATGTTTCTTAATGACATATGCGGGTAATATAAATTAAAGTCATAAGTTAGTTTATATTGTTTTACACAACAGCGGAAGTGGATAATTATTTAAAAAATAGAATTGATCCAGTAGCTATTGTTATTATCAATGGTGATTAGGTTACACTTAATTTATGGTAAAATATTTCTAATTTTTTTTGAAAATTTCTAAGATCTATCTTTTGTTTTCTTATTAAGTCTTGAGAGGATTAACATGTAGACTCTAATGGGACCTCTAGTTAGAATTTCTAGTATTTATCTTTTTTTTAATGTGATAGGAGTATGTATTTAGTTAAAATCTCATCTTAAGATATATAAACTCTTGATACAATGCTTTTTAATTTCGTAAATCTAAAGTTTATCTTTTAACTTTAGTTAAGTTGTTGCAATTTTTTCACATGTTAATTAGAAATTCTAGTATTCTTTATCTTTTATTTAAAATTATTTTTTATTACAAAGAGTCTAGGTCCTAGTAATATTGTTTTCCATATAAATTGAAACTTGCTTTTATCCCAACACTAAATATATTGAATTTGTTATATCACAGAAATATATGTATAGTATATAGTATTATTTATATATTATAAAGTGCATAAAATTTAATTAATAATATTGATATGGCATACTGTTTTAGTAAAGATGTATACACTTATTTAAAATAATAACTTATAAAATTTATTACCATGGAGTATTAATATAAAGTATTATTGCTATGTGGTTTGTTAGGTGAACATTTTTCATGTTTCATAAGTTGTTAAAATAAATACTTATTCTAATATATACATGTTTATTTGATATACATGGTTGAATATAGCATTATAATTATTTTATTTCATGATTATATAAGTATTAGAAATATATATGTATCGTACTTTATGAATATTGATTTATTTTTTTATAATAATATATTACTATTTACATATAGATTTTAGATATCTTTTATTTATTTTTATAGTGGCTATTGGTACATACAAATATAAAGGTAATACCTTATATTATCTTTCACAAAAACATGTATGAATATGTTAAATGCAAACTTAGAATATTATTTTGCATTGTCTTTCATAATAATAAAGGTGGATAATTTATAAAATCATTAGGAGTTATTTTAAATTATATTTTATAGTGGTAGGCGTAGGTAATTTTTTTGAGCGTAGACATGGCTAAGTTAGATACAAAGTTAGAGGATTATTTTAAATTATCATTTATAATGACCAAGTTGGTTGGACGCAATGCTCCGGGTTGTTTTAGATTATATTTTATAATGGCTAATGTGGGTAATTTAGATGCAAATATAGGGGGATATTTTGAATTATTTTTATAATGACATATGTGGGTAATTTATAGAAAAATATAGGGGGTTATTGTGAATTATATTTTGTAATGGCAAAGGGCAATTTATGTATTTTTTATAATGGCAGTGGTGGGTAATTTTCTTAATAAATTACAATAAATCCAATGGATATTATCGGTGTCAATGATTAGAGTCTAGCATTTAATCATTAACAACTCCTACCCGACCTGCAACATGATAGCACCCCTTTCATCAACGAGCCATCTTCACTGTATGCCGCATTGAGTAACGCACAAACAGAGCCACATTCAGTAAGCTAAGAGTGGCCATCATCCAGAAGAAATAGTCCAGGTGGCCTTCGTTCAGGTTATCTGGAATCCACCCAGGCGCCCCGCCGCGTGTTGTGGCCACCGCGACAATGCTGAGCAAGAGTGAGTTCATGTAGGACGCGGACGCTAGCGCCAGCTGCCCGAGCGCTGCGCACAGGCTCTTCATGGTCTCAGGGGACTGATCGTAGAAAAACTCGGTCGCGCCGACGCCGGCGAAGACCTGGGCTGCACCGTGGACGACATAGAGGGGTGCCTGCCACAGGATGCTCATTGGCACAGGCACATCCTGATTTCTCAGGCCGCTGGCCTCCGCGACCGCTAGCCTCCTATTCTCGAGCAGCGCTGCATACACCATGGTGAGCATGGATAGCGCTAGGCCGATCCCGAGGCGCTGTGCTTGGGAGAAGCCCTTTTCCTTGCCAGTGAAGCGTCGCGCGAGTGGCACCATTGCGGTTTCGTAGATGGGGACCCAGACCAGGCAACTGATCACTCCGACGGTGGACATGGACGCAGGTGGGATGGTGAAGGAGCCAACACGGTTGTCCATGAACATGCCCTGCTCAACCAACGTCGATGGCATCTGCGCGTCGACCGCGTAGACGATGACGAAAGATGCCCAGATAGGTGACATCCGTAGTAGCATCTTCAGCTCCTCAACCTGTGTCACTGTGCAGAGCCTCCATGAGCACAGTGGCACCGTGGAGTCGCTGTCTGATGGAGCCGATACAATAGCAGCCTTGTCGAAGAACCTGGAGAAAAATAAATAATATTTGTAAAAAAATGAATAAAATGAACAGTCAAAAAAGATGTCTCAAAGTAAAAAAATAAATGGCATATATTTTGGGACAGATGGAGTACAAATTAAAGTGCAAAAATATCACATACTAGTGCCTAAAAATACATACACACTACATAGATCTAACACAACAACCCCACCTCCCTCCTCAAACTCATGGCGGTTCAATAAATGGAGAGCAAAAGGCCATGTGCACCCTGGTTTGTTCCTTGGTGAAAAAATCTATGAACCTCAGAAGGCACATGGCCAAGAGTGGCAATACGATAATGTAATTGTGATCTTATATAAGAAGCATCAACTCCAATGTGATTGGTAAGTTCCTGCTTCACAGGGTCCCTAGCAATACTAGTTGCACTAGTGCTATCAAAGGAAAAGAGTCGGTGTAGTAACAGACAACCGAAATCCTCAAGCTGCCACCATAGCCAGGTCTTCTCCATAGTCACAACTGCTATAGCCTACAACTTAGGCTCAACACTCAAACAGGAAACTACAAATAAGGAGCCAAGAAAAACACAATAAGCTAAGAGAGAGCGATCGGAATGATCACTTGACCAAGTAGCATTAAGCCCGCGGTTGGACAGAGCTAGAGCAAGGAAGAAAGAGACGTTGAGAAATGGTTCCATGAAGGTATCATCGAACACAAAGAAGGTGGCGTAGTGGACCTGAGTAGGAGAAGGAATAAACTGACTGGCCACAAGACTCCCGACAAGGTGATAATAGCGAGTTGGATAATCGAGGGGCACACCATCACTAGGTACAAGTGAACACCAAGCTCCAAATGTGGAGTAGTTAGTGATCACATGAGATGGACAACTGGCATAGGATCAACTAGAGGCAGGGGAGCAACTAAAAGTGGGTGGAGTAAAAGGAAGAGGAAGAAGACGTGTAGACAGCAGGGGAAGAGAACAAGGTGGTAAAAAGAAAAAACAGGAAGACTAAGGAATGATAGCGACACAATGGTGCTAGATAGGCTGGTGGAGGAATGAGGATAATAACAACGGGATTCATGGAAAGTGACATCCGGAGAAATCCTCATATATTAATTCATTAAATTAATTCTACTTTTTTGAGGTTGATAGTTTATTTGTTGGGAAAGAGATGATCCTTCTCATTTCAGGATTGATCATCTTGAGTTCAACAATAGGATCATAGCAACGATAAACCTTATGCTTTGTGTTGTACCCAAGAAAGACACTCAACTGAATGAGTGGTCTGCTTCGTGCGCTCACGACGTGGAAGAAGAACATAGCACACACACAACTAAAGAACAAATATGGCTACAAGAAAGGGGAGCATAAAAAAGATGCTAGTGGGGAGTAGAGCCTTCAAGAGAAGAGGATGGTTGTCAATTAATGAGGAAAATAGCCATAGACACAGCCTCGACTTAGAAGTGAGGAGCGAGACTAGCAGAGATGGGAAGGGCATGAGCTGTCTCCATAATGTCACGATGCTTACACTTACTGACACCATTCTGAGCATGAGCATCAGGGTAGGAGAACTGAGGAAGAGTACTCTAGCCAGCAAGATAACATAGATGCACATGTATTCCCATCAGCAGAGTCAGCAGAAAAAGCACGAATGAGAGAATCAAACTAAGTATACACCATACTGGCAAACTGTCATTCAATCAAAAGAAACTGACACAAGAAGACATATGATAAATCCCAAGTGAATCTCAAATAATCATCATATAATATAATTTGATTGCCCCCCTTTGGAAGTGAACGGAGCATGACCCCAAACATCAGAATGGACAAAATCAAAAGGACCTTAGGACAAAGAATCAGTGGAAGGATTAGGGAATTGTTGTTTGACAATCTTGCAGCCTGTACAATGTAGAGCAGTATCGATAGTCTAGAACTTGAGAGATGACCTAGACAACAATGTCACTGCAAAAAAAGTGGTGGTATGCTATGCAACTGATGTGAAGGTAGGAGAACTAGATGAATTGATAGGAAAAGTGGACAAAAGAACACAACCTGTCAACCTCCAAAAGACTAGAAGCCGCGTAGGGGCTCCTAAACACAACCAAAGTCGGCCTCACGAACAATAGGATAGTGTGGCTAGTGATCTAACAAGACGACATCAATTGCATAGTAAGCTTAGGAATATGCAAAATAGAAGTAACTTGAAAAGATGAAGTAGAAAGAATGCCACATCCACTCGTCTAGCAATCGGAAGAGATGTCCCATTAGCGGTCTACATAATGAAACAAAGAGTTAGGAGATGAGAACAAGGACAAATGAGTCAACTCATAGGTCATATGAAAAGGTGCACCAGAATCATGGAATCACTTGTGTGATATTACCTAGATGATGACAAATAGTGGAACCAGAAGCCCAAGTATAGTGGTCTCATGTGCTGACGTCTAAGTTGCGGTTGTAAGATGGAGAAATAAGGCAAGGGTCTCCTTCTTAGTGGTAGACACTGAATGGGGGCAATGGTGTATAAGAGCCACTCATGCCTAGAGAACAGTGTCAACATTGGCTTTTTCGGTCACACTTATTCTTGTGGCAAGCCCGCTCATCATATCCTAGGCATTACATTAGCCACAAAGAACACCAAAAGAAGTCCCCGCCACCACTACTAGGGACTAAAGCATCAAGGGAGGTAGAAGTAAAGACACCTAGGAGGGTATGACAGCCGACACATATGGTTGTTGCTACTCACACCTGTTGTATGAAGGAACGTCTTCTTGGCCCATAGGTTAGGCATTGCTTTGGCAAGCGATGGGCACTGATGATGAGTTAGCAACTGCACTAGAACAATCTCAAACTCAAAACGAAGCTGAGAGAGAACCTCGTGAAGACAAAAAGTCTCTCGAGCTCTAATGGCACTCACAACACTAGCAAGTACCACCACCACAGAACTTAGGACCCAAACCATCCAGACAATGCCAGTCAATAGGCATATAATGGTGGATGTCCTCAATGGTGGAGTCAAGCTAGCGAAGCACCTGAACCTCCTCGACAATACAGGGTACATCACCTCTTTACGAATCTTGAAACTACAACAGAGGTGAACCCACATTAGGTGTGTAGTAGCAAGGCTGTACATGGAGAGGTCAACCTCAATCTCTCAAGCAAAATGCCCTGGGCAAAGGCCTTCTCACATAGCCAAGTCTTGTAGAGATTAGGTCAGTCGTAGCCCTCCATCTCAGCCTCAAACAAAGCACTCTTAGTGTCATCAGCAACATTCAGCGAATATGCGAGCAGCATAGGAAGATTAGGATGTAGCAGACATATCCGCTCGCTAGTGAGATAACCCCAAAGCTGTTGACTGCCTATATGAGCCTCCGCATGAAGATAATCCACCCAAATTGGTGGCATTAAAGATGACTGAACATCAAGAAACATGGACAAACACCTAAACGAGCGGAGGATGCCATGAAGTCTACTAGCTCTAGTCATCATGCCTCTTTCTCTTTTTTTAAGGACACACGGGAGGTATAGAACAGAACAATGGATGGGCGGCGGCACTGCAACGAAGGGACCATGGGTGGCGAAGATGGCAACCTATGGGTGGGGCCTATGGACAAGGATGACTCAGCAGCAGGCGCTCGCATAGCCACAATCAGGTGCTCGCACTACCGGCAGAGGGGTGCGCGGCCACGGGCAGGGCTTGTGCGCGTGGCAACCTCGTGGACCTTCGAGCGGTGAAGGCAGTAGTAGCTACGTGTAGGGCCCATGCGAGAGGTGGAGGTGGGAAAAGGGGATTGAGGGTAGTGGGGGAAAAAATGAAGTTGCTCTCCGGTGACTTGCCAGCTAGTGGTGGCAGCAGCCAGGTGAGGACAGATCAAATCTAATCCTATAGCTCCATTACCGTGTTATGCATATAGTACCTCAGTCTATTCAATATCCAAATGGCAAGATAATGGAGATAAATAAAGTGCAGAAAACACCCTACATTAATAGCTAAATAAATACATAGTACACACATCTAACAGCAAGTTAGGCTTACTTGTCATATAGGAGTGCTTTACATTACCTGAATTCATTGGTATGCTCGATTTTGTAACTTGCGTCAGTTCCAGAAGGCATGCTGGTCGGCTCATATAGAAGCGAGCTATCGTCCGGCAGTTTGATATGCCACTTCCTGACAGCTGCAACAACCACTTGAAGTATGCTCGTAAGAGGACTTACTCCCATTTTACGAAACCTATATACCCTCGAGCCAGCTAAAAACGCAGGGAAACAGATGAGCATGAGCACTGTCGGTATCACGTAGCTGACTGCCCACCCAACATTGTCCTGCAGCCAAACAATCACAGTTCCAGACAGCAGGGAGCTGGTATTGATCAAGAAGAAGTACCAGCTGAAGAAGGAGCCCTTGGTCACCAGCTCTGCATGGTCATTGGTGTCAAATTGGTCTGCCCCAAAGGCTGACGTGCATGGCTTGATACCACCGCTGGCAATGGCAGCGAGGTAAATTCCAAAGTAAACCACTGCTCGATGAACGCTGCCGCCATGGTCAGAAGATGTTGAGAATATGGGAAGGGATGCAGAGGCTATGAGAATGACCATTGCCTGTGATGAAAATGGAACGATATTTATATTCAGATTCAGAGTTGTGGACACGCAACGGACAATGCAAAGAAAATTGGTTGAAATGCTTCCTTTCAACTTACAACCACATAAAGTGGGAAGAAAACGACAATCGTCCAGTATCTCCCCCAGTAAGTGTCTGCAATGAAACCCCCAAATAGTGGCGTGAAGAAGCAAGCTCCGACCCAGGCGGACAAATTCCTGGCTGCAGTGACTTTGCTTTCGTGGAGAACAGTGGTGAGATAGGTCACCAAATTCTTTGAGATTGTGAAGAAAGCCATGCACTCGCAGAACTCAACACCTAAGTCCATGATGTTCAAGCAGTTAATAACTAGCTGTTATGCAGAATTATAAAGAAAGGAATAGCAGGACCGTGAGCTGCTCTTTAGTTAGTAGTGCTTGCGTTCCAAATTATAAGTCATTTTGACTTTCCTATGAACATAGCTTTTGCTATGTATCTAGGTGCATAGCAAAAGCAATATATTTCTAAATAAAAAGCTAAAACAACTTATAATTTAGAATGGAGGGAGTACCTAGGATGAGGAGGCATGCCCTCCATTTCCCTGTGCTGTGCTTGAGAGCAGGCTGCTTGTTGATATCAACTGATCCATCTCTTGTATATTCTGAAGTTGCACCCTGCATGACATGACAGCACCAAGCAACTGAGAGTTTCAGAATTCAGTTCTGAATCAACAAATCCTGTGATTATCTACTGTGATAAATAACTCTCTGAGGCTATACTATAATGGAATTAGGCCCTGTTCTGCTGCATTAGTTCAGCAGTATTTTTCAGGGAATGAACACTATTTTCCTCTCACAACATTTCAGCATAAGTATCAACATAAATTTCCGTGAAAACTCTACTAGCTAGTCCAAAGGAAAGAGAGAGAGAGAGAGTTACCTGAGGAGTAGGATGGACATGAAGGAGCGGTCTCTCCTCATCTCCTGCTTCCATGGCAGTAGAGCTCTTTCGAAGCAAAGTTTTCATTGAGGGAATGGAGGCTGCAGACTCTGCAGCAAAGCCTTCAGTGCGCGGCAGAGTACTTTTTGAAGCAGCTGATAAAAAGGTGCTTGGCTGCTCTTTTGATCAGGATGGGTGTCCTGTTTGTTGGACATTGTGTTCCCTTTGGAAAAGAAGGCAGTGATGTGATGGTAATTAGAGGGACGCTAAGTACCAGTTATTGCAAGACAAGGGGAGGGGTTATCTTATCTGTACAGTGCCGGGGATCCTCCGGAATATTGGATATTTTGCTGCTGCAACTGGCAGCGTTTTTTTAGCTCTGATTAACGATTAAAAGGGAAGCACAACGACCACGATGACCCACTAGAAGGGCAAAGAGCACAGTGGGTGACTGATTAGCCAGGCCAGAATGGAAGACGAAACATCGCTGCAATAAAGCTGATATATAATGGTAGCCAACAAAATAGGCAAAGTGCTACTGCCGGGACCGGTCCATACCTTTAAGAAAACGATGGCTTCACATTTTTTATTTTGCTCCATTCTGTTCCGACTACACAAGCATAAACGTGAGTTTTCAATTAATTCTGATTCCCACCTCACATCCTAGAGGGACGCAATTTCGCTGGTCATTAGAGCAATCCTAACCTGAAACTATACATAGATTCTATAGCTTTAAATACTACTATACCAACTTAGCACAAAAAAAAATATTCACATCTTCTGCTTCCATGGCAATAGAGCTCTTTTCAAGGAAAGCTATCATTGAGAAAATGGCTCTGCAGCGCGACAGAGTACTTTTGAAGCAGCTGTGCTTGGCTGCTCTTATGACCAGGCCAGGTATCATGGTAGGACGCTGTGCCCACTTTGAAAAAAGGCATTTTTGTGATGTGATTAGAGGGACGCTAAGTACACTGGCTGCTTTCGAGAAGCCGTAAATTCGTCCTCAACCTGACTGCTATATCGTTCTAAATCAGTACGGTTGGTTACCACATGGGTTTTAACGCCCGGATGAAATGATGTCTAAGCCATCATCATTTTCTTTATGATACGGACCGATCCCGACAGCAGTACTTTGGCAATTTTGTTGGCTACCAAAATATCAGCTTCAGTGGAGAGCGACGTTTCGTCTGTCATACTCATACGGCATTAAAACCTATGTGCTAATCATCCGTACTGATTTAGTACGATACAGCAGTCACAAAGGTTGAGGACGAATTTATGGCTTCTCCAAAGCAGCCACTGTACAGATACCCTCTCATTGTAATCTGTACTTAGCGGCTCTAATCACATCACAATAATGCTTTTTTTTTCAAAGGGGACACAACGTCCTACCACAAAACAGCAGCCAAGCCATTGGTTACAAATATACCCGGCTTGATCAAAACAGAATAGAGCAAAATAAAAAATGCGAAGCGATCGTTTTCTCTGTGGTATGGACCGGTCCTGGTCCTGGCAGTAGCACTTTGCCTATTTTGTTGGCTACCGTGATATATCAGCTTTATTGCAGCGATGTTTCGTCTTCCACTGGCTCTCCACTGAAGCTGATAGCTTACCAACAAAATTGGCAAAGTAGTGCTGTCGGGATCGGTCCGTATCCCAAAGAGCACGGTGGGTCAGGCCGAGGCCGGCACGCGTGCGGCCACAGTGGAAGACGAAACATCGCTGCAATAAAGCTGATATATCAGGGTAGCCAACAAAATAGGCAAAGTGCTACTGCCAGGACCAGGACCGGTCCATACCACTGAGAAAACGATCGCTTCGCATTTTTTTATTTTGCTCTATTCTGTTTTGATCAAGCCGGGTATATTTGTAACCAATGGCTTGGCTGCTGTTTTGATCAGGCCGGGTATCTTGGTAGGACGTTGTGTCCCCTTTGAAAAAAAAGCATTATTGCGATGTGATTAGAGCCGCTAAGTACAGATTACAATGAGAGGGTATCTGTACAGTGGCTGCTTTGGAGAAGCCGTAAATTCGTCCTCAACCTTTGTGACTGCTGTATCGTACTAAATCAGTACGGTTGATTAGCACATGGGTTTTAATGCCGTATGAGTATGACAGACGAAACGTCGCTCTCCACTGAAGCTGATATTTTGGTACCCAACAAAATTGCCAAAGTACTGCTGTCGGGATCGGTCCGTATCATAAAGAAAATGATGATGGCTTAGACATCATTTCATCTGTATTGATACTGAGACGTAGAGAAATTTTATAATGGTCGGAAAAAAATATATACCATTCATCGGGAAAAATCAAACGGTGAAAGCATAGAAGCTACTAATGTGAAAGTGCTCAAAAGTACTAAATAAGTAAATAAGTAGGGACGGTACCAAAATTAGTGGGACCAGTACTAAATAAGTGTCCCGCATCCATATTTTTTATTATTTTGTCAAGTCATTTCATAATTTTCCTTGAGGGTAAAACTGTAATTTGCCATCTGGATCATTGTTGGACCTGTGGCCATCTTCGCCGGACTGCTCGTGCATTCCTGTCACATCCGGCCAAATTTGGAATTTAGCCCATACTGACCTATGTACATGTTAATGAGATATTGTAGGGAGTTTAGTTCCACCTTGATTGTTAAAGGTGGGATAGACCAACATATAAGGCTTTTAGTGTCTAGACCACCATCCCCAGGTTAATCCTTTTACTCGAAACGAGGACGAAAGCGTAAGTAGGATTGTGGTAGGTGTGTGGGGTTCGCTCAGCGTGCAGAGTGGATCTAAGCCGTTTGAACTGTGGGGCGTTACAAATGATATCGGAGCCGACCTTCGCGTCCACGGAATCCAGAGTGGATCTGAACCGTGTTTGGACTCTGGGACCTACGATTCCCGGAGACCACGACACAGGGCAGCGAAGGAACGAGCAGAACTGCAGAAGGAACGCTAAGCCGAGCTTGCAGGCCACTAGATTCTTGACCTTGCCATGATCCCGTCGTTCTGCGCAGGCAGCCGCCGAAGCCCAGCCCTTGCCGTTCTTGACAGCTGTCGAGCGAGAGCTTTACCTTGGTGTTCTTGACCGTTGTCGAAGGGACGACAGAATCGGTCGGTAGAGCATGTTGCAAATAATTACCAATAAATATATCCTTAATAATAAAAATAAAATTTTGTAAATAATCTTTCTCAATTAAGTGACTAGAAAATAGAAAAAAAATGAAAGTATTTAGTACTTTCCCAACCACCGTCAAAGATCTCCTTCTATTTTGCTTTGTTCTGTTCCTCCTACGTAAGCACACGCATGGGGTTTTAAACTTTCAATTAATTCCACTTCCCACCTTCGCTCACCCCACATACAGTAATTGCTTTTTTTTTAGACAAAACTTTCCTGGAAATGTTTAACCTTTTGATATTGACACCTATGAGAATTCTAGACAATAAGTCTCGGTGTCAATGAGGATGAAATGGCATATCTCAATTTCTCAGATTTTTCCATGCATGGTGCCCGCTTACGGAATTACTTACAGTCTATATGTAGAGGCTAGAAGATGTGACTTATATTTCTGGAGAAATTTTATGGTGCTCGAAAATAATGAGAGCCATTCACTCATCTAGATGTAATGGTTCATGAATTAGAGAAACCTAGTGGGAGGAATCTAAGTTGTGGGCCCAAAATTAAATTTGGTGGGCCAAGAATGACCTCTGAATTTAAATAGCGCAAAGTCTAATAAGCGACCGGTCACGCCAGAGCACGACCGCGTGAAGCAGTCTTCACGCGGCCGGCCCACCCGTCCTTCCCCACCCAACCCTCGCAGTCGGAGTTGGAGACAGGGACCTCGCTGGTGTTAGGGTTCCGGCATTTCTCGCTCCCACGCTCTCCCTCTCTTCTCCATCTCTGGTGGGCTTAGAAGGAGGATTTTGGGGGTGGCGGCCATGAGACGGCGATGGTGGCGGGAGAGACGACGGCGGGCCAGGGCAGTGGGGGCGCTGCCTGCTAGGGTGGTGGAAGATGACAGTTGGTGCTCAAATAACCCAACAGGAGACTCTGTAGGTGTAGTAAAATAAGGAGATATCTCAAAAAAATCTAGTATTGCTATGCATATTTTTCATAGGAAATATATTCTCAAAAAACGTAGCATCATGAGATTCTATAATTGTATCAACATGCATATTTGGAACTTCAGATTTTACTACTAGAAACCTATAGGCAATGCTCTGGGCAGCATATCCTAGAAAAACACAGTCTGCATTCTTCGATCCAAGCTTGCCCTTCTTAGAAATTGGTATATTGACTTTCACCAAACATCCCAACGTACGGAAGTATGAAAGTGATGGTTTCCTCCCAACTCAATCCTCATATGGTGTTGTTTATTTATTTCTATTTGGAGTTCTGTTCAGGCATGACTCGCAGTCAATAAAGCCTCCCCCACCATGCCTTAGATAAACAATAGTGTCTAACATGACATTCACCAAACCAGTCAGTGTGCGGTTTTTTTCTCTTGGAAATCCCAATTGATTTGGGCGAATAGTGTCACACCCGATTTTCTAAAGAACAAAACCAGGCTAATCATATGTGTGCCCAGGAAGTCCACACATATGCCAGAATGAAAAGGTATCAGAAACAATGTTATTATATAACATATACATAGCTATATTAACACTTACATCAGAGTATCGCGGAATGGTGACTAAACTTCAGGCTCCATTCTTCTCAGGGACGGCTGACTGGGGTAACATATGCCTAGCACTTCTACTAGTCTTCTGGAAACTCCACTACACCTTTGTCCTTCTTCCGAGTAGCATCTTACTACACACTGGAGTGTGGGGGAAATAGCAAGAGTGAGTCCATGTCAAACTCAACAAGTATAACACAGGGTTCATGAGGCACAAAAGGCTAGACACTGTTTGACTGCGTTTAGCTTTTAATCATCATATAATTAACAATTGAGTAGCATCAAGGTAATCCAATCCCATTAATGAATCAATGATCAATTATAATAAAGATAATGAATATCATTAACATGAGCATAATAATAGTCAACAATAATTAAGCATGATATAATAATAGTGATAAACTATTCTGTAAGAATCCCCAAAGCCGCTCGTATCCGTGAGCACGGCTAGTATACCAGTTTGTAACTCTGCGCAGAGGTGGCAATTGTGTAGCATCAAGGTAATTCTCTTCCCGTTAACGAACCAATGATCAATTGTAATAAGGATAATGAATAGCATTAACATGAGCATAATAATAACAACAGTAACTAAGCATGATATAACAGTTATGATCAACTATTCCGTAAGAATCCCCAAGGCCGCTCGTATCCGTGAGCACGGCTAGTATACCAGTTTTTAACTCTGCGCAGAGGTGTACACTTTCACTGTGAGTCACAACTTCCAAATGCATGGGTTCGCGACTCCCCAAAACACCGGAAATCATATAAAGCCACTTAGAAGTTCGTCTAACAAGTTAGGGCCATTAGATTTCACTTGCCAGGCAGATGTAGAACCCCCTTCCTAGTGGCACAACAACCGCAGCCTATACACACTAAGGATTGGGGCTCGCCCTACACCCAACGTGGCAAGCCATTCTTATGCCATTTAAGGTAACCTCTAACAAGCTAGAAAAGGTCCTTTAAGCAACTAAAGCCAGAGCCATATAGCCCTCACAGCTGTACTGTATATCCCGGTTATCACTTACAGATAAGTCCTTATGGAGAGTAACTAGAGCAACAACAATCAATACAACACAATGCTCTAGTCCCCTTTGTCAACAGTAATAAGATCATCTTAATAGTTGATTGCTTAACTCATTAGTCAAATTACAAGATCATTGTTCATAATTTAGCACTAGCAACAACTACCCAAGTGCATAACCCATAGGTAACAAGGAATCAGGATATCAATCACTAAGTTATAATCTCTAAGGTTGCTAAGGAAAGCACATGCACATGTATGATAATTTCATTAAATAGGTAACAAGGATAGTCCCGTGTTATACTTGCCTTGATCAAAGCTTTCCTGATGATACTACTGGTCTGGCTCAAAATAATACTCCTGATCATCAAGAAACTATGCACCGTCTATACTCGATCATCAAGCATCAACGCACAATCATCCGAGCAATCATACACGAAGCAAACAAAGAGACATAATTAAAACAGTACACCAACAGTAGCAAAACAGTATAAAAAGTTTGTAAAACTCTTCTACATGTTACTACGATCACACAGACGTAAAGATCATGAAATTCGGATTTAAAATGTGAAAGTTATGAATTTTCTAAGATTTCATATAGATAAATAATTACTTTAATATAAACTCGAAAATTAAATCTTTCAAACCTACTGTACAGCTACACTAACATGTAGAGCTCGCAAATACGAACCTAACGCAACTTGAACGGGTCAAATCGGAGTTAAAACGTGGAAGATATGGCGTACACAAGATTGTACGTATATACATATTTCTATTGTATTTCAGGATTTATTTTACTAAAGAAAAACGGCCATAAATCATACCCATGACATCATGTGATGTCATCAAGCTAGCTAACTACTATGGTCACGATAACGCAAAAGAAGCTGTTAACAGAACTATCGTTATAGAAAAACAACTATTGGAGAATTTATTTATATTATATAAAAGAAACAACTACACACTTGATTATTTTAATTAAATAAAACCATAAGAATGACATTAATTCAGATTAGTCACCTCATATTTTAATTGAAAATCAAGTTCGAACTAGTCATATTTTTTATTTATAAATGAACATATCTCATATTATTTAATTCATTTAAACTTTATTTGACAAAAAAATAAATAAACATGTGAGAGCATCTACTCTAATTATATGGAGCACGTGTTTAAGCTAAGCATATTATAAATTAGAAACTACTTCTGTTGCGGTTAATCAAGTTAAATATGGTAAAGGCGAATTGTTAAACCATGTGTTGCTTTTAGTTAGAAAATATTTACATGCACATTAATCAAACTAATATTAAATTATATACACATAAACTCGTGGCATGAAGAACGTTGCTGCTAAGCCGTGGATTACGTCAATATGATCTTAACGCAACAAAAATAGACTAATAGAACTAAAATAATCCTCTGGGATTTAGTATAGATTGGGTTAACAAGGAAACTAGATTGGGTTAACAAGGAAAACGGAGACTTCAAGAGAGAAGTAGATACGTACTATGCACATCAGACTGTTTCCTGGGCAAGTCCCGTACGTGATCTGCATTGCTGCTTGCTTTGCTTGAAATACCGGGCAACGATGCTATCTTTTACTGAAGATACGTAGACACAAAAACTAGTCATGGTGTTGCAGAGAAGAGTTCATGCAGGGATGATACGTGGAGATGCTCACCATGGCTAAATACGAACGGACAGGCAATGATGACAACATGCTCGCCCCGACGATGAGAGAAGGGCCAGCGACAAGAGCTTCACCTGGTCGTGCCCCTCCGTCAGTGGTCCCGCGGCAGCCGGCAGGACCTCTGGACGACCTGAGCCTCTTCACGGAAGCCCCAGATACATAGCAGCAGCATGCCTTGCTGACGTCGGGCATCGGCGAGATTTTGGCCAGTCTTCATGGCTGGCGATCCTTTGATGTACACATGTACAGGGATGAAGAACCTTCAGAACTTAATTGCAGGAGATGACTAGCGGTGGCCTTTAGAGCTCGGGCAGCAAACGCTTGGCTTCCTCCGGCGATGCATCCGCAGGCGGGTTTAAAAAGAAGTCGGCGATGATTGCTCCAAGCATGGCAGACATGGCTATCGGCAGCTGCACGGCGGCGAAGCAGCAGCGGACAGCAACAACGGCGGCGACGAGCTTTTCTTCTCGGTGAGATCCTGGGCGGCTCCGGCACTTGCGCTAGGGTTCGGGGAAAGCGGCGGGCGCAAGGGGCCGCTTTTATGGGGACCTTCGCATGGGGCGCACACTACTCGGCGAAGATGGCATGGAGGCGGACTCCGGATCGCGGCAGAGTCCGGGTCGATCTCGGCTCGAGGTAGGAGACAACGGTGGCACATATGATTTGCAGGGCATCTAGGGCAGCAGGAGTTTGCTATTTATAGATAGATGATCATCTCATTACTGTCATGATGAAATCCTTGACGTGCACGACGTACAGATTAGTTTTGTGCTAGGACGAGAGGGCTAGCTGTTTGCTTGCTTCCGTGGATTGTATCACGTAAAGCACTTGCATGCACGTATACATATATATGTATATTCAAGATACGGTGAGAGATAGAGGGAGCTACGAGCGGCGGCTCGCGATAAGGGTTGTACTTCTGAAACCAGAGCGTCGAGGGCTACGCCGGCATATATATAGTCGTAGGGTTTGGAAACTTTTCAGAATTTCTTAATTTCGGGATTATTTTAATTCCGCGAATAAAAATAATTCTAGAAAATCTAGAATTACCTTTTTGGCCGCGAAAAATAGCCCGGAGCTCAGAAAAATCACGGGAAAAATCCTGGAGACTCTTGGACAGATAAGGAACTCAACTAAATAGGTTTGGACTCATGAAAAGATTGATGAAGAGATCAAGGAAAAACATTAAGCTCACGGAAATTGAAATTTTAAATCCAGAAAATGCCAAAAAGTTTTCCGATGAGAAGTAAACGTCGTCCTATGGTATTTTAAAAAAATAATAGCACTCACCAACACCAAAGACAAGTATCACACAAGCACCACATTATCAAATTAATATGAAAAAGTTTAAAACCACAATTTTCTATATTTAAATTAGTAGCAACTTAACTTATCTAATAAATTTATTTAGATATTGAAATCATTTATTTTATTTATTATTTTTCATGCACAACCCAAAATAGAAAATTTTGGGTGTGACAAATAGAGAGATATCCTCTCATGAATAGTACCATGTTCCTCACAGAATTCATCAAACGATTTGGAAAAATATTCACCACCATAATCCGACCTTAGACGCTTAATCTTTATCTCTAGTCGGTTCTCAACTTCGGCCTTATAGATTTTAAAGTAATCTAGCGTTTCATCATTAGATTTAAGCAAGTAAACATATCAAAACTAGTTGCATCATCAATTAAAGTCATGAAGTATATATATCTTTCCACCTTTTGTCAACACACCATTCATCTCGCGGAGATTAGAATGTATGAGTTCTAGAGGTGCCAAGTTTTTCTCCTCTACTGCCTTATGAGGCTTTCGAGGTTTTGCTTTGATTGCACACAACTACGACACTTAGAATCTTTGGCAAAAGAGAAATATGGAATTAAACTCATGCTAGACAATCATGACATCAAACCAAAGTTCACATGACATAAAAGATTATGTCAAACACTCGCACTATCATTAATTGTGTCACAAATATGATTCACTGACCTATTACAAAAATCTACCAAAGAAAAGCCGAACACGCCTCTGCACTCATAGCCTTTACCAATAAATTGTCCATGCTTTGACACTACTACTTTATTGGACTCTAACACTACCTTAAACCTATCTCTCAAAAGAAGGGAGACACTAACAAGGTTTTTGCATATAGTAGGGACATCCTGCATGTTCTTCAGCTGCACTATCTTCCTCGATGTTCACTTCAGATCTACCGTGCCAACACCATGAATAGAAGCATTTGACCCATTTCCCATTAGGACAGAGGAACCTTGAAGCCTCTGGTGAGAAGAAAACATACATATGTCCGCACACATATGAATATTAGTACATATATCAATCCACAAACTTGGGGATTGAAACATTGAAAGCACGGTAGGGAGATTACCATACCTCTCATTAGCATTGCTAGTAGTCATGAGGTTGACATTCTTATTTTTCCCTTTGAGGTCCACTCGGTCCGGACACTCTCCGGAAAAGTGACCAAGCTCTTCACAAGTGAAGCAAGGCAACTCTGCTTTATTGTTTTTCTTCTTGAAGGTAGTTGTTGATTTGACATTGAAAAACTTATTCTTTCCTTTGTTCTAAATCAGCTGTATACAAAGCTGTATGAAGGACTAAATCAGCTGTATGAAGGATGAAACGTCGCTCCACTGAAGCTGATATCTTGGTACACAACAAAATTCGCAAAGTATTTACTGTCAGGTCCGGTCCGTACCATTAAGAAAACTGTGGCTTTGCCATTTTGTATTTTGCTTGATTCTGTTCCTCCTACGCAAGCATACGCATGCGGTTTCAAACTTTCAATTAATTCCGCTTCCCATCTTCTCACCCACATCCAGTAATTGCTTTTCTGTAGACAAAACTTTCCTAGAAATGTTTGACCTCTTGATATTGACACCTGTGAGAATTCTAGACACCTGTAAGAAGTCTCTGTATTAATGAGGATGAAATGACATATATCAATTTCTCAGATTTTCCATGCATGGTGCCTGCTAACGGACTTACTTACGGTCTATATGTAGAGGCTAGAAGATGTGATTTATGTTTTTTTAGATCTGGCCTGTATATCCACATGTGAATATACACAGCAAAAGATTTTAAGAACCTTTAGACTCTAAACCTCAAAACCAAAGTTCGCAAAAAGAAAAAAGAAAAACACAAAACCAATAAGACTAAGAGAACTATAAAGACTAAGCTTCTAACTCTCATGCCCTCGTTTCAAACTTGCTTTGATCTTCTGCAGTAGCAATTCTTCACATCCAAGTTTATTTAGGAACTCTTGATGTCAAGCCTCAAGATTGTGTCATAGCAATCCTTCACATCCTCGTTTACTTGGAAACTTTGATGCCAAAACGAAGCCACCAAAGTGGCAACCGCGTGTGGAGCTGCAAAGACAATGCCTTCAGGAAGGAACATAATGTAGACACGCCGCCACTGCCCGTCCAACATGTATAGGGAGTTCACTCGCAAGATGCACAACAAAAGAGAAGAGGGGGTGCATCGATAGACACCTCCAAGGAGGAATACAACTCACAGGCAGTAGTGGCATCAGCCTAACAGCAAGGCAAAGGCTTTCGCCCAGCACCCAACTCATTCCTAATGACAGCCCGCCAACGACTAGCATGATCCAGCCTTAATGGCTGCACGTCAACCCTGGAGACCACCGCACATTCATGATGCCACAAGGAACACAAATCCACTACACCAGGAGTAATTCTGAGCACCCAAACAGCCTCTGCTATTGCTAACACCCTGCACTATCGCCACGCCACAGTGCTAGGGGACACCAGATCCACATCAAGGGCTGCCAGATCCATACCCTGAGTGTGGATCCAGACCGCATCGAGCGCCCCCAGCCACCGAGCTTTGTGGACCTAGCTAGAGGCCCTGCCCCATCTAGTAGTCCCGCCTCGGCTCAACCGCCGCCACCGTCATAGCCAGCGGTGTCTATCCCACCAGATCCAGGCCGCATCGAGCGCCCCCTGCTGCTGCCCCGTGGCCGAGTGCGTGGACTCCCAGGCCGCTGCCACATGAGTGAGCTAGCACAGGCCGGCCATGAGAGTGTGAGATAGGGGTGTGTCTACTCTGGCTGCCACAGGTGCAAGCTTAAAGGGCGCGAATGCCCCAGCCCCTAGTCGCCACTAATGCTAGCTCTAAGGGCATATGGGCTCCACGCAACAGTTGCCGATGGTCTCCACCTAGGCAAATTTGACCCAAAGACAACCTGATGCAACCTAGAAGGACATGGAACTACTATCTCCACCCTAGGCAGGGCCTCAGCCGCGATGGGCATCCTCTTCACGGCACCATGAGCTGGAGGCAAAATGTAGCACCCAAAAATTTCAAATTTTAGAATTAGTGGATTTCAAATAATTTAGATAACAATTAATGGGGAATTAGGATTTAAAAAAAAATTTAAAAGAATATTTGGTGATGCATTCATGCTGTTGCATTTATTTTATTCTGTGGTGTGGAATTTATTGTATTTGTTTTGGTTTAGAAATTCTATCTGAAAAAGGTTTTGGAAAACAAACAAATAAAGAAAAAAAAATAAAAAAACTTACCTTCTCACCTGGCGGCCCGAAGGCCCGCTCGGGTCGGCCTGCTTAGCTCTCTTTCACTGATGGGCCGAGGGAAGCCGAAGCCGCCGAGCCCCTCTTCCTCGCGCGTTTTTGGGCCGGCCCAAGTACCGTAGTCGCGCCCTCCTCTCTCTTGCGGTCGCTGACCTTTGGGACCCACATGTCAGCGTGTTCTTCTTCCCCGTGCCGTGACCGAGCCGGACTCGAGTGTTGCCGCCACCGACCCTTACCGATTAACCCGGGATTCCCTACCCGAATACGGTGATATGGAGCTATAAAGGAGAAGCCGTGACCCCCCTCTTTCCGTTTTTCATCTAAAACGATAGACAAACCACGTGAAATCGAGCTCTAGGGCTTGGGGGTGTTGAAGGTTTCGGTTGTTCGGTTGGGGAGCTTTCGGGTGGATTGGAGGTCAATTTCTTCACGTTGGTGAGTCCGCACTCGTCTCCTCTACCTTATTATGCTTTTCTTTTGGTTGGAGAGGCTTCGAAGCAAGCTTTTGAAGCTCACCGTCGGATCGGCAATGGCGCAGTCGCTCTCCTTTCATCGCACGACTTGCTCGATTCATCGTAGCAAACTTTTACCGCCTAGATGAGTTCGCACTAAGTTTCTCTTCTGTTTGGAACAAGTCCCGGGCCGATTGGTGGTCTAGATAGGGAGAGCCGCCATCTCCAGCGAGGTAGGGAATGCCGGCAATGGAGACCACCGGCCGGCGTTGAGGGAGGTGGGCGGGTTTTTCTTTCTTCCGCTCAGATTGAATACAAGCCGTCCATTCTTAGATGGACGCACAAGATTAGAAGATACCTTTTCGTGCGTGATTTTGTTAAAGAGTCCCTGGGTTTTCGGCTTATAGAACCCGCCATCCCTAGGCGTAAACCCCGAAAGGTGTTTTTGTGTTTTGAAAACGTATTCTCTCGCGGTAAATCAAAAATACGTTTTCAGATATTTACAGTTTTGCCACTAGGATTGTTTTGGCCATAAAATCTTCGTTTTAACTCCGATTTGATCCGTTCAAGTTGCGTTAGGTTCGTATTTGCGAGCTCTACATGTTAGTATAGTTGTACAGTCAGTTTGGAAAATTTAATTTTCAAGTTTATATTTAAGTAATTATTTATCTATAGGAAATCTTAGAAAATTCATAACTTTCACGTTTTAACTCCGAATTTGGTGATCTTTATGTCTGTGTGATCGTAGGAACATGTAGAAGAGTTTTATAAACTTTTATTACTGTTTTGTTACTGTTGGTGTACTGTTCTAATTATATCTCTTTGTTTGCTTCGTGTATGTTTGCTTGGATGCATGTATGTTATTGATTGATGATCGAGTATAGAAGGTGACAGTTTCTGGACGATCAGGAGTATTACTTTGAGCTAGATCCGCAGTATCATTCGGAGAGTTTTGATCAAGGCATGTATAACATGGGACTATCCTTGTTACCTATTCACTATAATCAATTTCATATGCATGTGTCTACCTTGACAACCTTAGAAATTATAACTTAGTGATTGTTATCTTGATTCCTTGTCAACCTTGGGAATGCATTTGGGTAGCTATTGCTAGTGCTTAATTATGAACAATGATCTTGTAATTTGATTAATGGATTAAGCAATCAACCATTAAGATGATTTTATTACTGTTAAAAAGGGGGCTAGAGCATGTGTGTTATTTTGATGCTCTGGTTTCTCTCCATAAGGACTTATCTGTACGTGATCATCCGGGACATACAGTACAGCTGTGAGGGCTATATGGCTCTGGCTTTAGTTGCTTAAAGGACCTTTTCTAGCTTGTTAGTGGTTACCTTAAATGGCATAAGAACGGCTTGCCACGTTGGGTGTAGGACAACCTCTAGTCAATGAGTATAGCCGAGAAGGAAGTGTGCCATTTGAAAAGGGAGGTTCCTACATCTGCCCGCCGAGTGAATCTAATGGCCCTAACTTGTTAGACGAACCTTTAAGTGGCTTTATATGATTTCCGGCGTTTTGGGAATGGCCTCCCCATGCATTTGGAAGTTATAACTCACAGTGAAAGTGTACACCTCTGCGCAGAGTTAAAAACTGGTATACTAGCCGTACTCACGGATACGAGCGGCCTTGGAACATTTACAGATAGATGATCACCATTGTTATATCATGCTTAATTATTGTTGTTATTATTATGCTCATGTTAATGCTATTCATTATCTTTATTACAATTGATCATTGGTTCATAAATGGGAAGTGGATTACTTTGATGCTACTCAATTGCTAATTACATGATGAATAAAAGCTAAACGTAGTCAAACAGTGTCTAGCCTTTTGTGCCTCATGAACCCTGTGTGGTACTTGTTGAGTTCAACATGGACTTACCCTTGCTATTTCCACCATAACAGATGAAGATTATGAGGAAGATTATCGTAATGAGTACTAGTCTTGGTGTCAACCAGTCAACCGTGTCCCTGTGTTTGGAGTTTCCGCTGGAGATCTACTATTAGTCATTATTATTTATCGTTCAAGACTATGTGTTAAATATTTATTCGCTATGTAATAAGCACTGTGATGATACTATGTAATTTGTCTACTTGTGTGTGCGATCATGTCCTGGGGCGCACATGAGTATTTTATGCATCCTATTTTTGTCCTTAAAAATGGGTGTGACAAATTGGTATCAGAGCCGTGTTGACTGTAGGACGCAAGCCTAGTTAGAGTGGTCGTTATTAGCATTCATGCTTCACTTATTTCATGCTTATTTCTTTCACCTTGTTAATTACTAAATTTTTATGCTTCCTCTACCTTATTCTATTGCGAAAATACATTGATTCTATCTAATTTATGTCTAAATCTTGTAGATGCCTCCTCATCCCCGTCTGTCAGCTGCACAGTACGTTGCCCGTTTCAAACCCCAAGAGCCCATGTAGATGGTGAACAAGAGCTATCTGATGCTGAATCAAGAGTTGGTGATACACCAATGGAGGATTTAGTTATGGGGTGGACCACGAAGTTTTAGATCATGGTTCCTAAAGCTGATGCTTTCTTCCATGACATGCTGACAAGAACCTTGGACAACTACTACTACGATTGGGAAGCTACGTTGGAGTATCGTTGTGCGGAGTATAGTCATCCATGGATGGATTCCTATTGGAAAACTGAGCTATGGGTCAAGACAAGGGATCCTAGCACTAAGGAGTCTAAGGTGGAGTCAAAGTTCATCACCCGAGTGAGCCAGGCAACCGTAGAAACAAGCATGGAGGATGTCGCCTACAATGCGTTTGTTTACTACCATGGTCTTTGCTCGAACAAGACATTACAGGGTGCCCTCCGGTATTTTCCTTGTTTCTTACATGACAAGGGTGTCTAGACCGTGCCGCTTGCAGATGATTCGTCCTTGACTTTACAAGCTACAGTGGGACTGGTTCATGAATTGGCTCTCCATGAGGTGGATTTGAAGGATGAGTTGCTAAAGGAAAAAGAACTTAAGGAGCAAGCTTATAAGGAGATCGACCAATTAAGGGCGGAGTTAGGCCGTCACAAGATTTATGAGAAGCTTAATTAGGATTAGGAAAATCCATATGTAATAAGAACGATAGTAGTTGCGAGTCAATTTTGAGTTTGGTTGTTTCGAGAGTCAGTTTGTGGTGTGAACAATTGTGTGATTGATGGATTGTTATTATGATAATGTGTGATTTGGATCTTTGTAATGTGTGCTGGAGTTTTGTAGACATGTCTACAAGTTCCATGGTTAAGAATATTAAGTTTGATCAAGAATATATTATTTGGGTGTGAGGTAAACTTAGTTCTATCCTTTGCTGATTTCTGGATTAGTATGGGATGTTTTAGAAATAACTTAAAATCTGTTAGTGAGAAATTTAAGAAATTTTACTGGGAATAATTAGACTTCTGTATCTTTCCAACCCCGCAAGAATCACCTTATTATCTATTATGAGCTAAGAGATATACCTGTTCCAAGTTGGGGTCACTGCGCAGTCTGGAATTCTGAAACTGTTTCGGTTAAGTTCAGTTTTTGACTAATTTATTGATAGAATCAGAAAAAGTGTTGTCAATAAAAGTTGTAGATAATTTTGTAAGCTTTCCAACCATGTAAAGATCATCTGAATTGGACGTCTGTGACTCAAGATATGGGAGTTTTACTGAGTTTCTGAAATTAGAATTCGCCCAGAGAAAATCAGATGTTGCTTATCTGTTGAATACATCATCTTGGATAATACTGAACTTCATTTTCTATGTTTTGAAAACAGATGTCAGGCAGAGGCCATGGCAGGGGTCGTGGAGGTGCTAACCCACCTATTACTATGGAGGAACTTATGAATACTCAGAATCAGATGATGCAGATGTTCATGCAGCACATGCAGAACAATCCCCCTGCAGGAGGACCACCACCTGTTCAGGTGAGAGACAAACGTGGGGAATTTTTGAAGGGACGCCCTCCAGTGTTCTCTCATGCTGCTGATCCTTTGGAGGCGGATGATTGGGTGAGAGCAGTTGAGAAACAGTTGAACATCGCTCAATGCAATGATATGGAAAAGGTGTTATATGCATCTGGTCAGTTACAGGGGGACATCACAGACTTAGTGGGAGTCGTATCAAGCTGCACGTCCTAACAATGCTCCTCCTATCACTTGGAATGAGTTTGTTAGAGATTTTCGAGCTCGTCATATTCCTAAGGGTATAATTGAGCTGAAGCAGGAAGAATTTAGAAATCTCAGGATGGGACAGATGAGCGTTAGTGAGTATCATGACAGGTTCACGCAGTTGGCTCGCTATGCTCCTAATGAAGTGAGGGAAGATGCAGATAGACAGCGTCTTTTCCTAAAAGGGATTTATTATGATCTTCGTTTGCAGTTGAAGGGTAATAACTATGCCAGTTTCCAAGAGCTTGTGAATAAGGCTATCGTGCTGGATAATGAACGCCAGGAGATGGATAGGAAAAGAAAGATGAAAGGACAAGGTGTTGGAAACAATAACCGCTAGCGTACCAATTCTCAGCATGGATTTCATTCTAAATTCCAGGGACCAGTTAGTCAGTGGAGCCGTAATTCAAATCAACAGTGGTCTCAGAATCGCTAGAATAATCAGTTCCAACAACGACCTCAGTATCAGCAGAGGCAGTTTCAGTAGCAGAGTGGTCAGCAAACTCCACGCCAGGGTAATTCTAACTCTACTCCAATGAAGACCAGTGCACCTAGTACCCCTAATCTGTGTTATCGCTGTGGAGAGCCTGGACACTATGCTAATCATTGTCCTAAGAAGCAGAACCCTCAAACACCGCAGGGGCCGAGATCATCTAATACTGGAAAGGTGAATCATGTGTCTACTGAAACAACACAGGCGGAGCCTGAAGTTATGCTTGGTACGTTCAATGTCTATTCTACTCCTGCAACCATTCTTTTTGATTCTGGAGCTTCGCATACTTTTATTTCCAACATATTTGTTAGAATGCATAGTGTACCCATGCTTGCCATGAAAGAACCTCTCTTAGTAAATTCCCCTGGAGGTACCATGCAAACTACTAATCGGTGTCTTCCAATTAGTATGATTTTAAGAGGGGTAGAGTTTAAGATAACTCCTATAGTGTTGAGGACATCTGGTATTGATGTGATATTGGGTATGGATTGGATGAAACAAAATCAGGCAGTGATTCAGTGTCAACAGAAAGTAGTAGTTGTGACTGCACCTAATGGGGATAAAATCAACGTGGATGTAGCAGTGCAGAAGCAGCCAACCGCTTTGGTGAATCAGCTTGAAGATGCTATCAAAGAGAATTCAGTTATTAAGGAATTTCCGGATGTCTTTCCCGATGATTTGCCAGGTATGCCACCTGACCGAGACATTGAATTTCTTATTGAATTATTACCTGGAACTGCACCTATAGCCAAACGACCATATAGAATGGGAGTAGATGAATTAGAAGAACTTAAGAAACAAATTAAAGAATTACAAGACAAAGGTTTTATTCGTCCTAGTTCTTCACCGTGGGGTGCACCAGTTATTTTTGTTGATAAGAAAGATGGTGGTCAGAGGATGTGTGTTGATTATCGGTCACTGAATGAGGTAACTATCAAGAATAAGTACCCTTTGCCCAGAATTGATGATTTGTTTGATCAGTTGAGAAGTGCTTGTGTGTTCTCTAAGATTGATTTGCGTTCTGGTTATCATCAGTTGAAGATTCGTGCCTCTGATATTCCAAAGACAGCTTTTATTACGAGGTATGGGTTGTATGAGTATACTGTTATGTCATTTGGTTTGACCAATGCACCTGCCTACTTTATGTACATGATGAATAAGGTGTTCATGGAATATCTGGATAAGTTTGTGGTGGTATTTATTGATGATATACTGGTATTTTCCAAGACGGAGAAAGATCATGCTGAACATTTGAGGTTGGTATTGCAGAAACTTACTGAGCATAAACTGTATGCTAAGCGAAGTAAATGTGAGTTTTGGTTGAAGGAAGTTTCTTTTCTTGGTCATATTGTTTCTAATGGAGGAATATCAGTGGATCCAGGCAAAGTAAAGGATGTATTGAATTGGAAACCACCTACTGATGTTAGCGAGATTCATAGTTTTTTAGGTTTAGCTGGATATTACAGGCGGTTCATTGAAGGGTTTTCTAAACTTGCAAAACCTATGACATCTTTGTTAGAGAAGAATGCCAAGTTTGCATGGTCTAATAAATGTCAAGCTAGTTTTGAGGAATTGAAGAAGAGGTTGACTACAGCACCTGTTTTGGTATTGCCAGATTTGAGTAAGAAGTTTTCTATTTATTGTGATGCTTCTTGTCAAGGATTGGGATGTGTTCTTATGCAAGAAGGCAGAGTTGTTGCTTATGCATCTAGACAGTTGAGAAAGCATGAGTTAAATTATCCTACGCATGATTTGGAGTTAGCAGCTGTAGTTCATGCTTTGAAGATTTGGAGACACTATTTGGTTGGGCATAAGAGTGATATATACATCGATCATAAGAGTTTGAAGTATATTTTCACTCAGTCTGATCTGAACTTGAGGCAACGTAGATGGTTAGAGTTGATTAAGGATTATGATATCAAGATACACTATCATCCTGGTAAGGCTAATGTAGTAGCTGATGCTCTTAGTAGGAAAAGTTATGCCAATGAGATACGAACGTTGTCCATGACTAGTGAGTTATGTGCTGAATTTGAATATTTGAATTTGGGAATTGTTACTAATACAATGGAATTAGTGATAGAACCTACCTTAGAGCAAGAAATTTACAAGGGTCAGTTGAAGGATGAGAAACTAAAGAAGATAGCGGAAGATATAGTGATTGGTAAGTCACCAGGGTTTTGAATGGATGATAATGGGATTTTGTGGTTTGGAAAGAGGCTGTGTGTACGTGAGGATCAAGCTGTTAGGCAGGCAATTCTTCGTGAAGCTCATGAGTCAGCTTA
The DNA here is from genome assembly GCA_022457205.1 of Saccharum spontaneum. Taxonomy (NCBI): domain Eukaryota; kingdom Viridiplantae; phylum Streptophyta; class Magnoliopsida; order Poales; family Poaceae; genus Saccharum; species Saccharum spontaneum. Next base: position 60,117,538 of record CM039581.1, on the reverse strand, counting down.
TTCTATTCATCCTGGTAGTACTAAGATGTATTTGGATCTCAAACAGAAATATTGGTGGGTTGGATTAAAACAAGATGTGGCTGAGTATGTGGCGTTGTGTGACACTTGTCAGAGAGTGAAAGCTGAGCATCAGAGACCTGCTGGATTGTTGCAACCAATGAAGATTCCTAAATGGAAGTGGGAGGAGGTTGGTATGGACTTTATAGTAGGGTTACCACGTACTCAGAGAGGTTATGATTCTATTTGGGTGATAGTAGATCGACTAACTAAAGTTGCTTATTTTATACCAGTCAAGACTAACTACATGGGAGTACAATTGGCTACCTTGTATATGGAGAGGATAGTCTGTTTGCATGGAGTTCCAAAGAAGATTGGATCTGATCGAGGTTCGCAGTTCACGTCACAGTTTTGGAAAGCTGTACATGAATCTTTGGGAACAAAGCTGAATTTTAGTACAACATATCATCCACAGATAGATGGACAAACTAAAAGAACCAACCAGATATTAGAAGATATGTTGAGAGCTTGTGCATTGCAATATGGAACCAGTTGGGATAAGAGTTTGCCTTATGCAAAATTCTCTTACAACAACAGTTATCAACAGAGTCTTAAGATGGCACCGTTTGAGGTTTTGTATGGACGTAAGTGTAGAACTCCATTGTTTTGGGATCAGACAGGTGAGTCTCAAGTGTTTGGTATGGATGTTCTTAGAAACACAGAAGATCAAGTGTGGGTGATTCGTGAGAATTTGAGAGTGGCACAGTCTCGTCAGAAGAGTTATGCTGACAATAGGAGAAGAGATTTAGTTTTTGAGGTAGGTGATTATGTCTATTTGAAGGTGTCACCAATGAGAAGTGTGAAGAAGTTTAACATGAAAGGTAAATTAGCACCAAGGTATGTTGGGCCATTTAAAGTTATTGCTAGACGTGGAGAAGTTGCTTATCAATTAGAGTTGCCTGAGAATTTGTCTGGAGTACATGATGTGTTTCATGTTTCACAACTTAAGAAGTGTTTGCGTGTGCCTGAAGAGCAGATACCCTTAGATGAATTGACTAAACTGCTGAGAGAGTCACTCGAAGTCGGATTATAGGTTGTGCAAGGTTCAGTGGAATCGATATTCAGAGGCAGAGGCAACTTGGGAAAGAGAGGATGAATTGAGGAAATCATATCTGTAGTTATTTGAGTAAGCAGTCCAATCTCGAGGACGAGATTCTTTTAAGGGGGGTAGAATTTGTAGCACCCAAAAATTTCAAATTTTAGAATTAGTGGATTTCAAATAGTTTAGATAACAATTAATGGGGAATTAGGATAGTGGATTTCAAATAGTTTAGATAACAATTAATGGGGAATTAGGATTTAAAAAAAATTTAAAAGAATATTTGGTGATGCATTCATGTTGTTGCATTTATTTTATTCTGTGGTGTGGAATTTATTGTATTTGTTTTGGTTTAGAAATTCTATCTAAAAAAGGTTTTGGAAAACAAACAAATAAAGAAAAAAATAAAACAACTTACCTTCTCACCTGGCGGCCCGAAGACCCGCTCGGGTCGGCCTGCTTAGCTCTCTTTCGCTGATGGGCTGAGGGAAGCCGAAGCCACCGAGCCCCTCTTCCACGCGCGTTTTTGGGCCGGCCCAAGTACCGTAGTCGCGTCCTCCTCTCTCTTGTGGTCGCTGACCGTTGGGACCCACATGTCGCTGACCGTTGCTGCCCAAGTACAGTTGTGAGGGCTATATGGTTCTGGCTTTAGTTGCTTAAAGGACCTTTTCTAGCTTGTTAGTGGTTACCTTAAATGGCATAAGAACGGCTTGCCACGTTAGGTGTAGGACAGCCTCTAGTTAATGAGTATAGCCGAGAAGGAAGTGTGCCATTTGAAAAGGGAGGTTCCTACATTTGCCTGCCGAGTGAATCTAATGGCCCTAACTTGTTAGACGAACCTTTAAGTGGCTTTATATGATTTCCGGTGTTTTGGGAATGGCCTCCCCATGCATTTGGAAGTTATGACTCACAGTGAAAGTGTACACCTCTGCGCAGAGTTAAAAACTGGTATACTAGCCGTGCTCACGGATACGAGCGGCCTTGGAACATTTACAGATAGATGATCACCATTGTTATATCATGCTTAATTATTGTTGTTATTATTATGCTCATGTTAATGCTATTCATTATCTTTATTACAATTGATCATTGGTTCATAAATGGGAAGTGGATTACTTTGATGCTATTCAATTGCTAATTACATGATAAATAAAAGCTAAACGCAGTCAAACAGTGTCTAGCCTTTTGTGCCTCATGAACCCTGTGTTGTACTCGTTGAGTTCAACATGGACTCACCCTTGCTATTTCCACCATAACAGATGAAGATTATGAGGAAGATTATCGTAATGAGTACTAGTCTTGGTGTCAACCAGTCAACCGTGTCCCTGTGTTTGGAGTTTTCGCTGGAGATCTACTATTAGTCATTATTATTTATCGTTCAAGACTATGTGTTAAATATTTATTCGCTATGTAATAAGCACTGTGATGATACTATGTAATTTGTCTACTTGTGTGTGCGATCATGTCCTAGGACGCACATGAGTATTTTATGCATCCTATTTTTGTTCTTAAAAATGGGTGTGACACAAAAGCAGGAGAAGAAGAAACTCCGCCGCCGCCTTCCTTGCATTGTATCTGCACGTACAATCGGCGGCGCGCTCTGGCAGCGGCGAAGTCAAGGGGCCAGTGGAGGAGAGACTTTGTAGCATGGCATCGGAGTTCCGCCCCTATCACACCTGGGGGACGATTCTTTATTCTTATATGAAGGCTCATCACCTTCTACTAAGAACAAAAGCAATCGGTATGACTATCCACATAATGTACTAGCAAACAAAGACCACCATTATAAGCCACCATATCTAATATCAAACACCATAAGATACACTGATGTGTCGGTCTTATTCCACAATATCCCCATGTTGCCTCTTTTCAAGCTTTGTGAGAAAAATTCAAATAAAATTCACATAGGAAAACAATGGTATAATGCATCAGAGTCTTCTGAATTGCATAATAGTTCTTCAGAAACTATACTCATGTGTTTTCAGTACTTCAATTTTATTAGGCTAGATGTTCATCAAAGAATTATCCACCTAATGTTCCTAATTCTCCTAGATTTGTTATACCAATGCCCTTGCACACATTTCAAAAGGGAGCTGGTGCTAAGGGTTTTTGTGGGCATATATATAGATCGACATAGGACTTAGAGGTCTTTTACAATGGTTGGGGATGCTACCTAACGTCTCCCAACACCTACGCAAAATAGCCATTTTTGTTGATTTTATTCATCCAAGGGTAATATAGTCATTGTGCACAACCCTCTCACTGCCCACCCCCACCCCACCCCAATCCACGCCAAATTCGACTCTTTCCCAATCACACACCTCGCTCTATCCCTCGCCCTAGCTGCCACCGCCACCCTACTCTCTCCCTCACTCTAGCCGCCGCTGCCACTCTCGCACAACATCACACCTGCCAAGGGTTCACCCGGTCACCCCATGCCAACAGGACTGCCTTCATGCCCTCACCCTCGTCCTCTCACTCTTCCTCGCACGCCGCCGTTGCTGCCACCGCCCTGGCCACACCCCTGCTGCAAGGATTTCACCATCGAGCTTGCTAGAAATGAGGACGGCAACGAAGACGACGACGAGTTCCTGCCATTGGAGATCCAGGACGATGTTGAGGACAGCGACTTCCTCCGATCTGTCTCCCTCAACCGGCATCCTTCTCTAGTTTCCGCTCTTCGTTGAGCATCTCTAGCAGTCCCCCAATAACACCCCAATCCCCATAAAACTTTCATATTGGGGGAGGTGACTCACTTTTTCTTCTCTAGCAGTCCCCCAATAACCCTTCCTTTTTTTTGGTGGCCACCAAAAAACACCCCATCTCCCCTCAAATGAAGGGGGAGTTGCATCTTCCCCAATACAGTGAGGCCCATCCTAACTGTCGCTTGTCTGCTTCTTCTTCTTCCTCTGCACATCCGTCGGGAAGCTTGCGGCCATGGCCGGGGGAGAATGAGGCGCTGCGGCCGGGGACGGTGATGGCAGGTCACGGCCTCGAGATCCAGAGGGGCAGGTCGTCTTAGCTCCCGAATCGTCAGATCTTGCGCGTCCTTCTCTTGAATCGGCAGGACAAAGAAGGAAACCTCCCGAACCAGTGGCGGCAACGACCGATGTCTGTGCTTGCGATGCAAGAGGGGGGAGGACCTGCACCTTGGTTGTGCTGTGCTCGCAAGAGGGCGGAGGGAGGACCACATGATGAGGCGGCATCCTGCTCCGGCGGCTCCACCTCGTGCGCCGGGACAACCACGACGACCTCCATCTCCGTCGTGGGATCCCCCGGCCGCAGCGGGGTTTCCAAGTCCTCCACCAGGGAGGACCGCCACTTCTGGCGCCAGCAGGACCTCGTCGCCCGCGGCGCACCCACAGCGGCCATGGCCATGTCATGCGTGGAGGACGAAGGGGAAAGGAAAGGACGAAAAAAATAAACTGACAGGTAGGGTCCACTGTATTGGTGACGAATATTGGGGAACTGCTGGAGTAACGCCCCCAATAAAACCCCAAAACAGTATTGGTGGCCACCAATATATTGGGGGAGATGGACTGAGGAGCTGCTGGAGATGCTTTAAGCCTCCTTGTTGGACCCTGCTATATTAGTATATTGTTCCCTTTTTTTGGGCTTTGTTAGGGTTGGTTTTTGGCCTCGTCGGAGACCGAGGCTGAGTCCTCGTCCAACGCGGGTGGCGGTGGTGAGGGGGCTGAGCTGGGCCACGCGCCCAGGCCAAGGCATCAGCACAGCCAGTCCATGGACGAGTCCATGTCGATCAAGGCGGAACAGCTGGTGGGGGCACCGGGGATGGAGGGGATGTCGTCTGCAAAAGCCAAGAAAGCAGTGTCTGCAGTGAAACAGGCTGAGCTTGCTCTTGTTTACCCAAAGAGGGCTAAAAGGTCTGTTTACTCACAGAATTGTATGCTTGTTCTTGTGAAATTTCATCTATTATGCAATTTTTTGGGTACTTGGTTCAGTTGGCCAGGTTTATTTTTAAAAAAGATTTGGCTACAATGATATGGAATTGACTGTATTATTGTTGATCATTTTTCATATCAAATGATTGCATCAGTAAATCTGACTTTGCTATATTCTTAGCTAAAGGGAGTTCAGTGCATTATTTGTTGAATATTTTATAGAGAACAGGTTGCGTGAGAGGCAAGGTGGATCATTAGATGGTCGGCAAGACTGAGGGCGAAATTAAATAGTGAACTTTAACTAAGAATCTGATTCTTAGGTTCAAAGAGCCAAAGACTCTATTGAGGGTTGCTTTCCACAAGTAGTATTGAGGGTGAAAATGTATGATTCCCAGAGCTTCATGTTTGTTCTTGTGAAATTTCTTCTACGTATAGTCCTTCTACATACAAATCAGTTCGGTTGGCCAATCTTACTTTGAATGACTACATTATCTGTTGGCCATTTCACATCAGAAAAAATTGGGTGAAATATGCTTTGTAATGCTGAACTTCATATGCCCGGTTTGTGTCTGTACAACACATGCAGTATTACCTCCATGCAGGCGATTTTAGATCAATAAGATTACACAGATATTGCTTCCACACAATAAAAAATATCCTCCAGATACTCCCTATCTAGGTATGAAAATTGGAACAAGGCTTCATATAACATGTAAAATTACTTGAGAAACCGAACAGTTCAGTGATTGCAAAATGACAGATAGAATTAGACCTGACACCTAACAGAAGCTTAATCATCCATGCTAATTTTAACTGAATCAATTGCATCTAATCTAGGTGGCCACCTGTACGACAAGCATGTTCACCATCCCCACATTAACCTAAAAGACAGCTAGAGTATCCAAGAAATTCTCTAGCGCAAGTGGCTCCAAATATCTCCACTTAGTGGAAGCAGAAATATCGTTGTACCCGCCATGGCCATCCCCCTGAGGATGGAAAAGTCTATATGCAAGCCAGTGGAGCAAATTCTTTTTTAAAAAAGCTTTTTATAAAGTAGCCATGTATTGATCAAACTGGTTTGAAAAGAAAAATGTGTCAATTACAACACTGGTTGACCAGAAAACTATCATGACTGGCAGTATTTCATCCGGGACAAACTAAATTTTCTTGCATTGCAGGAATGAGCTAAGAACATCCCCAACTCAACTAAAAAACATAGTGTGGAGTCTGGACTATGTACTAGCTGCCGCTTCTACAGCTCGACTCCAATTTCACCCCCACCCACAGATTCTCACAGCTAAAGCAATTTCTGGCACAGATCCTCTTCTTGGGTTCTGAATACTACTAGCGACTTACATATTTACTTGATTTTACAAATATATGTACATATAAATGTAGCAAGAAATACATGTACAAATAATTGCAGCTAGAACTAGGGGCGGAGCCAGGATTTAGATATAGGGGGGCCGGGTCATCGAATGTCCATAGAAAACTATCAAATCTTGGTGTCAGTTTAAAAATTATCATTTTGATGCTGGCTTAAAAAATTATAATAAATTGTCTTTAGAGCATGTCCAGAAGTTTTGTAAAACAACTCCCATTTTGGATTTTTAGAAAAAGAAAAAGGTGCCCTCTAACTGGTCGGTAAAAGGGCTCCTTAAAAATAAAAAGTTACTAAATATCCTCTACAACGTGTAAGTTTTTGCAGTCAAGTGAAACTCCATATTCGCTCCCTATTCAATATTTTTCTCTGGAGATCGACGTAAATTGGACGCATGAGAAAGCGGTAAGAGACAAAAAAAACTATTAAAAAGGGGTTTAGTTTGTAAAAAATAGTCTGGGATTCCCATGCAAAATCGTTTACAAGCTACTATAGGAGACTGTTGGAGAAGGACAAAATTTAAGGTTCCTATTTCTTCTGTTAACTTGCTAGATCTATTAGTTTTGCAAGTAAACTATACCAAATTCATAGAGATGCTATTAATCTTTTTATTTAGAAAAATGCTAAATGTCTAAATTGAAAATAAAAAGGTTGTTCATAGGTCAACGATACCATCATATTTACTATATTTAGACACTTAACATTAGACAATTAAGAGATTTATTTGAAAAGACATTTTAGAATTGACTAAGAAGGCTTGTTTATTTAATTTCTAGTGATCTGTAAGAACTAATGAGAGGTACTAATGAAAATTGTGCATGATTAGGGGGGTGTAACACCCTAAAATTTGTTTGTTTGGAAATAGAGCCAAAATGATTTAATTATGTATTTTTGTGCTCATGAAAACATAGGAAAAATATTTTCCATTAAATTAAAATCTATCAGAAGGTTTAGCAACATGTATGTGCATGCATGCCGGTGCATCTAAGCTTTTGTATTGTGTGGTTTTCACTAAAAGTGAAAAAGGAACTCAAAATCTATTTGAAATAGCTTTGGAAAATTCGAAAGGAAAAAGAAAAGGAATTCTCCCCAACCCTTTGATTCTTTTGGCCCGCTTGGCCTGCTCCCCCTCTCCTCAGTTTCTGGCCCGAAGGATCTAGCCTGCTCGCCCTTGTTTTCACCCGAGTGGCTCAGCCCGATCTGCTGCTGCTCCTTCTCATTCCCTAGCCCAAGCCGAAGGAGCCAGCTCCCTTCTCTTTGCCTGCTGACAGCCTTGACCCGCGTCTGGAGTCGCTGCCATTCCAGGCCCACGCGGCATCGTCGTCCTCCTCCAGCACGTAACCGAGTCGGACACCGCTCGGTGGAGGCCGCCTCCGTCACGACTCGTGATGCCTCCGTTTGGCATGACCCGCCTCGCCGGGCTTTACGTCGCCATCAATCGTTTCTCCACGGCAAGAACCCCATCATGGAGTTCGAGTGACCGCTATCTTCATCCCAATGCTCTCCGTGTAGCCACCGGAGACGGTTTCACAATGCCTGTGATAATCTCGACAAGTACTCGGGGCATCGGACGTACGCCGTGCCTATTCCCAATCTATAGCAGCAACCATGTATCATACTGATTTCTGTCGGTTTTCCCTTTGCAGGATCATTCTGTTGTTTCTTGTTTCTTATCCGACTCTTTTTCGTTTTCTGCCTGTCCGTTATGGGGTTGAGCGTTTTCAGCAGCTTCTTTACTAGATTAGTACAGTAGCCGTGAATTGTTTAACCGAGCTTGTGCAAGTGTATAATTGTGTCCCGTTTTATCCTGATTTCTGAATCCTCCTGCTGTACTGGGCGTTGGGTTCGCTTATACAGCTATACGTATCTTCGGGATGTAAACTTACATAGCTACAATCGTATTATTCACATACACAAATCTGTACACAAGCTCCAAGCTCGTGAAGGAGCCGGACTTTGCTCTGATTTGGAGTCCGCCTCCATCCCGCACCGTTTTCACGCCTTGGCGTGTGCATCACGCCGAGCCCCTCCTCTTAAATAGCCAGCCCAGCGTCCGCCGCGTCCCCTCATCCTTAATTGCATGTTGCCGCCTTCGTCTTGTGTCGCAGCCGCAGCAGACCCTAACACCGCCGCTGCCGAGTACAAGCCGCCGTTCCGCCGACTCGACACCCCTAGCTTCCCAATCGCCGATTCAAGCCGCACGCCGTCTTCATCTGAGTTCTGTCGCCGAGCCCTTCCCTTTGTTCTCTCTCGTTTTGGTTTGCTAACGCCATGTCACCGACGTCCGCAAATCGCCGCCGGCCGTTTGCAGGTAACCACCGTGCACTTGTGTTTTTCCAACAGTCAGCACGCGCGTGAGCAAGCGGAGCTAGCAGAGAGCAGCCGCCCGAGTGTTCCTAGTTTTGATCTTCTAGCTAGATGATATCACAGTGATGTCATTATGACGTCGTGCTTATTGCTGTTTTCTTTTACAAAAACAAATCTTGAAATACAATGAAAATACATATAGCTAGAGAATCATCCAGGGCTAACCGTGCATGGCCACGTACGTGCTTGAAGGTAGGACTAGTGAGCAGCATGACCCGTTTACGTATAACAAAGCTTTTCTAATCATCTATCCTTTATGCACTATTTTATTATCTAGCCGACCGAACTCGCAAATTCAGTTCTTTTGATACGGCCGTCGGTAAACGCCCCACGCAACCATCCATCTCCTATATTTCTCCAGTAAGCCTCTCTAGCCGCCGCTTCTTTCTTTCTAACTGCCAAGTTATGCTACATTAGCACACGCCAACCATGTTCTATACCGCTTACATAAGCAAGCACACGCCACCATCTCACCTGTTGCAAGTGTCACACCCATTTTTAAGGAACAAATGGAATGCATAGTCTTATGTGCGCCCAGAGATCAATCACACATAAGATGACAAATATAAATAGTATCATCACAAATGTTTATTACATAACGAATAATATCACAGAGTCTTCACGTAATTAAGCGGAAACATAGTATAAATATCGTGGTAGCTAGCTTCATAGCACAGGCACGTCAACTGGTTGACCACAAGTCTAGTAATCTTCAGGAAAGTAGTAGTAGTAGTCACTATTTGCACTTTCGGGATTCCATCCTGTGGTGGGGGAATGCAAGGGTGAGCATAAAAGTACTCAACAAGTGCAACATGGGGTTCATGAAGCTCAAGTAAGATAGACACTGGCTCACTGTGTTGATATTTGGTAACGCAATTAGGAAATAGGATCCGCAAGCGCACGGATATCGGTGAGCACTTCACCCGAGATGTTATCCTGGGTATCGTATTTATATTTTTACCACTAGGAGAAAGAGTGCATCTGACTAACCAAATCTATTACTACTAACCTTTAGGCTACAACCACTATGATTCGATGTGAGTGATGTATAGAGAAGACTACAACCGCACTCTTCTTCTAACCTTGGTAAGGATGATCTACTGTTCTATTGGGGAGGTTTACGGAATCTAGACACCACAAAGGATGTTCAACCCGCACCTATAAACCCTATCGATCCTGCTAACGGGATATGGAATACAAAGGTAACTCGGAATTGTCACGTTCCTCGCTACTACCACGGTCCGGCTAGACGAGGGGATATCTATGAGTATCCTAGCTTAAACACCACGTTTACGCTAGAGATGATTACTCTAAACTCTACGCGAAGAGATCAAAGTAAACTCATAAACCAAAGAACAATAAAACAAAGAACTTACTAGAATTTAGAAGTCGAAATACTGAAGAATCCTGAGAACAAGCCTCGGGTTAGAAGAACTTGCTCCCGTAGGTACAACCTCGGAGTAGACACCGACAGGCCGGCTTCCTCCGATCTACACCTCCACTCTATCTCTCTCAATCTAGTAGAACTAATTCTACTTTCACATTGGATGCTAAGCCCTAAGAGGTGGGAACCCGAGAGGGAACCTCTCTCTCTAAACCCTAACTAGAGATATGCAACTGAATAATGAATTGGGGTCTTCTCCACCAGGGGTCAGGGGCCTTGCTTATATAGCCCTTTTGGATGAATCTGGACCGTCGGATCAAACCGACCTTCATCCTACGGTTTTCCTTGATCCTCAAAGGCGGTGGAGCATAATCCGCGAGACTCGACCTGATTGGTCCCGGGGGCAGGGCTGGCGCCCTAGGGCACAGGGCGGGCACCCTGTGTCCTGGCCCGTTACGGCTCCCGTTCGTTCCCGTGGCTTCTGGAATCTTCTAGATGTAAGATAATTACGTGTTCGGTTAATATCCCGTCATTAATCCGACATGTGGGCCTTTCTTCCGATTTCCTGATAACCCCCTACAGAAATAGATAAAAAGCAAAACTCGTGAAATTCTGTTAGATCAAACCCTAATTCTAGGTGTTGCTTGCATATAGGTCCTTTTCTTTATTTATTTGATGGTTATAATTGATACTTAAGAACCGTCAACAAACACCCCCATACTTAGGCTTTTACTCGTCCTCGAGAAAAGGTTGGTTAATAAAACATCTGGGGTTGAAACATTCTTTCATACCTGCAGGGTGTTGTAAAAATCCACTATGCACTTATAGTCAGGGAAATATATGGTCAGAGTAAAGAGCCTTTCTTCTTCTTAATCCCTATCACTTGGAGTTTTTACATATTTTTGAAAAGAAAAACTTAGCATACCTTTATCCTCATAGGTGCTCTCAGAGTCACTCTCTCTGAGGCTGTTTTGATTTTGCAAAAATAATTCTTTAAGCATACATACCTTGCATTTATTGTATGGTCAAAACTGGATCCGAGGAGAAGAATGCCATACTCTTAGATCAAAGATTTTGAAAATTAAAAACTTGTCACTCTTACTGGCATATTGCTTATTAGAGGGACCATGGGCTATCATTTTCTTTCCATCATATTTTTATCATATCTCATTTTTTTTTCATTTTGGGTGGATACCGAGGTACCCCTAATTCTACTGCCGGACACTTGTCCATTTTTTTCCACGAGGTTATCGAGCACTTGCTCCTTTTTATTTCCTCGATATATTCATAATTTTGCATAGCCCATGCCTCTAACGCAATAATACTTCGGAAGAGTGAATCTTTCTGAATAAAAATGTCTTGATCTTAGGAGTATGATAAATCTCTCAACAAGGGTCTAACTTGTTTTGAACAAACTCAATACAAAGCAGATAGCTTTAATTAATATTTTCATGTTTAGCAGGCATATAAAACTTGAGGATGGTAGCTATAATTTTGAGATTTTTAAAACAAATTCTCCAAGCAATAAAGATACTAAGAATAAGGTACTCATACCCTTACCATCTCTTATTCCACAATGACTTTTAGCAACACAGGGTTTTGAAATAATTTTAATAATTGCAGGTTTCCAGGAAATATCACAGAGTGAGATTGATCATGATTATAAGCATTTTTATCCTTTTAATTTATCATGTTTAGAGAGATAAAATTCTGCACAAACTAAGGTGAGTGTGTAAGTGTGTAATAAAAGTGTGCAGAGTGTGTACCTGGTTCATGGAGTGGTGCGATCGAAGTGTGTGTGACATGTCAGGGAATCTCCCCCATACTTGTTTTCTTCGTCATTTTGAAGTGTGATAGCTCCGTGGGATGATGAATGAATTACCTTGAATGGTCCTTCCCATTTGCTCCGGAGCTTTCCATGCCCGAAAAGCTTCACCCTGGAATTAAAAAGTAATACCTTATCTCCGGGTGAGAACTCCTTCTTCTTGATCCTCTTGTCATGCCATCTCTTGACTCTTTCTTTGTAGATCTTTGAATTGTGATATGCTTTCTCCCACCATTCTTCTAACTCCGATAATTGCATTCTTCTATGTTTTCCGGCGATATCTAGGTCCATATTCCATCTTTTTATGGCCCAGTGTGCCTTGAACTCAAGTTCAACAGGTAGGTGGCAGGTCTTTCCGTATACCAATTGGTATGGAGACATTCCAATTGGGGTCTTGTATGCTGTCCGGTAAGCCCAGAGTGCATCAGATAACTTGTCCTTCCATACCGTTCCCATCTCGTTCACTGTCTTCTGAAGAATGTTCTTGATTTGCTTGTTAGAAGTCTCTGCTTGGCCACTTGTCTGAGGATGATAGGGAGTAGCGACATTGTGATGGATTCCATGTCTTGATAGATAGTGCTCGAAGCGCTTGTCAATGAAGTGTGATCCTCCATCACTTATCACTATCCTGGGGACTCCAAATCTTGGAAATATGATTTCCTCAAACATCCTCTTTGAACTGATATTGTCGGCATGCTTGCAAGGTAGTGCCTCTACCCACTTGGAGACGTAATCAACCGCCACCAAGATGAACTCACACTTCTTTGATGGGGGAAATGGACCCATGTAGTCTATTCCCCAGACATCAAAGAGTTCAATCTGAAGGTTGTTGGTGAGTGGCATGGCATCCCTTGTATTTATGTTTCCGTGCCTTTGACATGGCCCACATCTTATGATATATTGCTTCGTGTCATCGTACATCGTAGGCCAGTAGAATCCACATTGCCAGATCTTTGAATGTGTATGGAATGCTCCATAGTGTCCTCCGTATGGTGATGAGTGACATCTGTCGATGATCTTCAATCCTTCCTCAGTGGTCACACATCTTCTAAGTAGGCCATCAGCGCATACTCGGAAGAGATATGGCTCATCCCATATATGTGAACGACTTTCCTGAATAAGCTTCTTCTTGTTTGCTCCGGGTGGTACATAACCTGAAACCATAAAATTAACAATATCTGCATACCAGGGGTCAGATCTGTTAATCCCGTAAAGCATGTCGTCCCGGAGTGAGTCATTAATGGGGGGTTCCTGTGAATTCTTAAAGTACATTCTAGACAAGTGATCAGCAACAGAATTTTCTACTCCCTTTTTATCTTTTATTTCTAAGTCAAATTCTTGGAGTAATAAAATCCATCTGATTAAGCGAGGTTTAGCATCTTTCTTAGTGAGCAAATATTTTAGTGCAGCATGATCAGTGTAAACAATTATCTTAGCTCCAACTAAATAAGATCTAAATTTATCAATGGCAAAAACAACAGCCAGAAGCTCTTTTTCAGTGGTTGCATAATTAAGTTGAGCTCCTGTCAAAGTTTTACTTGCATAAGCAATTGCATGATGCTTTTTATCTTTAGTTTGTCCCAAAACTGCCCCCACAGCATAATCACTAGCATCACACATAATTTCAAAAGGCAACGACCAATCAGGGGGTTGAATGATTGGTGCAGAGATGAGTGCTTGCTTTAATAAATTGAAAGAATTTAGACATGCATCATCAAATTCGAAAGGAGCATCCTTGGCTAGCAAAAGAGTAAGTGGTCTCGCAATAAATGAAAAGTCTTTTATAAATCTACGATAAAAACCAGCATGGCCAAGAAAACTTCGAATTCCTTTTATATTCACAGGTGGAGGTAGTTGTTCAATTACTTCAATTTTAGCTCTATCTACCTCAATACCTCTTTCAGACACTAGGTGTCCTAGCACTATTCCTTCTCTAACCATAAAATGACATTTTTTCCAATTAAGGATTAAGTGCTTTTCTTCACATCTTTGCAAAACCTTATCTAAGTTCTCAAGACAACTATCAAAAGTTTTTCCATAAACTGAGAAATCATCCATGAAAACTTCCATAATCTCTTCAATCATATCAGAAAATATAGACATCATACATCTTTGAAAAGAAGCTGGTGCATTACATAACCCAAAAGACATTCTACGATAAGCATACGTTCCATATGGGCATGTAAAAGTGGTTTTGCTTTGATCATCAGGATGGATAGGGATCTGGTGATACCCTGAATATCCATCTAGAAAACAGAAAAACGAGTGTTTTGCTAACCGCTCAAGCATCTCATCTATAAAAGGCAAAGGAAAATGATCCTTTTTCGTGGCTTTATTAAGTTTTCTATAGTCTATGCACATCTGCCACCCAGTGAAGGTGCGTTGCGGAATTAGCTCATTCTTATCATTAGTAACAACAGTCATGCCTCCCTTTTTAGGCACAACTTGAACAGGGCTTACCCACTCACTATGCGGCACAGGATATATAATCCCTGCATGCAGCAACTTTATAACTTCTTTTTTAACTACCTCTCTCATCGCGTTGTTAAGTCTACGTTGAGGCTCTCGAGAGGGTGTAACAGAAGGATCTGTCGGAATACGAAGGGTACAAATCATAGGACTGATTCCTGTGAGATCTTGAAGTGAGTAGCCGAAAACAGAGTGGTGTTTTTTAAGAATGGTCATTAATCGCAGAGTTTGCTCCTGAGTGAGTTTATTACTAACGATCACAGGAAACTCTGGATTATTGTTTAGGAAAGCATAGGTAAGACCGGGTGGTAAAGTTTTAAGTTCTATGGGGGGTCTAGGTGTTTCTGCAAACTCATCTAAGGGTTCAGGTTCAGAAGGTTCGGCCTCTTCTTCAGTGAAGAAGGGGGCTTCCTCTTCTAAGTCTGGATCATCTAAAAGTTCTAGAGATGCAGCCTTTACCTCCTCCATAGGATCAGGCAAAAGATATGGCTCGGTCTTATTATTCAAGGAGTGAGTTATTGTAATTGGAAGTTTAAAATCCTTTCCCAAGGAAATGTAGAGCTTTCCAGTTTGACCTTCATAAAGGAGTCTTCTAAAAGGTTGTCCAATCAGTAGGTCGAAACCCCATATATCAAAGATATAAAAGTTCAAATGAACCATGGAGCCTTCTACCATAAAGGGTAGGACATTAATAATTCCAAGACTGGGGACTAATCGTCCCGAAGATTCCTTTATGACCTTTGTTGTGGGGGTTAAAACAAGTTTCCCAAATAAATTAAGTGCAAAAGCTTCGGACATAATATTGATCCCCACAACAGGATTATAGAGAGCGTTAAATTGATCAGAATTATAAGCACAGCGTATAGTTATAGAGGGTGTGTCCACTCGGATTACTTCAGAGGAAAGCTCTGACTCCTCCAACCATTCGCTACTCATAACCGAGATAAGCTCTCTCAATTGACGTTCACTTGGTAAACAAATGCTAAATTGGCCGTTTTGGGGTCGGTCTATAGAATGGTAGTTTGAAATGTTTCCAAAATCGGCAAAGAGATCGGATTCTATGTCTAGCATGAAATCAGATGGTAGAATTTCTTCCTTTTGTGGCTCAGAACCTAGGATAGCTAAAGTAGATGAAAAATTTGGCAGAGTGTCTACTTCGGCTTCGTAGGTTTTATCATGGAGGGCATTATCCATCTCAGCTTCTAGGATTCTATTCAAGATCCCCTTAGCTTCATCAGTAGGGATACGAAAGAAAGAACCTCTAGCCATAGTATGCAGCATTTGTTTATTATCTTTCTGAAGACCTCGAAAAAAGTGAAATAAAAGAACAGTGTCTTCAAGCAAAAGTTTTGGACCAGATTCTAAAAGATCAGAAAAACGTTTCCAGGATTTCCCCAAAGTTTCATTATCTTTTTGTTTAAAAGATAGGACTTCGAGTCTAAGGTCACCAGTACGATCAAGGGAATAAAAATCTAGACAAAAGTTGGCTCTTAAAACTCCCCATTCACCTTGCTGTTGACTTACCTTCTGACTATACCATCGTCTAGCTTCTCCTCTTAAAGAAAAAGGAAAAAGCAAAAGCTTCCAACGTAAAGTCTTATCAGAGATGCCATCAATGCGAAGACAATCGCATGTCTGCTCAAAATCTCTAATATGAAGGTAAGGGTTTTCGTCTTCCTTTCCCGAAAAAGATAAATTTTGAATCATCGCAATCAACCTTGAACTTAACTTATACTGGGATGTTTGGATAGGCTGTGATGACTCCCATGGTAAAAGGTCAGTTGCTGAAGGTGTTGCGGCATCAAAGATAGATATAGAACCTTGGTTTTCCATTTTTGGTAAAAAGAAAAAGAAAGAATGAAAAAGATAAGAAAATAAAAAGTATGAATACAAGCTAGTAGTACGACTCAAGGTTATCTCAGCAAACCGTCTTTCTCCCCGGCAACGGCGCCAGTAATGCTTGTTGATATTTGGTAACGCAATTAGGAAATAGGATCCGCAAGCGCACGGATATCGGTGAGCACTTCACCCGAGATGTTATCCTGGGTATCGTATTTATATTTTTACCACTAGGAGAAAGAGTGCATCTGACTAACCAAATCTATTACTACTAACCTTTAGGCTACAACCACTGTGATTCGATGTGAGTGATGTATAGAGAAGACTACAACCGCACTCTTCTTCTAACCTTGGTAAGGATGATCTACTGTTCTATTGGGGAGGTTTACGGAATCTAGACACCACAAAGGATGTTCAACCCGCACCTATAAACCCTATCGATCCTGCTAACGGGATATGGAATACAAAGGTAACTCGGAATTGTCACGTTCCTCGCTACTACCACGGTCCGGCTAGACGAGGGGATATCTATGAGTATCCTAGCTTAAACACCACGTTTACGCTAGAGATGATTACTCTAAACTCTACGCGAAGAGATCAAAGTAGACTCATAAACCAAAGAACAATAAAACAAAGAACTTACTAGAATTTAGAAGTCGAAATACTGAAGAATCCTGAGAACAAGCCTCGGGTTAGAAGAACTTGCTCCCGCAGGTACAACCTCAGAGTAGACACCGACATGCCGGCTTCCTCCGATCTACACCTCCACTCTATCTCTCTCAATCTAGTAGAACTAATTCTACTTTCACATTGGATGCTAAGCCCTAAGAGGTGGGAACCCTAGAGGGAACCTCTCTCTCTAAACCCTAACTAGAGATATGCAGCTGAATAATGAATTGGGGTCTTCTCCACCAGGGGTCAGGGGCCTTGCTTATATAGCCCTTTTGGATGAATCTAGATCGTCGGATCAAACCGACCTTCATCCTACGGTTTTCCTTGATCCTCAAAGGCGGTGTAGCATAATCCGCGAGACTCGACCTGATTGGTCCCGGGGGCAGGGCGGGCGCCCTAGGGCACAGGGCGGGTGCCCTGTGTCCTGGCCAGTTACGGCTCCCGTTCGTTCCCGTGGCTTCTGGAATCTTCTAGATGTAAGATAATTACGTGTTCAGTTAATATCCCGTCATTAATCCGACATGTGGGCCTTTCTTCCGTAGTTCCTGATAACCCCCTGCAGAAATAGATAAACAGCAAAACTCGTGGAATTCTGTTAGATCAAACCCTAATTCTAGGTGTTGCTTGCATATAGGTCCTTTTCTTTATTTATTTGATGGTTATAATTGATACTTAAGAACCGTCAACACACTGCATGTAGCTTTTAGTTGGTCATGTTTTAAGCAATTGAGTAGCATCAAATAGGTAATATTCCCATAATAAACACATGATCATGTAAAGAGAATAATGAATAGCAAGAACAAGTAAATTAATAGTGATCTCTATTCCGTAAGGGTCCAAGGCCGCTCGTGTCCGTGAGCACGGCTGATATACCAGTTTTACACTCTGCAGAGGTTGTACACTTTCACTGTGAGTCGTGATCCCTAAAAGCCCGAGGTCATGACTCCCCATTGGACAATCAAGTTTCACTATGAAGTCTTTCCAAGGTTCGTCTAACAAGTTAGGGTCGCTAGGTTTCTGTGGCCCGCAAATGTAGAGCCCCCCTTCCATATGGCACAATGACACGCATCCTATACTCATAGGGATAGGAGCCGCACTACACCCAACCCGGAACACAACCCCTTTTGCGCCATAAAGGTAACCACTAACAAGCTAGAAAAGGTCCTCTTATATGCCTAAAGCCAGAGCCATGTAGCCCTCACAGCTGTACTGTAAGTCCCGGATGTTCGCTTACAGATAAGTCCTTACGGAGAGGAATCTAGAGAAAACTCTAGCCCCCTTGTTCCCTGTTGCTAAAAATCATCTTTTAGAGTTATTGCATATATCATTAGTCAAATTACAAGATCATTGCTTATGTGAGCACTAGTCACTACCCAATGCCAATAACCATAGGATTCAAGGAACAAGATCAACACTAAGGCATCCTTAACAAGGAGACACATGCAGCATGAATTAAGTGAATTAAAGTGAGTAGGTAACAAGGATAATCCCATGCTATACTTGCCTTGATCTAGCTGATCCTGTTGATCCGACTCGTAATAGTTCTCTTGATCACCAACGAACTGATCACCGTCTATTCTCGATTAGCACATCAACAACAGTCATCCAAGGGCAATCATGCAAAGCAAACAAAGCTACAATTAGAACAGTACACCAACAGTAGTAAAATAAGATGAAAAGTTTTTAAAACAAATCTACATCGCTCTAGGATCACACAGACGCGAAGTTTACGCAAATCGGAGCTAAAACGGAAAAGTTATGATTTAAACAAGATTTACTTTATTAAAGTAATAGATTAAATCTAACCTCGAATTTTAAAAGTGTAAAATCTACTATACAGCAGCACTAATAGGTAGAGTATGAAATTATGAACCTAACGCAACTTGAACGGATCAAATCGGAGTTAAAACGGAGATTTTATGACCTAAATAGATCTAGTGGCAATTCTGTAAATAGCTGAAAGCGTATTTTCATTTAAACCGACGAAATTTACGTTTTCAAAACAACAAGACGTATTCAGCTAATACGCCATGGACTGCGGGTTTAAAAACGAAGAAAGCCGGGGGCTCTTAAGAAAAATAACCAGGCGAAGGGGTATCGGCCGATCTCGTGCGTTAGATCTGAAATGGACGGCTGAGATTAAAAGATGGGGAGAAGGAGAGGGGATCCGGCCGCGCACAGTAGCCAGGCGGCGGCGGAACGGCCGGCGGCGAGCAATTGCTCGTCGACGCTGCTCAATCCGGCGACTCCGGGCACGATTCAACGAGCAATCTTCACCGGGAGATAGAGGAGGCAGACGTGAACTCACCCGGGATGAAAACGGGGACGAGAACGGGCGGTGAACGGCGAGCAACCCCCAATGGCGGACGGCAGACCCCAGTGCACGGTGGCGCGGCAACCTAAGCCATCCAAAACCAAAATTTGATGAAGCAAAGGTCGAGTTGACCCCGGGATAGCGACGCGGAGCTAAGCAACAAACTTACCGCGATGATTGGCGTCGGAAAATGCCTAGGCGAGCTCGGCAGCAACAGCTAAGATGGCGGTAACTAGAGCTAGGCTTGCGGCGTGGCTCGCTCGTCTCGAGGCTCGCGGTTAGGGTTGTGGAGGGGCGGTGCAGGCCGCGGCTGCTACTTAAAGCTGGCTAAGTGTGCGGGACAAGGCAGAGGGGAGAGGAGACGGGGCAGCGACGGACTCGGTCGAGTGACCGGCTCGGTTACGAGCGGGAGGTGGAAGACGCCACTGTTGCGTGGGCCCGACGTGTCAGCGAAACAAAGAGAGGAGAGGGCCAAGGCGGTCTGCGGCTTCGGTTGGGTGGGCCGGCCCATTGCGCGGCTTGCGGCCCAGAGAAAGGCAGCCGACCCGCTGGGCTTTGGCAGGCCAAGAGAGCTGGGCCTTCGGGCCAAAGTTGAGAAGGGAGAAAATTTCTATTTTTTTTCTAATATCTCAAATACATTTTCAAATGATTTTTAAAATAATTTTCTTCTAGAAATAATCCAATCAAAACAATTAAAAATATGCAACGGCATGTATGCACAATCACTCATTTAACCCTATATTTGATTTTATTTTAAACAAAATATCATTTGACTAGGTTAAAATGCTCACAAAATTGCGTAAGTAATTCAAATTCCCTATTTAAAAATATTCAAAAATTTAGGGTGTTACAATTCTACCCCCTTAAAAGAATCTCGTCCCGAGATTCGGACGATGCTTACTCAAACAACTGTGGGTATGCTTTTCTTAAATCTTCCTCTCTTTCCCACGTAGCCTCTGCTTCCGAATACCGACTCCACTGAACTTTACACATCTTTATAACTCGGCTTCGGGTAACTCTTTCCGTTGTCTCCAAAATTTTCACGGGATACTCCTCATAAGTAAGATTTTCCTTAACAGTGAGTTCTTCCAATGGTATTTGTTCTTCTGACACACGCAAACATTTCTTTAACTGTGACACATGGAACACATCATGTACTCCCGCTAAACTCTCAGGCAATTCCAATTGATATGCCACTTCACCACGTCTCTCTAAGATCTTAAAAGGACCGACATACCTCGGTGCTAACTTTCCTTTCCGATTAAACCTTTTCACACCTCTCATAGGTGACACCTTCAGATAAACATAATCTCCCACTTCAAAAGTCAACTCTCTCCGTCGAGTATCGGCATAACTTTTCTGTCGAGACTGAGCTGCTTTCAAATTATTTCGAATCATTCTTACTTGTTTCTCAGCATTCCTAAGCACATCAGGACCAAATATTTGACTCTCTCCCGTCTGATTCCAAAACAGTGGAGTTCTACACTTCCTACCATACAAAGCTTCAAAGGGTGCCATCTGTAAACTTTTCTGATAACTGTTATTATAGGAAAACTCTGCATACAACAAACTCTTGTCCCAACTTGTACCATACTGCAAAGCACAAGTTCTCAACATATCTTCCAATATCTGGTTAATCCTTTCTGTTTGCCCATCCATCTGAGGATGATACGCTGTGCTAAAATTCAGCTTAGTCCCTAATGACTCTTGTATTTTCTGCCAGTAATATGACGTAAACTGGGTACCTCGATCAGACACTATCTTCTTTGGAACTCCGTGCAAACTTACTATTCTTTCCAAATACAGCTCCGCCAACTTTGCACTGGAATATGTAGTTCTAACTGGTATAAAATGAGCAACTTTAGTCAAACGATCCACTATAACCCATATTGAATCAAAACCCCTCTGAGTGCGTGGTAATCCTACTATGAAGTCCATACCAACTTCTTCCCACTTCCACTCAGGTATCTGCATCGGTTGCAACAATCCTGCAGGTCTTTGATGTTCAGCTTTAACCCTCTGACACGTGTCACATAATGCAACATACTCTGCAACATCTCTTTTCAAACCATGCCACCAATACCTTTCTTGTAAATCCATATACATCTTAGTACTTCCAGGATGAATAGAGTAAGCGGACTCATGAGCCTCCCGTAGGATTGCTTCTCTTATAGCTTTGTCCTCAGGCACACATAATCGTTCTCCAAACCATAGGGTTCCCTTATCATCCATCCGGAATCCAGGTGCTTTACCTTTCGGTATATCCCTCACTATCTCCTTTATCTTGTCATCCGTCAACTGACCCTCGCGTATTTGTTGCTCCAACATAGGCTCTACTACTAATTCCACTGCATTAATAGCAATACCCAAGTTTAGATGCTCAAACTCAGCACATAACTCATTTGACATAGGCATTACTTGCACCTCGTTAGCATAGCTCTTTCTGCTAAGGGCATCTGCAACCATATTAGCCTTACCCGGATGATAGTGTACCTCCAAATCATAATCCTTAATCAACTCTAACCAGCGACGTTGTCTCAAGTTCAGATCTGATTGAGTGAAAATGTACTTCAAACTCTTATGATCAGTGTAAATATCACTTTTATGTCCAATCAAATAATGCCTCCATATTTTCAAGGCATGCACCACTGCTGCTAACTCCAAGTCATGAGTAGGATAATTTAACTCATGCTTCCTCAACTGTCGAGATGCATATGCTACTACTTTGCCTTCCTGCATAAGCACACAACCAAGACCCAAACGAGATGCATCACAATAAATAGAGAAGCTCTTATTCAAATCTGGCAAAACTAACACCGGGGCTGTTGTCAATCGTTTCTTCAGCTCCTCAAAATTAACCTGACACTTATCAGACCACACAAATTTAGCATTCTTTTCCAACAGCGCCGTCATTGGCTTGGCAAGCTTAGAAAACCCTTCAATAAATCTTCTATAATATCCAGCCAATCCCAAGAAACTACGAATTTCTCCCACATCAGTTGGTGGTTTCCAATTCAACACATCTTTTACCTTGCTAGGATCCACTGATATTCCACCATTAGAGACCACATGACCCAGAAAAGCAACTTCCTTTAACCAAAACTCGCATTTACTACGCTTAGCATAGAGCTTATGTTCTCTGAGCTTCTGCAGGACTAACCTCAAATGTTCCACATGTTCTTCCTTAGTCTTAGAGTATACCAGGATATCATCAATGAACACTACTACAAACTTATCAAGATACTCCATAAATACCTTATTCATCAAGTACATAAAGTAGGCAGGAGCATTAGTCAAACCAAAGGACATTATTGTATACTCATACAAACCATATCGGGTGGTGAATGCTGTCTTTGGTATATCCGTGGCCTGAATTTTCAACTGATGATAGCCAGAGCGAAGATCAATCTTAGAAAACACACAAGCACCTCTCAACTGATCAAACAAGTCATCAATCCTTGGCAGCGGATACTTATTCTTGATAGTTACCTCGTTGAGTGACCGATAATCAACACACATCCGTAGAGAACCATCCTTCTTATCAACAAAGATCACAGGAGCTCTCCATGGTGATGAGCTAGGACGAATAAAACATTTCTCTTGCAATTCTTTTATTTGTTTCTTAAGTTCTTCTAATTCGTTAACCCCCATTCTATATGGACGCTTAGCTATAGGTGCAGTTCCAGGCAATAATTCAATAATAAACTCAATGTCGCGGTCGGGTGGCATACCTGGCAAGTCGTCGGGGAACACATCCGGGAATTCATCAACAACTGGATCCTCTTGATTAGCATTATCATCAAGTCGATTTACTGTAGCTGTCTGCGGCTTCTGCACTACAATCTCCACACTAATTCGATCTCCCTTCGGTGTTGTCAGGGCTACTGCCTTTTCCTTACACTGAATCACTGCCTGATTTTGCTTCATCCAGTCTAATCCCAGAATAAGATCAATCCCAGCTGTTCTCAACACTATAGGACTCACTTTGAACTCTACCCCCTTAAATTTAAACTAATAGGGAGGCATCGATAGGAAGCTTGCATACTACCCCAGGCGAATTGACTAGTATAGGGTTTTTCATGGCACACAAAGGAATGCTATTTGTCTTAACAAATATTTGAGATATGAATGAATGCGAAGCTCCAGAATCAAAAAGAACAGTGGCAGGGATGGAGTGGACATCGAACGTACCGAGCATAACTTCAGGTTCCGACATTGCAGTCTCCTCCGACACGTGAGTCACCTTCCCGTAGTATGATGGCTTCTGATTACTGTTCTGCTTCTGAGGAGTTTGCGAGTTGGCCTTCTCAGGACAATTATATGACAAGTGACCCTCCTTTCCACAACGGAAACACTTGGTTGGAGTATTAGGAGCACTAGTCTTCATTGGGGTGTTGTTAGGGGTACTCTGTCGCTGATTCTGGTTCCCATTCTGCTGTTGAGAGCGTTGATTGTCATTCTGTGACTGATAAGGAGGACGTTGCAGAAACTGATTACGTGGAGGAAGTTGACCACGATTCCATTGGTTGGGCGGATACCTCTGCTGAAAAGCTTGTTGATAACCAGTACGTTGACGAGTGTTGTTTCCAGATATCTGTCCCTGAAGTCTCTTTCTTTTAGCATCCATCTCCTTGCGCTTATCATCCACCACAATAGCGCGATTCACTAGAGTTTGATAATCTGGGTAAGCATTAGACATTAGCTGCAGTTGAAGACCATCATGTAGACCCTTCAAGAAAAGTCGCTGCTTATCAGCATCATTAGCCACCTCATTTGGCGTATAACGTGACAACTGAGCAAACTTGTCTCTATACTCTGCCACAGGCATAGATCCCTGTGTCAAATTGCGGAATTCTTCTGCCTTCAATGCTATCACCCCCTCTGGTATATGGTAGTACCTAAAACTCTCTGTAAACTCCTGCCAAGTAATGGCAGGGGCATTGGCAGGACGGCCATACTGATATGAATCCCACCAGTCTTGAGCTGCTCCTTGAAGTTGTCCCGAAGCAAACAACACCTTCTGCTGATCATTACACTGAGCAATGTTGAGCTGCTTCTCTACTGCACGAAGCCAATCATCAGCTTCCAATGGATCTGAGGCATGTGTAAACACCGGGGGATGACCCTTCAAAAATTCTCCACGCTTATCTCGCGCAGGCGCTCCTCCAACTGGCTGATTTTGCTGATTGTTCACCAGAGCTTCCATTAGCTGTGTCTGTATGGCCAAAAGCTCATGAATAGTAGGTGTTGGTCCAACTCCACGACCACGGCCTCTACCTCGTCCTCTTCCAGACATCTGTTATCCAATATAGTATCAAATCTTAGAGACTACCACATAATAGACAATTCTAGAGATAGAGATTAGAATCTGAAAATTTTCTGGACACATCCCAATTTCAGCTGTTCGGTAAAACAGACCTATCTCGAGTTACAGATATCCAGTAGAGGTGTTCTTTACATGGTTGGAAAGCTTTTGAAATTATCTACAACTTTTATTTAACTCATACCCCCAGATTCTGTCACGAAGTTACCCAAAAACAGGACACAACAGAAACTGTTTCTGACTTCCAGACTGCACAGTAACTTCATCTTGTAACGATTATAACTCATGATCCAGAATAGATAAAAAGGTGATTCTAGAGGCATTGGAAAGGTACGTGGGTCTAAATTCTCTCATAAAAATTTCAGAATTTTTCGCTGATCAGTTAATTTTAAGCATAAAAGGAAAGACAGACCGCTCCAGAAAGGACAGTACAGAGAGAAAAGTTAACCCAACTAAATTATTTATTTATCACACTAAAACTTAGTATTATATAATTAGGAACTTTTGTAGACAAGCCCACAAAGCTCCAGCACTCATTACATGGAAAAACCAACTCACACATAAGCACAATAATAACTCAACTAACCACACAAAGTTCACACGACACCACAAACTCAACTTAACTTGACACTACTCGTACTATCGTATTATTACATAAATGGTATTCCCACTCCTAAGGACGGGCTTGATGTTCATGATAATCATAGATCGGTTCCATGCCTTGGTCAATCCTTAAGCCATCTATCACTTCTTGATACCTCTTGACATCTTTTCCCAAAGCTTTAACTAGGGCTACCAACCGACGATTTGTCACCATCATGTCATGACCAAAATCCACCATGACCCGAGGAACTAAATCCAAATTACCAGGGTTCGTCATTACCCATCCATACTCTGGGTCTCCACGGGGAAAATAGCGATATTGATCATCTTGCATAATCTCATAGCGAAGGTGACGAAGTCCCAAGCATGCTTCAAAGGCTGCATCTTCTATGCCATCTTCTATAGTGGCACGACGACTACTATGGGAAAAACACTGGTCCAGCAAAAAGGTGCCCAACTCATTGTTCTTAACAAAGATACGCACACTGCACTTCCAATAAGTAGCTTCCAAAGGGTGCTTATGCTCCCAGCAGACATACTCAATTGCAGGATCCCAATCTATGAAGTAGGCATTAAGTATGTCACCCAGTCGGTGGTGTGACGGAGTGTCATGGCTTGATTTGTGATGAATCCTTGTAATCCAGCCCATAGGAAGGGACGGTACACCAATTTCAGCGGAACCACCTTGTGGAGGCGAAGGGGGCTGTCCTCCATTATGAGCAAGCTCAACATCTTCATCGTCACTCAAATAGATAACCTCCTCCTTAGGTTCAATTTCCTCTTGAGGCAAAACTGGTTCTGGCGCTTGATCTGGTATTGAAGGCGGGGTTGGTGTAGTGTCTTCCAGTTCCTCCTGAAGCTCTTCGGGTTCCTCCTGAAGCTCTTCTAGTTCCTCCTGAAGCTCTTCTGGTTCCTCCAAAGAACGGGGTGGATAGTAACCTCCAGTGGTGATACGGGCAGTCTTGCGGGCGCGAGGCATCTACAGATTTTTAGTCCAAGGGTAAGTTGAAATTAGAGGCAATATTTTCATAATAGAATGAGGCGAAAGAAGCATAATAATTTAGCAATTATCAAGTGTAAAGTGGTAAGCATGAAACAAGTGAAGAAAAGAGAACTAAAACGACCAGTGCTAACTAGGCTTGCGTCCTACAGTCAACATAGCTCTGATACCAATCTGTCACACTCATTTTTAAGGAACAAATGGAATGCATAGTCTTATGTGCGCCCAGAGATCAATCACACATAAGATGACAAATATAAATAGTATCATCACAAATGTTTATTACATAACGAATAATATCACAGAGTCTTCACGTAATTAAGCGGAAACATAGTATAAATATCGTGGTAGCTAGCTTCATAGCACAGGCACGTAAAACTGGTTGACCACAAGTCTAGTAATCTTCAAGAAAGTAGTAGTAGTAGTCACTATTTGAACTTTCGGGATTCCATCCTGTGGTGGGGGAATGCAAGGGTGAGCACAAAAGTACTCAACAAGTGCAACATGGGGTTCATGAAGGTCAAGTAAGATAGACACTGGCTCACTGCATGTAGCTTTTAGTTGGTCATGTTTTAAGCAATTGAGTAGCATCAAATAGGTAATATTCCCATAATAAACACATGATCATGTAAAGAGAATAATGAATAGCAAGAACAAGTAAATTAATAGTGATCTCTATTCCGTAAGGGTCCAAGGCCGCTCGTGTTCGTGAGCACGGCTGATATACTAGTTTTACACTCTGCAGAGGTTGTACACTTTCACTGTGAGTCGTGATCCCTAAAAGCCCGAGGTCATGACTCCCCATTGGACAATCAAGTTTCACTATAAAGTCTTTCCAAGGTTCGTCTAACAAGTTAGGGCCGCTAGGTTTCTGTGGCCCGCAAATGTAGAGCCCCACTTCCATATGGCACAATGACACGCATCCTATACTCATAGGGACAGGAGCCGCACTACACCCAACCCGGAACACAACCCCTTTTGCGCCATAAAGGTAACCACTAACAAGCTAGAAAAGGTCCTCTTATATGACTAAAGCCAGAGCCATGTAGCCCTCACAGCTGTACTGTAAGTCCCGGATGTTCGCTTACAGATAAGTCCTTACGGAGAGGAATCTAGAGAAAACTCTAGCCCCCTTGTTCCCTGTTGCTAAAAATCATCTTTTAGAGTTATTGCATATATCATTAGTCAAATTACAAGATCATTGCTTATGTGAGCACTAGCCACTACCCAATGCCAATAACCATAGGATTCAAGGAACAAGATCAATACTAAGGCATCCTTAACAAGGAGACACATGCAGCATGAATTAAGTGAATTAAAGTGAGTAGGTAACAAGGATAATCCCATGCTATACTTGCCTTGATCTAGCTGATCCTGTTGATCCGACTCGTAATAGTTCTCTTGATCACCAACGAACTGATCACCGTCTATTCTCGATTAGCACATCAACAACAGTCATCCAAGGGCAATCATGCAAAGCAAACAAAGCTACAATTAGAACAGTACACCAACAGTAGTAAAATAAGATGAAAAGTTTTTAAAACAAATCTACATCGCTCTAGGATCACACAGACGCGAAGTTTACGCAAATCGGAGCTAAAAGGGAAAAGTTATGATTTAAACAAGATTTACTTTATTAAAGTAATAGATTAAATCTAACCTCGAATTTTAAAAGTGTAAAATCTACTATACAGCAGTACTAATAGGTAGAGTATGAAATTATGAACCTAACGCAACTTGAACGGATCAAATCGGAGTTAAAACGGAGATTTTATGACCTAAATAGATCTAGTGGCAATTCTGTAAATAGCTGAAAGCGTATTTTCATTTAAACCGACGAAATTTACGTTTTCAAAACAACAAGACGTATTCAGCTAATACGCCATGGACTGCGGGTTTAAAAACAAAGAAAGCCGGGGGCTCTTAAGAAAAATAACCAGGCGAAGGGGTATCGGCCGATCTCGTGCGTTAGATCTGAAACGGACGGCTGAGATTAAAAGATGGGGAGAAGGAGAGGGGATCCGGCCGCGCACAGTAGCCAGGCGGCGGCGGAACGGCCGGCGGCGAGCAATTGCTCGTCGGCGCTGCTCAATCCGGCGACTCCGGGCACGATTCAACGAGCAATCTTCACCGGGAGATAGAGGAGGCAGACGCGAACTCACCCGGGATGAAAACGGGGGCGAGAACGGGCGGTGAACGGCGAGCAACCCCCAATGGCGGACGGCAGACCCCAGTGCATGGTGGCGCGGCAACCTAAGCCATCCAAAACCAAAATTTGATGAAGCAAAGGTCGAGTTGACCCCGGGATAGCGACGCGGAGCTAAGCAACAAACTTACCGCGATGATTGGCGTCGGAAAACGCCTAGGCGAGCTCGGCAGCAACAGCTAAGATGGCGGCAACTAGAGCTAGGCTGGCGGTGTGGCTCGCTCGTCTGAAGGCTCGCGGTTAGGGTTGTGGAGGGGCGGTGCAGGCCGCGGCTGCTACTTAAAGCTGGCTAAGCGTGCGGGACAAGGCAGAGGGGAGAGGAGACGGGGCAGCGACGGACTCGGTTGAGTGACCGGCTCGGTTACGAGCGGGAGGTGGAAGACGCCACTGTTGCGCGGGCCCGACGTGTCAGCGAAACAAAGAGAGGAGAGGGCCGAGGCGGTCCGCGGCTTCGGTTGGGTGGGCGGGCCCATTGCGCGGCTTGCGGCCCAGAGAAAGGCAGCCGACCCGCTGGGCTTTGGCAGGCCAAGGAGCTGGGCCTTCGGGCCAAAGTTGAGAAGGGAGAAAATTTCTATTTTTTTTCTAATATCTCAAATACATTTTCAAATGATTTTTAAAATAATTTTCTTCTAGAAATAATCCAATCAAAACAATTAAAAATATGCAACGACATGTATGCACAATCACTCATTTAACCCTATATTTGATTTTATTTTAAACAAAATATCATTTGACTAGGTTAAAATGCTCACGAAATTGCGTAAGTAATTCAAATTCTCTATTTAAAAATATTCAAAAATTTAGGGTGTTACAGCAAGTCTCAAGTGCGGTTCACCATGCAAGCGTGTATACCTCTATATTTTGGTTAAGCTCTTGATGTCGTGTACCGTGCATGCTCCAATTCCTACCTGTCCTGATTCCTAGATTGATGACATCACATGACATCATGCATAAGTTTTGTGACCGTTTTTCTTTAGTAAAACAAATCCCGAAATACGATAGAAATACGTATACACATACAATCTCGATTAGGCCATATCTTCTCCATTTTGACTCCAATTTGACTCGTTCAAATTGCGTAAGATTTGTAATTTCATAATCTACATGTTAGTGCTACTGTTGGTTAGGTTTTCCACATTTAAGATTCGATGTTAGATTTAATCTATTGTTTTACTAAAGAAAATCTCGTTTAATTCATAACTTATTTGTTTTAATTCCGAATTAGTCCGTTCAAATTGCAATGGATTTATAACAACATGAACTACGTATTAGTATTAATGTTTTCTTTATCAAAATCTCTGGAATTTCAAGATCTAACTTGATTAATAACTATGCAACTAGATTTATAAATAAAATATTATTGATTTCTCCTTTAGTTTTCTAAATTTAAATGTAATTTAGCCTAAGTCACTTTTAAATATCTATAAAAGTATTTTATCCTATATATGATTTTATATAGTTAAAATAAATGAGACCTATAATTTTTCGTTTTATACAACAAAATCTTTCGGTAGATGTATCTTTTCAACCATAGCTTCGATTAGCGTGCTTTTCGCGTCTATGTGTTTGTAGCAACGTGTAGAATCTCTTTAAAACCTTTTCACTTGTTATTTCATATGTTTGGTGTACTATTCTAAATTAGATCTATTGTTTGCTTCGTGTATGATTGTATGGACGCTTGTGCGGTGCTTTATAATCATATCCAGTTGGTGAGATTTACGTGTTGAAGGAGTTCTTCTAAAGCTTTGGACTAGAAGAAGGATCATAGCTTAAGGCAAGTATAGCATGGGATCATCCTTGTTACCTAATCACTTTTAAAGCACTTAAATCACTATGTATGTGTCTCCTTGTTAAGGATGCCTTAGAAATTGATCTTGTACCTTGTCGCCTATGGTTTTGCATTGGGTAGCTATTGCTTGTGCTCAACATAAACTATGATCTTGTAATTTGACTAATGGAATATGCAATAACATTAAAAGATGACTTTTTAGTAACATAATGAAAGAGGGCTAGAACCTTGGGCTATCTTTTGGTGCTCTAGTTTCTCTCCATAAGGACTTATCTGTAAGCAAACATCCGGGACTTACAGTACAGCTGTGAGGGCTACATGGCTCTGGCTTTAGTCATATAAGAGGACCTTTTCTAGCTTGTTAGAGGTTACCTGAAAGGGCGCAAAAGGGGTGTTTCTCAGGTTGGGTGTAGTGCGGCTTCTGTCTTTATGTGTATAGGCTGTGCGTCATTGTGCCATATGGAAGGGGAGCTCTACATTCACAGGTTACAGAAACCTAGCGGCCCTAACTTGTTAGACGAACCTTGGAAAGACTTCATAGTGAAACATGTCTGCCTGTTGAGGCCTTGCAAACCTCGGGCTTACGGGGATTACGACTCAGAGTGAAAGTGTACAACCTCTGTAGAGTGTAAAACTGGTATATCAGCCGTGCTCACGGTCACGAGCGGCCTTGGACCCTTACGGAATAGATGATCACTATTGAACTGTAATATGCTTATGTTTTGCTATTCATTCTTCATATTACATGATCATATGTTGATTCTGGGATTAAAGACAACTTGATGCTACTCATATGCTAAAACTTTGCCAACTAAAAGCTACATGCAGTTAAACCCGTGTCATGCCTCTTGAGCCTCATGAACCCCATGTTATGCTTGTTGAGTTCGACATGGACTCACCCTTGCTATTTCCCCCATATCTCAAGAAGGGTACCAGATTTCTAGATTCTAGAATTGTTAGGCTTGTGATCAACTAGTCAGTTTGATCCTGGAGTGAAGGTTACACCCAGTGTTCGGAGTTGTATTTCCGATGTGTTGCTCTCTAAGGTTATGTCTTATACTATTGCGTTATATTTATTAAGCATTTGTCTCTTGATATTACACTTATCTGCGGCTATATGTGAGATTTGACTTCTTTATTTCACATATAGTGTATGTCTGGTTTTGTCCTTAAAACCAGGTGTGACAGGGGGCCAGGCCCCTGCCCGCCTCCCCTTGTCTCCGCCCCTGGCTAGAACAGATGAACAGCCCAGTGAGCTATACACAAACTTCCAGCATGGATTCCCCTCCCTTGCTTGCATTTGGATGCATCTAGCCCCAAATTGGTGATTCAGAATTTTGGTGGTTGATAATCACAAGTGTTGTGACTAACATGTGTTTTATAGCGGTAATCACATTTGAGTTAGTCACAAGTTGACTAGATACAAGTGTCATGCTCCCAAAGACTTCAATTGATGGCGCAAAAGATATTAGCGAAGACTAATGACACTATGGAGAGAATGTAAGGTCGGTGCATGGAGACATTCCTTCTACTGTGTATTAGAGCTTTGTTTTTTTTTCCTTTGGTTGTACTATTAAGGGGGTTCAAGGCGTACACCTTAAGGGAGTCTAAGCGAGAGCATTTGGATGAACAAGAGACTAACTCTCGGTCAAGATCCCATTGAAATGGTTTGAAGTCAAAGATCTCAAAGAAGATATGGACTAGTCGAGATCGAACTTGAAACACTGAAAACTATATCAGAGTATACGCTAGACGATAGGGTTCAACCCCAGCAGATTGTTCGATGATACTATGCCCTGTGCAGAAGTGCCTTTGACTCAATGAAAAAGTGGTCATCATATCACTATATGTTTGAAAGTTGGGTAAGCAAAATAATTAAAGAATTAAAACCACTAGTGTTTCTAGCTAAAAGCAGCATCTAACTACTGGTCGGTTTCTCTAAACAGGAACGATTTGGTTTTTGAAAAGAATGTACTTATGATTTTTAGAGTATCTTTGCATTTATTCATTAGTTATGTATTTGGTCCATCTCCGGATACCAAATTTATATGATTTAGTTGTAGTTTCTTAACAACATTAGGTGTAGGTGGTCACAGCAGGGACTTTTTGTTCACAAGCATATGGGTTGTTTTGTCCGAGATTGATATAGTGATATCTAGTGTTGTTCAGGGTATATGTTTCTTGTTAGCAAAGGTGAAATTTCTTTCAAGAACTCTCTGTTAACTCGATGTGTATAATTTAATAGTCTTGTATTATTATAAAAAGCAAACACTTGTTCATGATTAACGCAAACTAGGGTTGATAATAGTTTTAGTTAGAAAATTAATAATAAATTTTGCTATAGCAATTGAGTCAGAAAGCTAACACACTCGGTTTAAGGATAAAACCATTACATATATGTCAGGATCAGTTTACTCATGCATGCAATGGCAATAATAGTGATACATAGTAGTGTTTATTAGAAAAAAAGATAACTTATTACCAAATGACCAAAGGATCTAAAAGAAAATTACATCAGAGTTTTAGCAAAGTATGGTCTCTACCCCCCGGGCAGTCGACCGAGAGTACTCTAGCCTTGCATCAACACCATCTTTAGAAAAACTCCATCGTCTAGTCCAAACAGCTAGGTGCGGTAGCAAAGGGGACAAAGAGAAGGGTAAGTACATCGAAATGTACTCCGTAAGTGCAGGAAAGTATGATATGAGGCCAACACAAGGAAAGGCTTACAAGATTTAACACAAGCACTTAACCAACACATCCTAGTACCATAAACCTTAAGAACCTATTTAACTAGATGTGATCACCTCCAACACTTTTAGAACCCAGCCATACCAACACTTGAATTCCATCCAAGCTCAACTAAGCCAACCATTCCCTTACCAAAGGAAACCAAATCAACCATCATCCCATCTTATCATGAAGAAATCTATGGTGCTCTTGACCATGAGCACTATAGTTGATATATAAGTTTTACACTCTGTAAAGGTTGCACATTGTTACCCACATGTCATATTTCCCCATCACTCTCAACTCTACCTAGGTGTTCAACGGGGTCACACTACAAGGCCTTTACAAATCTCCTCTAACTTTGTTTTACACCTTCCTCTAGGGATTCCATCCTAATAGTGAACAAACTCCACTACAGAAGGGCCCTCTTGAGCCACACAAACTATCTAGATATATCATAACTTGGAGGAAACTAATTAATTGGCTAGGTCCATATATAGACCATATGATTGCGCTGTTAAACCAGGTTACTTGTCCAAGAGCGGTCCTTAGAATCTAGAGCAAGAAGTAGCACCAACCCAAGAAAACACAATGTATATCTAAATCAAATAATCATCATACCAATCATTCCATCCTACTCAGATTCTCTATTCACCATGTTGCTAAAGACATTACGAACCCAAGGTTGCATATATAAATCATTAGTTAAAGTTACTTGATCTATCCCAACCCAAGATTACAAGCTAAGAATTTATTCCACCCATGCAAACCTGGTTTCAAGGATGATATATGAATCTAGTAAACCCTAACAAAGGATTCATGTTTAGACTCTACATGCATTCTAAAGGCCAAACTACACAAACATAGAGGAAAGTAAAGTAGGTCAAGTATGCTAAAGGACACTTGCCTCCAAAATGTCGTTCAGACAGTTGGACTTTTCTCCTAGATCAATCTCGAACACCTTCTCTTCGATAGACAGCAATCACAAGTACAAGCATAACAAAGAAACCTAAAAACATTACACCGAGCATTACAAAAAACATACTCTAAAGTCACTAACATGTAGGGTGTTGATGGTCACTAACTTCTTATTCCATACCATCAACTATGCTAAAATGTGAATAATATCCACCATAGGTATAGGATATATTTCTAACAAATTCCATAAGTTTTGATGACTATGTGAATGTAGGGACAAACAAGAAAAATATGGATCGCAATGGCCCAGGTGGGAGGTCGGGCGACCCAATCTAGAGTTGGTTGACCCACCACCAGCCCATCTAAGCCCACCGTGTTGATCCATGCAAAAGAAACACACTCATGATGCATCTCGTTGATTCAACATCAGTTTTTATCAATGGATACAATTATGTCAAGTAGAAGTTGCAAGTAGATTAAAGGAAGTCCACCTTGACCAAAATATGTACCCTAGCTTAGGAAGACTTGACCAAAGCACTGACAAAGGATGGATAGTAGATACTGCCGGGGCTGCTTTAGGTGAACCCAAGAGGGTTCGGTTGACCCACTTATTACACCAAACAACCTTGGACCAAGTTGGATAACCATCAACTACCATAAAGAAGCAACTGTCACGCCCGGTTTTCCAAAGAAGACCAAACACTCGTTATATGTGTGCCCAGGAAGTCCACACATACAATAACAGAATAGAGATATCAAAACAATGTTTATATAAAGCGGAATACTTACTATATTAGCACTTACAACTATTAGAGTATCGCAGAATGGTGGCTAAGCTTCTACTCGGGCTCCATTCTTCTCAGGGACGGCTGCCTGGGGGCTCCGTATGCCAAGCACTTCAAAAAGACTTTTGGAAACTCCACTACACTTTCATCCTTCTTTTAAGTAGCACCTCACTACATACTGGAGTGTAGGGAAATAGCAAGGGTGAGCACATGTCGTACTCAACAAATATAACATGGGGTTCATGAGGCTCAAAAGGATAGACACTGGTTTACTGCATTTAGCTTTTAATTATCACAGTTTTATCATATGAGTAGCATCAGGTTTTCATTTATCCCACAATAAACATATAATCAATGTAAAGATGAATAATGAATAACAAAAACACATTTATAGTCACTAGTGATCATCTATTCCGTAAGGGTCCAAGGCCACTTGTGACTGTGAGCACGGCTGTTATAATAGTTTTACACTCTGCAGAGGTTGTACACTTTCACTGTTAGTCATGATTTACCCTTTCGCCCGAGGTAATCAGCCTCTTGACCCACTACCAAGGAAGGTCGGCAGGGTTCACTATGAAGTCTTTCAAAGGTTCGTCTAACAAGTTAGGGCCATTAGATTCACTCGGCAAAGAGATGTAGAGCCCCCCTTCCAAATGGCACAATGATGCGCAGCCTATACACATAAGGACAGAGGCCGCACTATACCCGATTCGTCAAGCCATTCTTATGCCATGAAGGTTACCACTAACAAGCTAGAAAAGGTCCTCATACTTGACTAAAGCCAGAGCCATATAGCCCTCACAGTTGTACTGTAAGTCCCGGATGTTCGCTTACAGACGAGTCCTTGTGAAGAGAAACTAGAGCACCAAGAAAAATAGCATCATGCTCTAGCCCTCTTTAAACAGTAATCAAAATGTCATCTTTTAGTGTTATTGCATATTTCATTAATCATATTACAAGATCATAGTTTATGCTCAGCGCTAGCAAAAGCTACCCAATGCAAAATCCCATAGGTGACAAGGTATAGATAAAAACTAGGAAAATCCTTAATGGCAATTCAATACAGACACATGCAATATGATTTTATGTGATTAAAGTGAATAGGACAACAAAGAAATCCCATGTTATACTTGTTTTTTCCCAAAGTTAGCTGCTCAAAATCTCCAGTTGCTATCTTCTGGTCTCAAGTCCTTTTGCTTCGACTGTCGGTCCTCAGCTCCTCGTCTTCAGTGCTAATTAACCAATCTTCTTCTACTCGCAGCAATCAAGTAGAACAAACAGACAATAAACACAACTAAGAACAACACACCAAACAAACGAGATACTTTAAAAGAGAACGTACTAAACAATACGGTATGTTGCTACGATCGCTAAAACACAAGAACGACGGATAATGGAGCTACCATACACATGACTATCAAGGAGTTTACAACAAATCGGAGAAGACAAACTATACGTTTGATTTATTTTAGTTAATGAATTAAGGTGATAGACTTCTAGAGAATTATCCTAAAGTTGAATTAACCAATTTACATTGAATTATAAAAGATGAAGTTAAACTTATTCATATTTTATTTATAAATATTTATTTAGTGTTTAAGTCATTTAAACATTTATAAATTAGAAAGCATAAAGAAGGTGATAACAGCTAATCGAATCATTATATGTTTTTTACATAAACTAAACAAGTTCTATTTAAGAAACACTTAAGTTCTTATTAATCATGATAGCATCTGATTATTTATAAAAGACAAATTATAAACCAAAGTTACTTTTAATTTGAAAAGACAGTAGATAAATATTAGTTAAATTAACTACATGCTTCATGTTTAACTAAACTAATTATGATTAAGAAACATTTAAGTTAATATTAATCAAGTTAACATTTATTTAAGAATGTTTTATGTATGAACCTAAGTCGCTTCTAATTTAAAAGAGCATGGCATAAACATTAATCGAATAAACATAATTTAATTTGTAAACATATAACGTGACATGGTAAACAACGTTGCTAATACGTCTCTTACGCCAGCATAGTCACGAAGCAATAAGAATGAAATTATACCCCTATGTTGCTTTTAGTTAGAAAGCTGTTAAATAAATATTAATCAAGTTGCATTTAAATAGATAAATTCATACTTGAGTGACATCACAGAAACTATCGCTACTGTATAGAGCGCGACGCTACGAAACTATCGCAGATTTACAAACCTAGATTGCTTTTAATCATAGAACTAATTGCATGTCAATTAAATTAATATTTAATTTATATATGACTAGCATGTAACACGTCTACGCCAACAGCATGTAGCTTCAGTTGGCATGATCACAAAATCACAAGAACGAGTTACTACACTAGGTTGCTTTTAATTAAAAATAGATTAAATAAATATTGCACGTAAATCAATAAATTCATATTTGGGGTGACACGATATACATCAGCACTACTACGTAGAGCGCAACTATACGAAACTAACGCAACTAAAACGGAGCAAAACAAAATTAAAACGAAGAAACGATAAAGATATTACGAACCAGTGGCAGAACCGCAAATACTTCATCTTCAACCTCCATCCATTTGAAGGGCCTCGGCCTAGGGGCGACACGAGAAGAGGAGAAATATCTAATTTACTACACGAGAGATTTCCCAAACTAGGGGCTCCTCTTACGATAGTTTTGGTGTCTTTACCCATAGGGTAGGTACATACTTATAGGGAGGAAAACTCTTCACCTCCATGTCAACTAGCGATATGATGCTAATTGACGTTGCACCATCTATCTCCGCTAATATGCTTAAGTAATCATTTAAGCTCATTAGTAAATAAATGTATGGGCCTTTGAGATTTATTAGGATTATTGCACATGGGCTTTAAGCGTTAAGAAAAATGAGATATTTATTTATTTTCGGAATTAATTAATTTCATGGATAAAATAATTCCAGAAAAGTCTAAAATTATTATTTAAGCCACGAAAAATACTCCGAAATCTCTAAACATTCGGGGAAAATTCTCAGAGACATTATGAAACATAAGGAACCAAAATAAAGTATTTGGAGCTCATGAAAAGATATTTTGGAGCGTCTAAAAATTAGATAACGCTCGCAAAAAAGCGTGAACTAGCTCCAAAAAAAGCCAGAACAATTCCCGAAGAGTTCACTGAGATTGATTGACACATGAGGAACCGAAAGAAATAATTTACGTTATAAAGAAAAGATTTTAGGAAACTCCCAACGAAAACTTAAGATGAGAAACAAGAAACATTGATTGCAGAAAAAGATAAAGGCGTGCCAGAGAAGAAAGATCGACCTACTAAACACATTTTTAAAGACTTTGCTCGTTCTCAACACACAAAAGTTAACAAGCAAACATCACATTAAACAATAGTCCATCAAATTAGTTTTTAAAAAATTTAAAGATTCTTATTTTTTTATTTTTTTATAACTAATTGATGCTATCATAAACTAAACTTAGAAAATTTTATCCAAATATTAAAACATTTATTTTATTTAGTGTTTCCTATGCACAATCCAAAATTAGAAATTTTGGGGTGTGACAGCAACATGGAGTGTTGGATTGTGGAGTGGTGGAATAGAGGGTCCACTGAACCTCAAGGAGGTCACCTGATCCGACCTAGCAACCCAACTGTCTCCAGCTCTTCCTACAAGTACCCCTATAATAATTGACCTAAAGAGGCTATAAATAGCATCATAGGAGCTTGGCTTAAAGCATAGAAGCAAGGCGGAAGACTCAGAGTACATGGCAAAGCCATACCCACTTTAGTCTATAGAAATAGGGGGAGAGTGAAGGGAAGTCCATGGGAGAAGCTAGGGGTGTCGGCTTCCTCTCCCACCTGTACCTCGATGGATGCAGCTCGGTTCCATGTAACATCTGAGATTATTTGTGCTTAATTTGATTACTTTGATTGATCAAGCTTACTTCATATCATTGTTTTTATGGGTTAACTGCTTTTATAGAGTGCCCTAATCAATTCGTCGAAGCTCAGATTAGAGTGGTAGGTCTAGTGCAAACATGGTGTTTAGGTTATAGCTTACCTGTGCCTATGGCTAGCTCCACGGATAGCTGTGGTGATTAGCATGTGGTGACAACCCTATTTAGCCTACGTATTCGACCACATTCAGACTAGTTCTTAAATGAAGTGTTTAGTTGCGGCATATATCTATCAACCCTTCTCACCCCTTTTCTTTGGTGTTTGGATCATACCCCAAAGTAAACAACCATTGTATAATCTTGCCAAAGTATCTTGGGAACCATAGATATCCTCTCTACCCATCATCATTTACCCTTGTTCTATCTTAGGACGATCTTGTTTCTTAACTACTTCACTTCAAATTCCTTGTGGAAATCGATACCTTGGAATGTTCTTAGGTGAAGGCTACATTGACATCCGTGCACTTGCGGATTTATCTCTCTGGCACATAAAGTGCCAATATAGGGCTTTCAATGATCACGTGATCACAAGAATTGCTAAAAATGAAGCTATTGTTGCAAATCACTAAAAACAAAGCTGCAATTAAAAAGATATGAGCTTTTAAAGTTCCAGGGGCTTATCTGTCAATAAAGAGGACCATTTGTAAATATTGTTAAAACTAGGGATTAAAATGTAAAAAGTTGAACCTCAAAATAATTACAGGAAGACTTAGCGGCCTTTTTACAAAAGTTACCTTCTTCCTGTGTGGCTAGGGTGACGCCGAGCGATGGTGACGCAAGCGAGGCGTGGCAAGGATAGGCAATGGTGGTGCAAGCAAGACGTTGGAGGATGGCGTAGCAGAGAGAAGAGGAAAATAACTACTCTCTTTAACGCTCCGGGAATTCCTGGCATCTCAGCACCTCCGGCTACTGTTTGACATTGTTCATTTTTTATTTTTTTTTATTTTTTTATTTTTAATTTTTCCACTTTCATTTTTTTCCTTTGCGTTTCTTTTCCCATTTCCCCTCATCTGCACGTGCAGTGATGTGCGCGTATGTTCTTTTCCATGTGAGAGCTTGCTCCTTGCTCACCCTTCAACCATCTCTAGGCCTTGCTCTCTCCATCTTTGTGTAGATCTAACCTAGCTTAATCACACTTAGCAAAAACTTAGTCCACTAGTTGTCTCAATTAAAAAACAAATATATGGCTTTCACTGTGTGCCCTTCTCTCCGGTGCATCTCCGGTGAAAATCACCTGATAAATTCGGTGGTTTCTAGAAACCTCTCGGGTGAACTAGGCACCCGAGAGCTCCTGGGTCGCTGGAAGTCCGATGGTCCCACAGGTTTCCGCTGCCCACTAGAAAACAAGCGCGGCGTTGCCGCGCCCCGTAGACCAGCATGTGATATGTGAGTCGATCTAAAGATGACCAGTGTGTTGTCTAGCCTGCGTGCCCCCAACGAGTTTGAGCAAACCAACCCATGGATCTTTGGTACGTTCGAAATAAGCTGACAATGTCTTGTTTGGTGCATCGAAAGTATAGTACAGTTTGTTCCATAATAAGATATAAATTGCTCATATTCAGGCATAGTTGAATCATTTTCCATTAGCAACGCTGAATCATTTCTATGTAAAGGCAAACTTATAGCTGTAGCTAGGTTGCTAGCCATTCACAGATCACCGTTCAAACAAAAAAAAAGGTCGACAAAACATGATAAATTTATAATATGAGAAATTACATGTGAAACATAGGCTCCGTGTAAAACAACTATTGGCCGAAGAAAAATCACAAAAAAATAGTAGTCACATTGAAATTTGCCATCAAAACGTCCATCAGTTTTTATTCTAATGTGCCTCTGGAACAATCAATCGAACTCCCCACAGAGTCAAAAGTGGGACATAACAAAAAGGTAAATCATAATTTGATGAAATTTAAGATATTCTTCGTGAGAAACACAATGGTATTGATCTCACCATTAGTATTATAGGAACAAACAAAGGTGATCCAATGGTATACAGTGAAGATTTAGCAAAGCTTTCATATGTTGCAAATAAAAATTAACACGAGTATACCGTTAGCAGAAAGGCAAGGTAATCAGATGATGAGCTTGGCAACTTAAATGCTCGTTATTTGACAAAATTTTAACCAGTATAAGTCTGTGGTGATGTAGTTAGATTGAAGCCCTTCCATATTATGAAGAATTGACATTTTTTTTTAATCAAGCAAATGCATCTAGAGAAGACTTAGATAAAGGCTCTCTGAAAAGTATGCATTCTCCAACAGATCCTTTATTTATCCCATTATCTATTTTAAAAACATAAGACATCATATACTAATTGGATGGCCTTGTTTAGATCTCAAATTTGGGGTCCAAACTTTGCATAGTAAATGTCCCGTCACACTGTAACAATTTTGTTTTTATTTGGTAATAATTGTCCAAACATTGATTAATTAGGTTTAAAATATTCATCTCGCAAAGTACAATAAAACTGTGCAATTAGTTTTTGATTTCATCTACATTTAATACTCCATATATATGCCGATATTTTGATGTGATGGGGAATCTTCTTTTTGCATAGTGGAATTTGAGGGTGAGGCCTTGTTTAGATTCCAAAGTTTGCCTCCCAAATTCACTATGCAGAATTTCTAGTCCCCGTCACATTAAAATGCCAGCACATATATGGAGTACTAAATATAGATGAAATCAAAAACTAATTACACAGTTTTGTTGTACTTTGCGAGACGAACATTTTAAGTCTAATTAATCAATATTTGGACAATTATTACCAAATAAAAACAAAATTGCTACAGTGTGACGGGACACTTACTATGCAAACTTTGCCTCCAAAGTTTGCCATCTAAACAAGGCCTGAATTTGGGTATCTAAACAAGGCCGATGTTGAATTCTTCTGCCACCTAGTATGCTGTGATACTTCTGCTGCTGCTGCTCCTCTGACGCCGCCATACTTCTTCCAAAAGCCCTGTTTCCACCAGCTCCGTAGGAAGGGGCCGCGGCTGGCAGCGGCCAACAGCCGCCGACCAACCAGACAGGGAAACAGGATGCAACTGCTCCAAGCCGTGTTCTAGGCAGGCTACCGTGCTAGTCCACGCGACCGTGATTTGAACAATGTCCTTGCATACTGTTTTATAGCTTGATGGTTGAACAAATGCGAGTTTTATGTGTCTCGACCGATCATCAATCTATAAAATAGTATTACAGATCACACATTTGAATTCAGCTAATAGTTGATCATTTGTTGAAGGAAATATCCATCAACAGTACATGTGTTGTACACGTAGAACTGCAAATATTTCAATTATTATGGGGAACTGAAGCCAATCGGTTGCTGTTTCAACTCCTTGGAACTGTGCAAACACAAACAGCTCAATATTAAAAGTGAGTCATAATTTAGAACATCTCACTGTCTGATAAAGAGTATGGAAATCAGCATCACAGCCACTGAATAATCAATAATGCAATATGACATTTCCTCAACAACATAACGGGACCTCTAATTGGCAAACTCAAGTGGGTTATACCAAAACCTTTTATTTTATATTTGAATTTTGTACTGTTTAGTTTTGATAAAAGTTGTTACACAAAAGTTGAGTACTGATAAGTGAAAGGCGTGACTAAGTTTTAGACAGCAAATGATGTAGAAGTTGAGTACAGATGAGTGCAGGACATGACAGAGTTTCAGACAGCCAAAAGGACATCAGTGTTAAGTATCTGTCAGTTTTACTGGTGGTGATGCATTTCAGGAATCTCATAGCTATCTTGTGAAAAATTCTAGGATCTGTGTAGTGTGTAAATGTCAGAGACTTAAATTAAAGAAAATATTAAAATAGTTGTTCTGAAACCTAGGGTACACTCGAAGAGAAAAAAAATCAAACCGGTAAATAGAAAACTTGAAGCCCTATGCTACTCTGCTCTAGCAAAAATACAAGATTGACAAAATTAAAGGGGTATTCATCTGCATCTTCCTATTAGAGAAACTACTAACAAATATATCAACCAACTGGGTGTCAAAAGCATAGCGATCCTTGACCTGCTATCATTTAATGCTGTTCTTTATTTGATCTCACAATTTTTCACCAAAGCATCATCATGTTAGAGAAAAACTACAGCTTTTGGCTTTCACTAAAGCATCATAATTTTGATCTGACAGTGGTTCTTCAATTGACCTACGCTTTGTTCCCAGGTTGGTTCAGCTCTGTTTGTCTGAACGAAATCAAACAATAACTTTAGTACGGTTCCTTTGCTGAACGTAGTTTCATGTCAGGTTTATATCATTTTGTTTTATCTAAGTGTCTTGAGGAAAATGAATTAATGTACTTATGTTCGAAACAGTGTAGTGCCATTGTTAGAAACAGAAATGGCTTAAACAGTGATTAGTAATAAATGACAATAACTGTTGATTTTGAAGTATGATTATGTAGAGTTTTACTTGGAGGTGTGTTGAAATCTTCACAACTGCTATTCAGACATATGACGATGGAGTACAAGTATCTCTTGCTTGCATCCTGATTTTCATCTTGTTGTTCTGAGTAGCCTGTCCAGCTGAGTCCCTCTGCAAACAAGCACAGCAAGGTTAACATAAAATCATCACAATCAGAGATTCAGATGTTGACACAAAACATCTCACCAGCTCGAACAAACCTGCAGCATTGTAGTCTCTGTCTGCAGCAATTGCGCCTTACGCTCAAGCTCCTGAATGTACCTCATCTTGCGCCTCTTTGACCTGGCTGCCGACTGCCGGTTTAATAGAATCCTGAAAAAAAAATCCACAAGCCAGAATGCCCATTTCATGAAAAGAGAGAAATTTACCCAGTATATATATGAAGAAATGCGCATCTCTTGACCCTCTTAGGATCCATCAAGCTGTCCCAGCAAGTCGCTCATTTGCGAGCGGCGGTGGTCGGCCCTCATGGGCGACAGTCCAAGCGGTGGTGGCGGCGGCGGTTCGGAGGTGGAGGACGCCGGGGAGCGCGGCATCGCGGGCGTGGCGCAGACCAGCGTACCGCTGGAGGGAGTAGCAGGGGATCGAGCGCGCCTGCGTGCGTCGGCAGCCGGGGCGACGGTACCCGGACGCGGAGGCGGAGGGAAGGTCGAACACGGTTTGCGCCGCGCGGCCTCGGGCGGCTCTCTCTTCTCTGCACGACGGACGACCCTCGGGAAGGTTCGCGACTTGACGGGTCGACGCCCGAACCGACCCGCAATCGGACGGACAAGATTGCATGAATGCTCGATCCAACGGCTAGCGAGCTAACGGGCGACGTGGCACTATCCACTGCCCGCGGTTTCTCCTGAAGATTCGTTATTAGAAGATGTTTCAAACTTTCCTGCGTGCACAGAACTTTGGCACGTGTCCTTCAGCTGTGCCGCTCTCTCCGGTGCATGTTAGAGGGTAGCCTCGGACAAATTCAGTACTTAATCCATGTACTGCTTTCTTCGGTGCTTCCCCAGAGAGGGGCACTGGATAAATCCGGTGGGTACAAAACCATGTATCAAGCGGTTCTCTCAAATGTTTTTCAACTATACTAACTCCAAATGCAAACTTATGGGTTACTTTGCATCTTTCACGATGACAGAAGGTGGACAATTTATAGAAATTGTTAGGAGGTTATTTTAAATTATCTATTATAATGGTTGTGGTGGGTAATTTAGATATAAATTATTTATTGGG
The DNA here is from genome assembly GCA_022457205.1 of Saccharum spontaneum. Classification (NCBI taxonomy): domain Eukaryota; kingdom Viridiplantae; phylum Streptophyta; class Magnoliopsida; order Poales; family Poaceae; genus Saccharum; species Saccharum spontaneum. Next base: position 60,073,326 of record CM039581.1, on the reverse strand, counting down.
TTATTTTTGAATTATATTTAATGCTAGATATGGTTAATTTAGATGTAAATTTAGAAGGTTATTTTTAGTTATCTTCCATAATGGCAGAGGTGGAAATTAGATGCAAGATTCATGATTACTTTATGTACTTTCCATAATACCAGAGTTGGGTATTTTTTATAAAACAAAATAGATCCAATGGCAATTATAAGCGAGGATGATTAGAGTCTATCAAATTAAAGGATAGATGTTTCTGATTATTGTCAAGATTTCTAGGATTTATTTCTAGAGTGTCTGGTGAGAATTAACTTGAACGCTCTGTTGGATTATCTAATTAGTAATTGCAAGATTTTTTATAAAAAATAGACCCAATGACTATTATTAATGATGATAATTAGAGTATATTATTAAAGGGTATGTGTTTCTGATTATTGTGAGAATGGAGTAAATGATGAGAATTAACAAGAAAGCTATGTTAGAGCCTCCTTTAATTAGTAATAGTATGATAAGATAGATAATTGCTATTGATTTCTGCGTCATTTGTTCAACATTCTGTGCATGCTTAGACACTCATCTCGGCTAGGCGCATTATTGTTCCTTAGCTGCTTCATACAATGCTACTATTTGTGCCTAGTTTGTCCATATAGCTTCCATGGTCTGCTTTGTTCATATTTTCCTGAATTATGCATGCTAAACCAAGGTCTTGCTCAGTGCCTCTTATGTTGCCTTGCCTCTATGCCTCCTTGAGTAACGCACAAACAGAGCTAAGTTGAGCAAGCTAAGAGCGGCCATCATCCAGAAGAAATAGTCGAGATGGCCTTCGTTGAGGTTGTCCGGAATCCACCCGGTTTGGCTGCCGCGTGTTGTGGCAAATGCAACGACGCTGAGCACGGCTGAGTTGAAGTAGGACCCGGAGGCAATCGCGAGCTGCCCGAACGCTGCGCACAGGCTTTTCATGGTCACCGGTGCTTGGTCGTAGAAGAACTCGGTCATGCCAATGGAACCAAACATCTCGGCCGCACCATGCACAAAGAAAACTGGGCCCTGCCACAGGATGCTCATTGGCACAGGCACCTCCTGATATCTCTGGCCGTTGGCTTCCGCGATCGCCAGCCTCCTTGTCTCCAGCAACGCAGCGAGCGCCATTGTCAGAATGGACAGAGCTTGGCCGATCCCGAGGCGCTGCCACTGGGAGAAGCCTTTCTCGTTTCCGGTGAAGCGCCGCGCCGACGGCACTAGGATGGTTTCATAGACGGCGACACAGATGAGGAAGCTGAGCACACCAATGATGGGCATGGATGCCGGTGGAATGGCAAACGAGCCAACGTGGTTATCCATGAGCATGCCTTGCTCGATCATCGTCGACTGCATCTGAGCCGTGACTGCGTAGAAAACCACGAACGACGCCCAGGTTGGGAGCGTCGAGAGCAGCATCTTCAGCTCCTCGACTTGTGTCACTGTGCAGAGCCTCCATGGACTCGACTGCGCCGTGGATTCATTGCCCGATGGGACAATGGCAGCCTCGTCAAAGAACCTGAAGAACATCATGGTTTACAAGGATCATATTAGTTCAGTGGAAGCAGTTTCTCTAGATGTCGTGTCGATTTGACTGTACATTATTGATTTGCACTTTGTATGTCAAGAGTAAAAAACTTAATCACCTGAACTGATTGGTATGCTTGTTCTTATGACTTGCTTCAGTTGTAGAAGGTGAAGTGGCCTGCTCATATAGAAGCGAGCTATCATCCGGCAGTTTGACATGCCACTTCCTGACAGCTGCAACAACTACATGAAGTATGCTGGTAAGGGGGCTTACTCCCATTTTCCTAAACCTGTATACCCTCGAGCCAGCTAAAAATGCAGGGAAACAGATGAGCATGAGCACTGTTGGGATCACGTAGCTTACTGCCCACCCAACATTGTCCTGCAGCCAAACAATGACCGTGCCAGACAGCAGGGAGCTGGTGGTGGTGAGGAAGAAGTACCAGTTGAAGAAGGAGCTCTTCTTCACCAGCTCCACCGGGTCATTGACGTCAAATTGGTCAGCCCCGAAGGCCGAGATGCAGGGTTTGACACCACCGCTGGCAATGGCGGCAAGGTAGAGACCAAGGTAAACCAGTGCAGGGTGAACATCGGTCTGGAACAGCATTGGGAGTGATGCTGAAGATACCAGGACCAGCATTGCCTGATTAAGAGCAACATATTCAGAGCTAGCTGCAGATTAATTACATTCATATTCAATCGCAGATCGATCGGATTCCATCAGTTGCTGCTCTGAAGAATTTACCACGATGTAGACTGGGAGGAATACGACCATGGTCCAGTATCTTCCCAAGTAACTGTCTGCAACGAAAGCCCCAAGAAGTGGTGTGAGGTAGCACACTCCGGACCATGAGGAGATATTTCTCGCTGCATCCACTTTGCTCTCGTGGAGCACAGTGGTGAGTAAGGTCACCAAATTCGTCGCGATTGCAGAGAACAGCATGCATTCACTGAATCCAACACCTGGTGTGCTTTGAACAAGTGAACTGGTTATTATACTAGAGAAGAGAAAAAAACAAAAACAACCAGGAGGAACTTTTTGGTTGCATGAGTTGCTGCTCTCTTCTCTGGTACCTAAGATGGGATAGCATGCCCTCCAGTTCCCTGTACTTTTCTTGAGAGCAGGTTGTTTGTTGATATCAACTGATCCATCACTTGCGTACTCCGAAGCTACAACCTGCATCACCATAGCACATCAGATTTTTGTTTTGGAAGCAGGGGAGGCCCCTGCCTACTTTTTTATATTATATATAGTAGCAAACAAGAGGATTAATTAATCTTAGGATCGATACTCACTAAATTGTGTGGAATCTCGGGCACATAGGATGAGGCCTAGTCTAAGGATTAATAGCCACTATAATATGTGTCATCTCTATTACTATCCTGTCTCTGTTCTCTTGTTTGAATAGAGGTTAGAAGCTTGTTTCCAAGAATTTGTATCACCTGGATGTATTTTTCTGGAAAACTTTTATATAATATTCTATTATCGACGAAAATATATATAGCAAACAAGAGGGTACGGCTGAACAAGAAGATTACAAGGCCACAAAGCACCAAAACAAAAACTACTGACTAAGCATCAGAAAGCACAACAACAGCTGGGTAAGAGAAGACAAAGAGTACCTGCGGAGTAGGTCGGAGATGAAGAAGCAGAGCGTTCTCGTCGGTTGCTTCCATATAGCAACCTCCTGGCTCCGGCGGAGCTGCGGCTCTATCAGTTACTCTGTCAGTCAGCTGCAGGGAAAGCAGGCTTCAGCAAGATTTCCCAGCACAATACTTTGCGTGCAAGCAGAAGAAAGTAATTAACATATGTAGGAAAAAACAGAGAAAAAAAAGAAAGAAGTTCATTTGAGGAGAATATATGGGAAGAGGAAGAAGAAGCAGTGGATTCTGACGAGGAGCTTACTGTTCTCTTTCAGAAGACGTACGGTGCTCAGAACAGGAGGACCTACAAGATATTCCTGCAGATTTTATTAATCTCAAAACAAAGTTGAAGGAGATTAACATCCATCATCACAGATGGAGGTTGAGCAAAGTTCCAGTTGCAAGCAAGGATGGTCGACACTTGGCAGTTGTCATCTCGCTATCTTCAGCACTTCCGGCCAACAAAGCCTGGGCCCGCCAGGGGAGAATTTTTATATTTTAATCATTTTTTATTCAATATTTTAATAATAACCGCTCAAAAAAATTCAGATCTAACTCTTTTATCGTGCCAGTGGGGCTGGCGTGACCAAATAACGCTGTCGCGCCACATGCATTGGTGCGACGAGATGTGTCATGTTAGACGACATTTTCGACGTAGAAAACTTTGGCCCGCACTTCACTGGCATGACAGTATTGTTCTGTAGCGTAATGAGACTGAAACTTTGAAAAATCACAACTCTTTAATATGACGTCGGATGAAGATGAAATGTATATGAAAATTGTAGCTCTCGACGAGACCTACAACTTTCTAATGGCGCGATCAAAACTAGAAAGTTGTAGATCTCGTCGAGAGCTACAATTTTTTATATAAAGTTCATCTTTATCCGATGTCATATTAAAGAGTTATGATTTTTTAAAGTTTTAGTCTTGTCGCGCCACTCTCGGTGGCGCGACAGAACCATACTGTGACGCCAGCGGAAGTGGCACGACAAGGTTTTCCACATCAGAAATGCTGTTTAACGGGGCAGTTGTTGTCGCGCCAATGCATGTGGCGCGGCAACGTTATTTGGTCGCGCCATGTGACTGGCGCGACCAAAAGAGTCAGATCTAAAAAAAATTTAGAATCAATTATTATAAAAATATTAAATAAAAAAGGATTAAAAATAAAAAATCCCCCAGCCAGGACACAACATCCGATCTCGACCGTACTTGCGCCTGGCGCACAGCCTGCAGTTGTACGTATGCATTTGGCAGCCAATAAATGCGGCCGGTGTCCATTAGTCCATATCACGGTCATTGACAGAGAACGATAGATCAAGCATCGCGATTTCCTTCATTCCTTGCTACAGAAGTTTAAAGCGGTATTCCTTACTGAAGACTTGTTTAACTCGATTTGTATATATCCACGTCAATCCACGTTGGTTGAGATGGAAAATTAACTAATTTCCACGTCAATTCACTTCGATGCACATAGATTGAGGTGAATATAAGTAGAAAACTAACTAATTTCCACTTCAACTAACTAATTTTCAGTTGGAGCAAGAGAAAGGTACAATCTTAGATGACAAACCTCAAAAAGTATATTACAAAATACTATAAAAAGTTGTTTGGTGCATCGAACAACAACTCAGTGTCCATGGACGAGTCGTATCATGATGATATTCCTGAAGTTTCAAACTAGGAAAAAGAGATGTAAGTAGCACCTTTTCCTGCGGACGAGGTACAGGAAGCAATTTTCTAGATAATCATAACACAACCCCCGGTCCAGATGGTCTCCCACTATTTTATCAAGTTTTTTTAATTTAACGAAAGATAACTTGATGGCAATGGTTGTGGAACTCCGTAAGGGTAACTTGCATCTTCGTGGCCTCGATTTTAGAACCATAATCTTACTGCCAAAAAGTAGCGATACAAAAAAAATTCAATAGTACAGCTTGATATGTCTTTTCAATGTCAGATTTTACCAAAGTAGCCTTTAGTAGAGTTGTAAAAGTTGCTCAATGAAGAATTAGACCTTCACAAACAACATTTCTACCTAGGAGATACATAATGGAGTATGTGACTGTTCTTCATGAAACGGTACATGAATTACCTCAAAAACAGAATGGAATGATTTTGAAGATCAGTTTTAAGAAAGCATATGATAAAGTTAACTAGAATTTCTTACAACAAACACTCAGAATGAAAGGTATTGATCCTATTTGGTGTGATTGGGTTAAGTTTTTTTGTTCAATATGGGAATCTAGGAATTAAAGTAAATGATCAGATAGGGACATATTTTAAAACAAAAGAGGTCTTAGACAAGGTGATCCATTATCTTCAATCCTTTTTAATGTTGTGGTGGATATGTTGGCAATCATCATGGCGAAAGGAAGAGGGTCAAGTTCAAGGGTTTGTTCCACACTTGGTAGAAGAAGGTTTGTCTATTCTGCAATATGAGGATGACACAGTAATTTTTGTGGACCATGATACTACATGCGAAGAACATGAAATTGTTACTTTGTGCATTTGAACAATTATCACACCTTAAAATTAACTTTCACAAAAGCAAGATCTTCCTTTTCAGGCAACAAAATATTATGAGGTTCAATACTCATAATTATTTGGTTATCAAATATGTTTTTACCCTTTCATTATTTGGGCATCCAAATGCACTATATGAAGCTGAAAAACAAGGATTGGAATTTGATTGGGGATAGAATAAAGAAAATACTCAATGGTTGGGAAGGCAAACTCCTTTCGACTAGAGGAGGCTTGTATAAATAAATTCGGTCATATCAAACTTACATATGTTCATGCTTTCTTATTTTGAGGTCCCAAAAAGAGCCCCTAAAAATAGAGTATTTGTTGGGTATCAATATTAGGGATACCCAACCAAAGGAAGTAAATGGCACATCTATGTTGACTACTCGAGGCTCAGGGAACAATCTCCGTCTCGCCCGACCCTTGCACCTCGTCGGGAACAATCTCCGCCTCGCCCGACCCCTGCAACGTAAGCACGAGAGCGCCCGACACCCTTGGCATATTTCTACCTCGCCCGAGGGACGCGTAAGGCCCTCGGGCAAGGCCGGGAGCCGCATGGGCCCCTACCATGGCACCCACTCCCAATGATAGGACGAACACGACCATACATAGTGAACGGGAGCATGGGAGCCGCGTTATGATCCGACATGACTCCGGTCATTCTACCACGATGACATCCATACCTCTACAGCAACAGGGGTAACGGCAACTGTACTACCTAACTCCCTCTCTACGCAAATCTGGGCACATGCGCCGCCCATCCTCGATGATACAAAAGCACACAGGATGAAGCATGGCCACAATGCGTTGCACCAGTGGACGGAGAGGCCAAAAGCTCGATGCCCATTGCGTCTCTGCGCTACAAGGTAAACTGCTCATGCCGGATACGGAGGAAGACGGCCACACCCGAGGCCACCTTTTTGTTTTTCTCTTTCATCTTTTCCCCCTTTCACCTTTTTACTAGCCCTCCCCTTGGGAACTATAAAAGAGGAGGCAGGGGCCACATCTAGAAGGACCCCCCTGATTGAAAACACACCTCATTGACCAAGCACTAAAAATCACACACCACCATAGAGTCTTGGGATCCGCTCCCTCTCTCGAAAGCTTGTAACCCCCTACTACGAGCACTTCGGTGCACGGCAACACGAGCAACAGCAGAACCCACTAGACGTAGGGACGTTTTTACCTGAATCAGTATAAACCCTTGTGTCCGCATTGCACACCATTCGGTCCTGGACACGCAGATAAAAATTTACTCATCTTAGTATCTAGGACGCGGTTCTAGACACCGACAGTTGGCGCGACAGGTAGGGGGACTCTGCGCGTCATGATCCGCTTCGCCAGGCTTTGGATGGCCGATCACCGCGTTCGCTTCACTCTGGGCTCCCATATCCGATTTGGGAGCCTAGATTTTCTCTGCATGGGGTGGATCACGACCTGGTCCTGCTCCCCTCTTCCTTGCCGGTGGACCCTGCGTCCCCTCCAGGTTCTGATGAAGGCGTCGGAGAACTAGACCTTGCCGGCACGAAGGAGGAGTACGCCTTGCCATCCCCTGCTGAGTCACCTGACTCGCCTACCGACGTCGACTCCATCACCGAGTTGATGGCCAGCCTTTGTGTGCATGCCAACGAGGCGCAGGCTTCTGGGGGCTCTCAGCCCCATGGCTTTGACTACCCAAGGCTGGAGCGTCAACTCGACGCCATCCTAGGACCATGCCCATCCTAGGAGGATCTCCATCGCCTCTACTTCGTCTTCGCCAACGTCTTGGCACAGCTCTTGGGGGACCACCGCTCCCCCCGGAGATGAGCATCGCGCCAGCACAACCGGCGTGGCCTTACGGGCTGCACAATACCACAAGGACCTATAGTCTCCGCACACGGCCTGCAGAGGACGCGTTTGCGGGATTGCCAAGCCACCACCTGCAGTCCCTCTCAAAGCTCCTCGCGAGCACCACGACGTCCTCAAGCGTTGGCTCCAAGGAGGACAGTGGCGGCTGGGCTGGTGCTGACTTCTCCGGGCTCAACAACACAGGGGCTCTGCGCCAGTTCCTTGATAGCAACAACAACCTTCTCGAGGGCTTTGACTCTGACGACAAGAGCCACGACCCGTCTCGAGAGTGCTTTGTGTGCGATAGAGAGCTCCATGAAGGAATCTCCAATGAGAATGAAGGTGAACACACCCCGATCGATGCCGCGACCCGCATCGCCGCGTGCACCGGTGGTGCAGCCATGCCACCGCCCGTGGGGCGATCACAGCCCTAGCTGGAGCAACTCCGAAAGCTAGAGAGAAAGCTCGAGGAGGAGCGACAGCAGCTGGTGCAACTGCACATAGCTCTCGAGTAGGAGCTCAGGAGTCGCAACGACGGCGGTGCATCTCGACGCAGGGCTTGCGACGTCCACCAGCACATCTGCGATGATGACGGCAGTGATCATCCACCACTCTTCGCTCGGGTGAGCCAGAACGTTGCTGCCGCGGCAATCCTCCTCCAGACGATGCCCGAACCATCAACCCCGGAGGGATGGCAAGCCCACGAGGAGCTGCGCGCCGAGCGTGCTGTGGTGCAGCAGACCAAAAGCTCCGCGTCCTGACGACACGGACCCGAGCCTGACCAGCCCACACAGTCAGCACCACGTGAGAAGGAGGCTTTAGTCCACCCGAAATAATAGAAAGTGGGGAACAAGCCCCATCCATCCACAACCGCGTCGACAACAACTACGATGCGCGCGACGTTCTCAATGGGCGCAAGAGGCACAAGGAGGATGGCTCCAGTCGGGGCGGTCGCTACGATAGCAGGGAGGACCGGAGCCCATCTCCTGAACCCCCAGGACCTCGGGTCTTCAGCCAGGACATTCGCAACACGCCGTTCCCGGCGCGGTTTCGGCAACCCACCAACGTCACCATGCCGGGGAGACAAACCCCGAGCTCTGGCTTGATGAATAATGCCTCGCTTGCCAGTTAGGTGGCCCAGACTGCTTCATCATACGCAATCTCCCTCCGTTCCTGGCCGACTCAACGAGAGCTTGGCTAGAACACCTCCTAGCCCGCCGCATCCACAACTAGGCCGACCTCATGAAGGTTTTTGTGGGGAACTTCCAAGGCACCTATGTGTGCCCTGGCAACCCCTGGGACCTTAGGAGCTACCACCAAAAGCTGGGTGAGACTCTCCGCGAGTACATTCGGCACTTCTCCTGGCAGTGCACCAAGCTGCCCAACGTTATTGACGCTGATGTCGTCGGAGCATTCCTCATGGGAACCACCTGCAAAGAGTTGGTCCATGAGTTAGGACGCAAGGGCCCATGCACCACCAAGGAGCTCTTGGACATTGCCACCAACTTTGCCTCTGGCGAGGAGGTAGTGGGAGCCATCTTCCATGACACCAAGGGCAAGGAGAAGCGGCAGGAGGATGCTGATGAGGGTGGCTCTGGCCGTAACTCCAAGAAGAAGACCAAGCAGTCACGCAAGGACCCCCTTGTGGCTGCCACCGAGCGCAAGAACCCCCGAGCCCCTCTTGAGGGTGGCTCGGGAGTTTTTGATGAGATGCTCGAGAAGCCATGCCCATACCACCGGGGCCCGGTCAAACTCACCCTCAAGGAATGCGGCATGATGAAATGCTACTTCTTCGGGGTGCCCAAGGGAAGGGCAACCTAGGCAAGAGGCCTGAGGAGGACAAGGGCGACGACAAGGAGAAGGATGATGATTTTTCCGTTGTCAACAACTACTTCATGATCTTCGGCGGTCCCGCGGCCTATGACTCTAGCGCCAGCGCAAGCTGGAGCGCCGAGAGGTCTACGCCGCTGAACCAGCCATGCCAGCCTTCCTCGACTGGTCTGGGTCTGCCATCACATTTGACTATGATGACCACCTAGATCGCGTCCCACAACCGGGCCGATACCCGCTTGTTGTCGACCCCATCATCAGCAACACACGGCTCACCAAAGTACTGATGGATGGGGGCAGTGGCCTAAACATCATGTACGTCGAGACCCTTGATGCCATGGGGATCAGCCGAACCTAGCTCCGCCTGAGCAGAGCACCTTTCCACGGCATCGTACCGGGGAAGCGGCCCCTACCTCTTAGGTAGATTCACCTACCCGTCACCTTTGGGGATCCGTCCAACTTCAGGAAGGAAACCCTCACCTTTGAGGTGGTTGGGTTCTGTGGCACCTACCACGCCGTGCTGGGGCGGCCATACTACACGAAGTTCATGGCCATCCCGAACTACACCTACCTCAAGCTCAAGATGTTGGGGCCCAACGGCGTCATTACCGTCTGCACCACTTACCAGCACGCCTACGAGTGCGACGTCGAATGCTGCAAATACGCAGAGGCCATCATCGAGTCCAAGGCACTTGCAGTCGATTTGGAAGCGCGCCTTAGGGAGGCACCTGACCCCAAGCGGTCCACCAGCTCCTTCGAACCTGTTGAGAGAGTCAAGGAGGTCCCCCTCGACCCCAGCAGCTCCGACAGCAAAATGGTGTGTGTTGGCACCGCCTTGGATTCCAAATAGGAAGCAGTGTTCATCGACTTTCTCCGTGTGAATAGCGACATGTTCGCGTGGAGTACCTCAGACATGCCTGGCATCCCGACGGAAGTCACCGAGCACTCCTTGGACATCCGGGCTAGCTCCAAACTGGTGAGGCAACGACTACGCTGCTTCGACGAGGAAAAGCACAGTGCAATCGGGGAGGAGATTCACAAGCTACTGCAGCCAAATTCATCAAGGAGGCATTCCATCCTAAGTGGTTAGCTAACCCTATACTTGTAAAAAAGAAAAATGGTAAATGGAGAATGTGTGTTGACTATACTAGTCTCAATAAGGCTTGGCCTAAACATCCATTTCCTTTACCACGCATTGATCAAATAGCTGACTCCACTTTGGGTTGCAAAGCTCTTTCTTTCCTTGATGCTTACTCCGGGTACTATCAAATTGCGATGAAAGAGTCTGACCAGCTCGTGACTTCTTTTGTCACCCCGTTCGGGACTTACTGCTACGTAACCATGCCTTTTGGCCTCAAGAACGTGGGGGCTACGTATCAACGCTGCATGCTCACCATTTTTGGGGACCTCATCGGGCAGACCGTTGAGCCTTACGTAGATGACATCGTAGTCAAATCAAAACAAGCCGACAGCCTGGTTGCCGACCATGATCAAGCCTTTAAATGCCTATGGGCAAGAACATCAAGCTCAACCCCGAGAAGTGCGTCTTTAGGATCTTGAGGGGAATACTTGGCTTTATCATCTCTGAGCGCGGCATCAAAGCCAACCCAGAGAAGATCTCCGCCATGACGAGCATGGGCCTGATTTGGGATTTGGAAGGGGTGCAGCAAGTCATGGGATGTCTGTCGGCGCTGAGCCGCTTCGTCTCATGCCTCAGCGAATGAGGCCTGCCCCTTTACCAGCTTCTGAAAAAGTCCGACTGCTTTACCTAGACTCCCTAGGCCCAAGAGGTGCTTGACAACCTCAAGGCACTTCTAACAAAGGTCCCGATCCTTGTGCCGCCGATCGAGAGGGAACCACTCCGCTGTACATCGCGGCCACTACTCAGGTGGTGAGTGCCACCATTGTGGTGGAATGGCAAGAGGAGGGTCACGCCCTCAAGGTCCAGTGTCCAGTCTACTTCATCAATGAAGTCTTGTCCAACACCAAGACGTGCTACCCTCAAATCCGGAAGCTCTTCTACGCTATCCTCATCGCCCGGAGAAAGCTACGCCACTACTTCGAGTCGCACCCAATCATGATTGTGTCCTCCTTCCCTCTCGAGGAGGTGATCCAGAGCAACGAAGCGATGAGAAGAATCGCTAAGTGGGTGGTCAAACTCATGGGAGAGGGCATCACCTACGCTCCTCGAAAAGCCATCAAATCCTAGGTGCTGGTAGACTTTGTAGCAGAATGGACCGAGACCCAAACACCGCCGGCCCCGGTAGAATAGGAGTACTCGACAATGTATTTTGACGGGTCGCTAATGAAGAGTGGAGCCGGGGCGGGACTCATCTTCATCTCCCTCCTCGGCGCGCGCATGAGGTATATGATTCGAATTCATTTTCTGGCCTCTAACAATATGACTAAATATGAGGCACTTGTCAATGGCTTGCACATCGCCACCGAGCTCGGGATCCGACGGCTTGATCTCTGAGGCGACTCCCAGTTGATCGTGGACCATGTCAAGAAAAAATCAAGCTACCATGACCCCAAGATGGTGGCATACTACCAAGTGATCCGCCTCCTAGAAGATAGACTCGATGGCCTCGAGCTCAACCACATCGCAAGTTGATCTAACGAGGCAGCAGACGAGCTCACGAAACTAGCGTCCGACCGAGCACCAGTTCTTGTCGGGGTCTTCGCTAGTGATCTGTATAAGCCCTCGGTTACTTACCAAGGATTAGTGTAGGACGACAGTGAGCCGCCTAAACCAGCCTCAGGGGCTGGCCCAACCTCGGCCCCCGCCGACTCTAAAGTTATGCAAATCGATGAGGACCTAGACACAGGGCCCGACCCCCTGCTAGACTGGAGAATCCCGTACCTTGACTGCCTAGTCCGCGGTGTACTCCTATCCGACAAAACCGAGGTCCGATGCCTTGCGCGTCATGCCAAGTCATTTGTCCTACTGGATTGAGAACTCGACAAGTGGAGCTCCACTAGAATAATGCAACGTTGCATTCCCACTGATCAAGGAAGGAAGCTACTGTAGGACATCCATGGGGGCGTCTGCGACCACCACACAGTACCACGCACCCTCATTAGGAACGTGTTCTGGCAAGGTTTCTACTGGCCCACTACCATGGCCGACGCCACCGAGGTAGTACGCTCCTGCGAAGGGTGTTAGTACTATGCTCGATAAACTCACCTACCCTCCCAAGCGCTCTAGATGATCCCCATCACATGGCCTTTCGTGGTTTGGGGTCGGACCTTGTCGGGCTGCTCCAGGAAGCGCCCGGGGGCTTCACCCACTTACTTGTCGCCATCGACAAGTTCTTAAAGTGGATCGAGGCTCGGCCAATCGTGCAAATCAAGTCTGAGCAGGCGGTGCTCTTCTTTACCAACATCGTTCATCACTTCGGGGTCCCAAACTCCATCATCACCGACAACGACACGCAGTTCACCGACAAAAAGTTCCTTAGTTTCTGTGATGATCACCATATCCATGTGGATTGGGCAGTTGTGGCACACCCCCGAACGAACGGGCAGGTCGAGCGTGCCAACGGCATGATCTTGTAGGGCCTCAAACCAAGGATCCTCAACTGGTTGAACAAGTTTGGCCACCGATGGGTCGCGAAACTCCCTGTGGTCCTCTAGAGTTTGAGAACGACCTTGAGCCGAGCAACAGGCTTCACGCCCTTCTTCATGGTCTACGGATTCGAGGCCATCCTCCCCACCGACTTGGAGTATGGGGCATCGAGGGTCAGAGCGTATGACATCCAAGGGAACCAAACCTCCCTTGAGGACGCCGTGGACCAGCTAGAGGAAGCAGATGACGTCGCCTTACTCCACTTCGCCAAGTACCATCAAGCCTTACGATGATACCACCACCGCCATGTGCGGGGTCAGGCATTCAGCGTCGAGGACCTGGTGCTTCGCCTCAGGCAGGACAATAGGGGCCGCCACAAGCTAACGCCACCATGGGAAGGCCCGTTCGTCGTCGTAGAAGTACTTCGACCCGGCACCTACAAGCTGGCCACCACAGACGGTGAAGTCTTTACCAACGCTTGGAACATCAAACAACTACGTCGCTTTTACCCTTAGGTTTCCAGGCTGTTCACATGGTTAATCTTGAAAGAATAAAAAGAGCACTCGCTATTTCTTACATTGTCCAACTCTGAGTGAGACCCGACCCTACCTCTAGTTAGGGTTGGGCCTCCCTCGGGGGATGAAAGGGGGGAACTCCCACGCTTCAAAATTTTCATAATACTTTTGAAAAAATTTTCGTACCCGTGCAGCGTTGTTTAAGTAAGCGGGCGTTTTAGAAAGCGAAGAGCCCCTTAGACCGGATCGGTCGGATTGCGAGAAACCTACACGCCGATGGTTACGGTGCCTTTGCTCACCAATCTTAGCCTAAGGGTTCAACTCGCATTTCTAAAAAATCTGTGAACTTAAACACAATGTGGGGATTGGGCAACCACTCGAAAAACTTTACGAAAAGTTGTCTGCCCGAGCCCTTCGATGGCGACTGGGAAATACGGGTGCGTTAGAACACGAGAATCTCTTAGGTCGAGTTAATGAGACTGCAAAAGGCCTACGCCTCTACAGCTACAGTACCTCGCCCATTAACCTTGACCCAGGGGACCCGACTCGACTCTAAACACCGCAGGCCTAGGCTCACTACGAGGATCAGGCGAACACGTAAAAACTTAAAATGAAAGATAAATACAAGTTTTAAAGGGGCCCCGAGGGCCACAGACTTGTTCAATATCCTAAGTTTTTACACGGGCACCTCGCCTGACACCTTTTACAGCTACAGGGGCAGAGGGACAATCTCTTGTTCGAACTTGGCCGCTAGGGTCTTCACCGGCTCCAGCACTTCCTCGTCGATGGCGTCAAGCTCCTCCTCGGGGATACCGACATAGCCCTCACTAAGTGCCTCCAGATCAATCTTCTGGTAGTTGGACCTGAAGACGGCGAGTGCATGCCGCATCCTGTGGTAAAGCGCCTCCTTCACTTGGGTTCGAGCCTGCTCGAAGGCGACCCCGAGATGACTCCGCAGCGAGCTCGCCCCGGGGCGCACCTAGACCTCCCCGAGGGTGTCGCATGTAACAGAACCGACCAAATTATAAGAGCACAAGTACAAAAACAAGCACCGAAGCGCTCAAATTTTTGAACTTGAGCCCATATAATCCCAGTAGTCAATTGAAACCACGAAGGATTTCAAACCAACTTGATTACAACCAAGATCGCATCATTCAACATCCAACATCATACGTTACATTTCACAAGTAGTTAGGAAATAAGTTTACACCACGGAGTTGCAATTATTACAAACCAAGTTTGGAAAGTAGCGGAAGCATAACACACACACCCGTTGTTTAATTACTGCCAGTCTTGCTGATCAACAACCCGCAAAAGCATGAGGAAAGTACATATAAGATGATCACGCCCTAGTGATCTAGTCTTCGTCACCCGCAGGGTGGAGACACGTCTTGCAGAAGCCTTGATAGAGCATATCATCTGCAACAGGGGGGAATAAACCCTGAGTACTAAAATGACACCAAGGATCATGCAAGGCTTACACAAGAGGCTAGCTGACACCACATTTTGCATAAAGGCATAAGTAGTTGAAACTCTCATAACCTGTACTAGCAGTTATTTTTAGCATTTACCTGTCATCTATCTTAGCACCTGTACTACACATACACTTGAATATCATCAAACAATTATTAACCTTTTATCCATAGCAGGTATAAATTGTGGCAACAATGTATCATTCACTTAACCATCTGTTCAATTAATGAGATCTACGTTGCCGCTGCTCAAGTCAAGTGCTCACTAACCGGGAGCGACGGCGATTCGAATCGAATTCCTATCCAGCTGGAGGGGTATTTCTAACACTCACCGCGCAGGCCCCTGCCAGGGTCGCACAAGCCACCTTTCGTATGGTTCAGGAATCACGGGTCCGAATGATGTCGCGACCCCAAGGGCGACACTCTGCCAGGTGATAGGGACTCTAACCCCCCCTTGGTCTCACGCCAATGTCCCCAAGCACATCCTTTCTCTCCTCCAAGAAGCAACCTACCATTCGATTCCCGGCCTGAACCACATTACTCGGCTTCGCGGTCGGAATGACTTATCCGGCCAACTAAATGTTAGACTGCGTTCAACATGACTCAAGGACGTACAGCGATTCGGTCCTTAAACGACTCAGACGGGCATAGCTCCACACCCAAGACGTGAAGTGTCTTGCGGTTGTACTATCGAAATCCCGCCCGGTCTCAATTTTATTTTAAAGCATGGTTCCATCCACGATAGCCATAAAGCCACTCGTGACTCCTTCCTACATCTCGCGGATGACCGGAAATCACCCGACTTCTACCGTACTAAGCAGAGCTAAGCATTGACACGTGCCTAAACCTAAATTAGGATTTAAGTACGATATCTGGACAAGCGCAGGTATAAAGCAACAATTGTTTTCATACAATTCCTATAACTTAATGCATTAAACAATTAAAAGTACTCAAGATAGATTTATAAAATGATGGGTTCAGCATGCACCGGGGCTTGCCTTTGAGAAAGGTCGAAGGCCGGTGGTCAGGGCACTCAGGAAGGTCTTCTGCGGGAGCTTCTCCGCCGGTTGGTTCCTCTGCTGGCTCCGGCTGGTCCTGGACTTCCTCCGGAATCACTTGCTCGAACTCGAGGAGTGTTACCCCCTCCAGAACACCTATTGCATGAGTGCATAATAAATCTCATGGATGCATAATGAAAGATGCAGTATGCTCGGAATGAAATGCATTACAACATTTTTAAAGCTCTACTCAAATCACTTAGGTGCAAATTCCTCTATGGTAGAGAAGTACTCACCAAATCTACTCAACCTAAGATATAGCTGCTCTATGGTAGAGAAGTACTCACCTAATCTACTCAACCTAAGATATAGCTGTTCTTCTTCGGTTAAGGCCCTAACACCTAACAATTACAAGAGTAGCATTACTTAGGTTACCACATCCAACACCAAAATACCACAGTAAAACATTCTGGACAGCAGCTACTTGTTTCTAACATAACTGGAGATTTCCAACTCTAAAAGATATGATCTAAGATAATCTGGAAAGCTTAAGAAATGCACTACAATTCATTTTCAGACCTCAACCCTAAATTCCTAAGTTTTCCATGTCGAATTTCATAAGTTCCCGAATCTGTCCTCTCTAAACAGAGAGTAGCCAATTCTGGATTGTTACTTTAAACAGCATTAACTCCCAAACTACTAAGCCAACTGCTCCCAAATTTTGACACAAGCTAGTTTATCAAATTTACTACAACTTTGGTATTTACAAGTTTTCCAGCAACCACCTTTATCAAAGATCAAACCTAGAAATACTACCAGCTGTCCAGAAAACCTAGAATTGCAAGGATTAAATATTTATTTATGTGGCAAACATCTCTTAAAACCAAACAAATGTTACCAAAAGTTCACATAGGTCACAAAAACACCAAAAAGCAAGGTGTGCCCACCTAGAACATTTATTTATACTCATTTCTTAATTTACTTAATTAATTAAGTGGAATTTTAAACATATATGTAAACTGCTCCTAAAATTCTACCAAAATTACAGGGGACTCTCTGACCCAAAAAGAGACTACTGTAAAAATTTGAACTAGATTTATTCACAGGAACTCCCTAGACAAAATTCACAAGTCCAAAAGGCTGATTTTTGTATAATTAATAAATCATATTGAAAAGTATCAAACAACAGATTTCATATTTTTCTTAGACACTCTAGGGTACCAAGATATTCTCCAAAAATTTATAAGAACATTGCACATGTAGAAAAATTACTAAAATTCATTCAAGCATTTCCTAAAATAACAAGATAGCATTATAACTGGAAAAGTACTTAAGCCTTAATGCCCAATTTTTTTTACCAGAGCTAGGGCAAGTATAAATTAGCCTACCCAACAAATTTTATAATTTTTGGAATACTACAGCTCAAGTTACACATTTAACAAGTTTGCATTCAATTCAAAACACCTTTGGAAGATCTATTTAATTCTCCCAAAAACTAAACATCACATACTAGATTTATATTTTTCTAAAATACTACACATCATGTAAACCCTAACAAAATTTATCTCATAAATTTTGGGCAAGTAAAACCCTAGATCTAAATTTTCCCAAACCTCAACAAAATTCTGTGACAAAAAGAAAGAAAATCAAAACTGAACCCTAACCGCTACAGTGCTGGGCCGGCCCGAGACAGACACGGCCCAAGACGCGCGCGCGCGGCCCGCTCGGCTCCCGCCCGCGCGCAGCAACAGACAGCTGGGTCCCCCGTGTAAGTGGAAGGGGACAGGGGAGCGGGTGGCAGTGAGCTCCGGCGACCGATTCCTCGCTGCCGGTGGCTTCTCCGACCAATCCAAGTCCACCGACGTCTTGCCCAAACCCAACCGTACCGAGGCTAGCCCTTTTCCCCAAAGTTGAAGCACCGCAGCACCTAGGCCAACGGCGATGGCGGACGGCCGTGGTGCCTGGCGGTACGCCGGCGAGTCCCGGCCGTCGCACGACCTACCGAAGGGTGCATCACCTTCCTGGACTCCTAGCGGACCTATCGAGACCACTCACACAGACGGGGATGGAGCGGAGCCGCTTGACCGCGTGAGCGCCTGGCCGGCAGCCATGGCGCGGCCGTGCACGGTCTCGTTCCGGCCTGGCTAACCCGATGCTGGCGGTAGCATCTTTACCCTAGCATCTACACGTGACAGGGAGGATGAAACATGGGTGAGGGCAGGCGGAGAACTACGGTGTGGTGCTGGCCACGGTGAACCGAACATGGCGGAGCTCCAGTGACCTTTTGGGAGCGGGCGGAGGTGATAATGCGGCTCACCTCGGGCTCAATCAACTCTAATGGCTGGTCGAGGAGGTGTAGGGCGGTGAAGCGGAGGGAGGGACGTGATCTGGTGAGCGGTGGTGCGGTGGTGAGCGCGTGCGAGCTCGGAGACGGCTGCGGCGGCAATGGTGTCTCCGGTTTCCGCCTCGGTGAGCCCGGCCAGAGCGAGAGGGAGGGAGAAAAGAGTGAGCGCGAGTGAGGGGGTGGAGGTGGCCGCTCGGTGTTCAAACTCGCGCCTGGGCTCGCGACATGGAGGGAATGGCAGCGCTCGGTCGCCACGCGGCGACGTTCTTCTACCCGCACGCCACGACGCGACCGTCGTCCGAGTTCGTTGACTGAATCGGAGCTGCAATGTGACATCAATGGCCGACTGACAGAGCGAGTTTGGCACTGATTATCTCCTAAACCGGTTCGAGTTAGGAGCAGATGATAACATCAAAATTGTAGGGCTTCGTGAGGTCAACAACTTTGCTAATTGGCTCCAGAACAAATTCGGCTTGGATTTGAAACTATAAAGCTCCAAAGTGGTGCCCCTTGAAACTGAAACGTAGTTTCAGTGATAAAAGCCGACTGAAACCCTAACTTCTTGACACTATATCTCCTAAACTATTGAGAACCAGACATGGGTGATGTTGGCAATTTTGTAGAGCTACATGAGGGCTACAAGTTTGTCAATATGAGGGGAAGCTAGTTTGGCCTGGTTTGCAAACTACAAGCTCCTAAAGTAGGCCACAATAAAACTGGAGGGACACTTGGAGACTTAGAAAAATTTCTAAGTGTTGAGACAACCCCTCTAGCTGACTTGGGGGCCATTTTTTAGCATGTTCTGGTCAGTTTCATGAGATGGTCATATTGAGACTTTTGTTCCCCATAAAATTCCCTACAACTTTGCTTAAGGGTGCTCCTCGATGCAAGGTCTCTAAGCTAGACTTTTTAATTAGTCAAACTAGAGCATCCTAGGGCTAAATGGTGGTCAACCACACCTTGGAGGGCATTTTGGTGATTTTGGTCAACATGAACCTTGCTCCATGAGTTACCCTAAGTATAACTAAGGTGTTGTGAGACATAATTGGCTACTCTACCCTTTGGTTACACCAACTACCAAGTATCACATGATGTGAGCCAAACCAAAGCCCTAAAAACAATCACATTGGCTGCATTACATAAAATAACATGAATGATGCATGCTTATGCTTATGCAAATACAATGCAATTATGGAGCTAAACACTTGAGGTGTTACTGCCCTCCCCCTTATAAAAATCTCGTCCCGAGATTTGGAAAGCGTACCATTTTTCATAGAATTCCTTATAACCATCCCGCAAATAATCTTCCCGTTCCCACGTAGCATCACTTTCACTACCCTGATTACTCCACATCACTTTATACCACTTAACCACCTTGCTTCTAGTCACTTGTTCCTGAGTATCGATCACTCGGACAGGCTTTTCTTCGTAGGTTAGATCGGATTCAAGCCTGATATCTCCTAAAGGAACTCGTTCCTTAGGAACTCGAAGACACTTTTTGAGTTGAGATACATGGAAAACGTTGAATATGGCGCTCATTTCAGGAGGTAACTGGATTTTATACGCAACAGCTCCACTCTTGCCTATGATCTAAAAAGGACCCACGTATCTTGGTGCCAGTTTCCGCTTGACACCAAAATGTTGTACACTCTTCATTGGAGAAACTTTCAAATAAACGAAGTCTCCAACTTCAAACTCGAGCGGCTTTCTACGACGATCAGCATAACTTTTCTGTCTAGCTTGGGCTGCCGCCATATGTTTTTGGATGGTACAGACTTGTTCCTCAGCTTCCTGAACAAAATCAATACCATAATACCTTCTTTCACCAGCTTCTACCCAGTTTAGTGGAGTTCTACACTTACGACCGTACAAAGCTTCGAATGGGGCCATCTTAATACTCTCTTGATAGCTATTATTGTATGAGAATTCGGCTAGGGGTAACCATTTTTCCCAAGAACCCTTGGATGATATTACACATGCCCGCAACAGATCTTCCAAGATTTGGTTAACTCGTTCTGTCTGACCAGACGTCTGGGGATGATAAGCAGAGCTTCTCACTAACTTGGTTCCCAGAAGGTGGTGCAAGTGCTCCCAAAAGCGAGCAGTGAACTGGGGACCACGGTCAGAAACGATAGTACGAGGTATCCCATGGAGCCGGACTATCTGATTGAAGTACAACTCAGCATAGTCAGTGGGACGATAGTCCACTCTAACAGGAATGAAGTGAGCTGATTTGGTCAAACGATCAACAATTACCCAGATGGAGTTATGATTTTTGACAGTAGGAGGAAGTCCGACAATGAAATCCATGCTTATCTCTTCCCATTTCCAACCTAGGATAGAAAGTGGTTGAAGCAACCCAGCTTTCATGTGTACCGCTTTAACTCTGCAGCAAGTGTCACATCTAGCAACATATGCCGCTATCTCTTTCCGCATCTTGGTCCACCAATAAAGTGGCTTCAAATCATAATACATCTTATTACTACCAGGATGGATGGATAACTTGGACGAATGTGCTTCGGACAGGATCTGATCTCTAAGCTCTCGGTCCTTAGGCACTACCAATCCATCTTTAAACCACAGCACACCTTCTTCATCTAACCTGAAATGCTTAGTTTCTTCCTCTTTCATCTTGCGTTTTATGTGGAATATACCAGGATCAGTCTTTTGGAGCTCAATAATTTTGCTTTTGAGAGTACAACTGACAGTGATGTTGTACAAGACTGCTGGATGTAATAGGTGGGATCGATGAAAATCAGTCTCAACTAAGGAATGGCAATGAGACTTACGGCTTAAAGCATCCGCAACCACATTTGCCTTGTCAGGATGATAGTGTACTTGAAGGTTATAATCCTTAATCAACTCGAGCCATCTTCTTTGACGCATATTTAACTCGGGTTGGGTGAAGATGTATTTGAGGCTTTTGTGGTCTGTATAGATATTGCAGACATTGCCCAGCAGATAATGCCGCCATACTTTCAAAGCATGAACAACTGCAGCCAGTTCTAAGTCATGCGTGGGATAATTCACCTCATGCTTCCGAAGTTGCCGAGAGGTATATGCAATTACTCGGCCTTCCTGTATCAAAACACCTCCCAAACCTATGCCTGAGGCATCACAATAAACATCAAATGGTTTCTCGATATCTGGTTGTGCCAAAACCGGAGCCGAGGTTAGGAGGGTTCGCAGTTGGTGAAAAGCCGCATCACACTCAGGAGTCCAGACAAACCTGGTGTCTTTTTGCAGCAGCCGAGTCATGAGCTTGGCTATTTTTGAGAAATCCGGGATGAAGCGACGATAATAGCCAGCCAACCCAAGAAAACTCCGGACCTCATGAACCGAAGTAGGAGCCTTCCAATTCAATACTTCTTGTACCTTAGTGGGATCCACCATAATTCCCCCATCGGACAACACATGCCCAAGGAAAGATACTTCACGAAGCCAGAATTCACACTTACTGAACTTCGCATACAGTCGATGTTCACGCAGTCTGGTGAGGACAATACGCAAGTGTTCAGCGTGTTCTTCCTCATTTTCAGAATATACCAAGATGTCATCAATAAACACCACCACAAACTTATCCAATTCGGGCATAAACACCGAATTCATCAAACACATGAAGTGTGCGGGGGCATTTGTCAGGCCAAAAGACATAACAAGATACTCATAAAGGTCATATCTTGTCGAGAAGGCGGTTTTTGGAATATCTTCAGGCCGGATTTTAATCTGATGGTACCCAGACCTTAGATCAATCTTGGAAAAGACTTTAGCTTTGGACAACTGATCGAACAAGATATCGATACATGGGAGAGGATACTTATTTTTGACAGTGACTGCATTCAGAGGTCTATAATCTACACACATTCGCAAGGTCTGATCCTTCTTCTTCACAAAGATAGCAGGGCATCCCCACGGAGACGAGCTAGGACGAATCAACCCTTTCTTCAACAGTTCATTCAACTACACCTTAAGTTCAGCTAACTCATTCGGAGGCATCCTATAAGGTCTCCTAGAGATGGGCGCCGTGCCAGGCAACAACTCAATTTTAAATTCCACATCCCGATCCGGAGGGAGTCCCGGCAAATCATCGGGAAAAACGTCCGGAAACTCATTTACTACGGAAATTTCAGCCAACGCCTTTGCTTGCATAGCATGGACTTCCCCAGACAATTCAACTTTTTTAGGAAGTTGTACTAGAAAACCCTTTTGATCTGTAGGATCCCTGAGCATAACTACCCGAGCGGATGTATCGATGAGTACCCCATTCTGACTCATCCAATTCATGCCCAAAATAACATCTATGTCTAAACCCGGCAAAACCAATAAAGCAAGCGAATAATTTCGCCCCTCTATCTCAAACTCAAGGTTCCCCACTACTTTATTCGTGGAAATATTCCCACTTGCAGCACTAATGCAATAACCCACACCTTCAACAGTATGTAACTTGTGCGCAAACTTTGATGCAAACTTAGGACTGATAAAGGAATGCGAAGCACCTGAATCAAAAAGTACCACTGCAGGGTGTTGGTTAACTAGGAACTTACCAGCAGTGACCACCTCACCAGATGGGATTTCCTCAATACTGTTATAATGAGCGTGCCCCTGACGGCCACCTTGGTTGACATTCTTCTTAGGGTAAGGACAGTTCCGGGACCAATGGCCTGGCTTGTTGCAGTTCCAGCAAGGCATGTTGCTGGGAGGAACACTAGAGCTGCTCTGACCAGAATTTCCCTTTGGCAGAGCGACTGTATAAGCCTTGCGGAACCCAGTTTTGGCAGCAGGCTTCTTCTGTGGTGGACGGAACTTGGTATTCTGAGCAGGTGGGCGAGGGGAAGACCTAGGTGCAGCTGAGGTCTGAGACTGCGAAGCACTCGCCTCAAGGGCCCTCTTACGGCTCTTAGAGGCTGAATAAATAGCATTATTGTTCTCCTGAGTCAAGGCATCACTGATAAAATCATTGAAGGTAGTACACTTGCTAGTGCCCATAGTCTTCATCAACTTTGGGCCGAGGCCCCTTTTGAAGCTAGCAATTTTCTTGGCATCAGTATCCACAAACTCTGTGGCATACCTTGCCAGGTTGTTGAAAGACTGCAGATATTTAGTCAAGCTTTTATTTCCTTGCGACAGCCTCATGAATTCTGTGTGCTTGATTGCCATAAGACCTGGAGGAATATAGTTCCCACAGAATGCTGCCTTGAACTGGTCCCAAGCAATCGGGACATTGGCAAGCAATGTGGAATGATAGTGGCTCCACCAAATACCCGCAGGACCATGCAACTGATGAGAAGCATATTCAGTCTTTAGCTCATCGGTCAAGCGAAGCAGACGAAACTTTTGCTCAATAGTGTTCAACCACTCATCGGCTTGCAATGGTTCCTCCGCCTCCTTAAAGAGCAGGGGCTTAGTATCAAGGAAGTCCTTAAAATCACTGTACTGATTGGGTTCTGGGCCCTGGCGGCCATGACGAGCCTCCCGGTTGGCAAGCTAGCGCATCGCATCTGCCAGCATGCGCTGCCCCTCTACCACGGATTGCATCAGCTCAGCCGGAGTAGGCGGTGGCAGAGGGGGTGGCTGTTCCTCATCCTCATTGCCACGACCCCGACGAAGATTGTAGGACATCTGCAAAATGCATAGCCAATGAGCACTGACGATGTGGGAAACTTGTAGATGAATTATTGCAAATATGTCAAACTGACTCCATGAAATGGACTTCTCAAAATAATCAAGGCACAATAATTCATCACAACCGCACAATCCATTCAAGCGCGTTGATTGACGCAACCATACGAGGGAATCCAACAAGATGTACTTTGATAAAGGCTCACTCACAAGGAGCACAACAGTTACTGAACCGTTTACGTTAATATCTACTTGATTTTTGACCTTTCACACGGTGCTTGGATTCGTTCTCAAAATTTTTAATTGACTGAGAAAGGCTACTTCAAACTGACCACAAAGAGACTTCTCAACGGTAGAGTTCCATGATGGATCATGACTAGCCACCTCGATACCAGCGCGTGCCAAGCAGCACAGCCTTATGTCGCGCGCCATAGGAGGCCCTCGGTTTCGTCGCGGCACCGAAGGGTGCTAATCGTGACACCATCATCGAACGCAACACAATAAGACATCCAATTGTGATCGAAATTTAACAGGTTCAAACTAACATCCGGAAACATAGGGTTCGACCTTACATCCCAAAGTCAAGTTATTACAAAGCCTCACTCCAACACCAGGGGGCGCAAAAGATGATTCTAACATCATAGCTACACGATGACTACTCTAAGCATCGTCCTCAGAATCGGTGTCAAGGATCTCCCCACCGTCCTCATCACTAGCAGGCTCTAACTCCTCATCTTCTTCTTCCTCTGGCTCTTCTTCTGGTGCTTCTTCTGGTGCGGCATCTTGGGGCCCATTGACCTCCACTTCATCATCATCTTCAGCCATAAAGATTCCCGAACTCATGTCCTCATCTACGTTGTTGTTTCGAGGCAGCAGAGGATTAAGCTGGTTGTTCAGGCGGTGCACTTCTTCATAAAGGTTGTCATTATATTCTTCAGCATTCTCCAACTGTTGCTCGAGCTCAAACTGACGAGCCCTCAGAACGTTCTCCTCGTGCCAGGCTTCATCCCTCTGGTTCATGACGCGGACTAGCATGCGTTGACAGTTGCGATTGGCTACTGTCAACCTCTGGACTGCAAGTGTTTCTTGATCACGGTCACGGATCACTTGCTCCAGTTGCTGCCGCACTGCATCCCTAGCAGCAGTCACTTCAGCCAACTCAGCCCGCAGCCTTTCTACCTCAGTGGGCTCGAGGCGGGGCTCACGTGGAGCTAGCTGGTGGCGAGGAGCCCTTCCTCCGGTCGACTTACGGGCAGTCATCTTAGTACGTGCCATCTGTACCAACAAGATATGACTTAAGTGAGGATCATTTAGGGGATACGAAATTTAATTTAGTCAGGACTATTGAAATTTTCAAGGAGGGAGTAATTGACATGTATGACATAATTAAACATGATGCATGCACGTTCCGTACGCCCTCTCACCTGAGTAGAGACCTAAAGTTCTAACGCTAGGCGGTGGCATACATACGTTCTCTCATATAAGCGAAACTATCGGTCTACTCGTTACGCTGTTAGTGTACCTGCAGAAAATCTCATTGCAGCCCAACAATTTCCCAAAATAAATACACAAGAAAGCAGTAAACTAAATACTTTCCATATACACATCCCCTGATGTATATACTTCAGTACCAAAGCTACCCGATTTATAGATGCCCACAATTAAGTGCTTACATACTTACATGGTTTGAACATGTAAATATGCAAGTCACCAAAACTACTCTCCCCTAGACCGCCGGTTGGACGATCATGCTCTCACAACTCACACTTACCAGAGCGTCGAGGCAATTGATCCATACATTACCACCCAAGTGGATGGCATCCATACAATATCACGCCGTATGGATGACGAAACAAAAACAAACAAGACCCCCAAGTTAGTCTTTACAATAAGCCACCTAAGAGTCCTTATTTGGGCTAAGGGATGTGATCACTGGCCTACCTATAAAAATAATTTTTTTATAGTTTAACCCTTTTCATAAACAAATACTTTTGTTTTTAATTACCCGTATGATGTGTCTAATGTTGAATTATGCTCTGATACCAGCTGTAACAGAACCGACCAAATTATAAGAGCACAAGTACAAAAACAAGCACCGAAGCGCTCAAATTTTTGAACTTGAGCCCATATAATCCCGGTAGTCAATTGAAACCACGAAGGATTTCAAACCAACTTGATTACAACCAAGATCACATCATTCAACATCCAACATCATACGTTACATTTCACAAGTAGTTCGGAAATAAGTTTACACCACGGAGTTGCAATTATTACAAACCAAGTTTGGAAAGTAGCGGATGCATAACACACACACCCGTTGTTTAATTACTGCCAGTCTTGCTGATCAACAACCCGCAAAAGCATGAGGAAAGTATATATAAGATGATCACGCCCTAGTGATCTAGTCTTCGTCACCCGTAGGGTGGAGACACGTCTTGCAGAAGCCTTGATAGAGCATATCATCTGCAATAGGGGGGAATAAACCCTAAGTACTGGAATGTACTCAGCTAGACTTACCCGTCAAAAACCAGAAATAAAATGACACCAAGGATCATGCAAGGCTTACACAAGAGGCTAGCTGACACCACATTTTGTATAAAGGCATAAGTAGTTGAAACTCTCATAACCTGTACTAGCAGTTATTTTTAGCATTTACCTATCATCTATCTTAGCACCTGTACTACACATACACTTGAATATCATCAAACAATTATTAACCTTTTATCCATAGCAGGTATAAATTGTGGCAACAATGTATCATTCACTTAACCATCTGTTCAATTAATGAGATCTACGTTGCCGCTGCTCAAGTCAAGTGCTCACTAACCGGGAGCGACGGCGATTCGAATCGAATTCCTATCCAGCTGGAGGGGTATTTCTAACACTCACCGTGCAGGCCCCTGCCAGGGTCGCACAAGCCACCTTTCGTATGGTTCAGGAATCGCGGGTCCGAATGATGTCGCGACCCCAAGGGCGACACTCTGCCAGGTGATAGGGACTCTAACCCCCCCTTGGTCTCACGCCAATGTCCCCAAGCACATCCTTTCTCTCCTCCAAGAAGCAACCTACCATTCGATTCCCGGCCTGAACCACATTACTCGGCTTCGCGGTCGGAACGACTTATTCGGCCAACTAAGTGTTAGACTGCGTTCAACATGACTCAAGGACGTACAGCGATTCGGTCCTTAAACGACACAGACGGGCATAGCTCCACACCCAAGACATGAAGTGTCTTGCGGCTGTACTATCGAAATCCCGCCCGGTCTCAATTTCATTTTAAAGCATGGTTCCATCCACGATAGCCATAAAGCCACTCTTGACTCCTTTCTACATCTCGCGGATGACCGGAAATCACCCGACTTCTACCGTACTAAGCAGGGCTAAGCATTGACACGTGCCTAAACCTAAATCAGGATTTAAGTACGATATCTGGACAAGGGCAGGTATAATGCAACAATTGTTTTCATACAATTCCTACAACTTAATGCATTAAACAATTAAAAGTACTCAAGATAGATTTATAAAATGATGGGTTCAGCATGCACCGGGGCTTGCCTTTGAGAAAGGTCGAAGGCCGGTGGTCAGGGCACTCAGGAAGGTCTTCTGCGGGAGCTTCTCCGCTGGTTGGTTCCTCTGCTGGCTCCGGCTGGTCCTGGACTTCCTCCGGAATCACTTGCTCGAACTCGAGGAGTGTTACCCCCTCCGGAACACCTATTGCATGAGTGCATAATAAATCTCATGGATACATAATGAAAGATGCAGTATGTTCGGAATGAAATGCATTACAACATTTTTAAAGCTCTACTCAAATCACTTCAAATAGTAGGTGCAAATTCCTCTACGGTAGAGAAGTACTCACCTAATCTACTCAACCTAAGATATAGCTGTTCTTCTTCGGTTAAGGCCCTAACACCTAACAATTACAAGAGTAGCATTACTTAGGTTACCACATCCAACACCAAAATACCACAGTAAAACATTCTGGACAGCAGCTACTTGTTTCTAACATAACTGGAGATTCCCAACTCTAAAAGATATGATCTAAGACAATCTGGAAAGCTTAAGAAATGCACTACAATTCATTTTCAGACCTCAACCCTAAATTCCTAAGTTTTCCATGTCGAATTTCATAAGTTCCAGAATCTGTCCTCTCTAAACAGAGAGTAGCCAATTCTGGACTGTCAATTTAAACAGCAATAACTCCCAAACTACTAAGCCAACTGCTCACAAATTTTGACACAAGCTAGTTTATCAAATTTACTACAACTTTGGTATTTACAAGTTTACCAGAAACCACCTTTATCAAAGGTCAAACCTAGAAATACTACCAGCTGTCCAGAAAACCTAGAATTGCAAGGATTAAATATTTATTTATGTGGCAAACATCTCTTAAAACCAAACTAATGTTACCACAAGTTCACATAGGTCACAAAAACACCAAAAAGCAAGGTGTGCCTACCTAGAACATTTATTTATACTCATTTCCTAATTTACTTAATTAATTAAGTGGAATTTTAAACATATATGTAAACTGCTCCTAAAATTCTACCAAAATTACAGGGGACTCTGTGACCCAAAAAGAGACTACTGTAAAAATTTTAACTAGATTTATTCACAGGAACTCCCTAGACAAAATTCACAAATCCAAAAGGCTGATTTTTGTATAATTAATAAATCATATTGAAAAGTATCAAACAACAGATTTCATATTTTTCTTAGACACTCTAGGGTACCAAGACATTCTCCAAAAATTTATAAGAACATTGCACATGTAGAAAAATTACTAAAATTCATTCAAGCATTTCGTAAAATAACAAGATAGCATTATAACTGGAAAAGTACTTAAGCCTTAATGCCCAATTTTTTTACCAGAGCTAGGGCAAGTATAAATTAGCCTACCCAACAAATTTTATAATTTTTGGAATACTACAGCTCAAGTTACACATTTAACAAGTTTGCATTCAATTCAAAACACCTTTGGAAGATCTATTTAATTCTCCCAAAAACTAAACATCACATACTAGATTTATATTTTTCTAAAATACTACACATCATGTAAACCCTAACAAAATTTATCTCATAAATTTTGGGCAAGTAAAACCCTAGATCTAAATTTTCCCAAACCTCAACAAAATTCTGTGACAAAAAGAAAGAAAATCAAAACTGAACCCTAACCGCTACAGTGCTGGGCCGGCCCGAGACAGACGCGGCCCAAGACGCGCGCGCGGCCCGCTCGGCTCCCGCCCGCGCGCAGCAACAGACAGGTGGGTCCCCCGTGTCAGTGGAAGGGGACAGGGGAGCGGGCGGCAGTGAGCTCCGGCGAGCGATTCCTCGCTGCCGGTGGCTTCTCCGACCAATCCAAGTCCACCGACGTCTTGCCCAAACCCAACCGCACCGAGGCTAGCCCTTTTCCCCAAAGTTGAAGCACCACAGCACCTAGGCCAACGGCGATGGCGGACGGCCGTGGTGCCTGGCGGTACGCCTGCGAGTCCCGGCCGTCGCACGACCTACCGAAGGGTGCATCACCTTCCTGGACTCCTAGCGGACCTATCGAGACCACTCACACAGACCGGGATGGAGCGGAGACGCTTGACCGCGTGAGCACCTGGCCGGCAGCCATGGCGCGGCCGTGCACGGTCTCGTTCCGGCCTGGCTAACCCGATGCTGGTGGTAGCATCTTTACCCTAGCATCTACACGTGACAGGGAGGAGGAAACATGGGTGAGGGCAGGCGGAGAACTACGGTGTGGTGCTGGCCACGGTGAACCGAACATGGCGGAGCTCCGGTGACCTTTTGGGAGCGGGCGGAGGTGACAATGCGGCTCACCTCGGGCTCAATCAACTCTACTGGCTGGTCGAGGAGGTGTAGGGCGGTGAGGCGGAGGGAGGGACGTGATCTAGTGAGCGGTGGTGCGGTGGTGAGCGCGTGCGAGCTCGGAGACGGCTGCGGCGGCAATGGTGTCTCCGGTTTCCGCCTCGGTGAGCCCGGCCAGAGCGAGAGGGAGGGAGAAAAGAGTGAGCGCGAGTGAGGGGGTGGAGGTGGCCGCTCGGTGTTCAAACTCGCGCCTGGGCTCGCGACGTGGAGGGAATGGCAGCGCTCGGTCACCACGCTGCGACGTTCTTCTGCCCGCGCGCCACGACGCGGCCGTCGTTCGAGTTCGTTGACTAAATCGGAGCTGCAATGTGACATCAATGGCCGACTGACAGAGCGAGTTTGGCACTGATTATCTCCTAAACCGGTTCGAGTTAGGAGCAGATGATAACATCAAAATTGTAGGGCTTCGTGAGGTCAACAACTTTGCTAATTGGCTCCAGAACAAATTCGGCTTGGATTTGAAACTATAAAGCTCCAAAGTGGTGCCCCTTGAAACTGAAACGTAGTTTCAGTGATAAAAGCCGACTGAAACCCTAACTTCTTGACACTATATCTCCTAAACTATTGAGAACCAGGCATGGGTGATTTTGGCAATTTTGTAGAGCTACATGAGGGCTACAAGTTTGTCAATATGAGGGGAAGCTGGTTTGGCCTGGTTTGCAAATTACAAGCTCCTAAAGTAGGCCACAATAAAACTGGAGGGACACTTGGAGACTTAGAAAAATTTCTAAGTGTTGAGACAACCCCTCTAGCTGACTTGTGGGCCATTTTTGAGCATGTTCTGTTCAGTTTTATGAGATGGTCATATTGAGACTTTTGTTCCCCATAAAATTCCCTACAACTTTGCTTAAGGGTGCTCCTCCATGCAAGGTCTCTAAGCTAGACTTTTTAATTGGTCAAACTAGAGCATCCTAGGGCTAAATGGTGGTCAACCACACCTTGGAGGGCATTTTGGTGATTTTAGTCAACATGAACCTTGCTCCATGAGTTACCCTAAGTATAACTAAGGTGTTGTGAGACATAATTGGCTACTCTACCCTTTGGTTACACCAACTACCAAGTATCACATGATGTGAGCCAAACCAAAGCCCTAAAAACAATCACATTGGTTGCATTACATAAAATAACATGAATGATGCATGCTTATGCTTATGCAAATGCAATGCAATTATGGAGCTAAACACTTGAGGTGTTACATCGCACACCAACCCGACAGCGGCGCGCAACTCGGAGTGCTCGTGTAGTTTCGTCTTTAGGGCCTCCCGCGTCAACAGAAGGTCCGCCTCCACCTTGGCAAGCTTGCCCTTCACCCTCGATCATTGTAAGGGATAAGGAGCAGGTTTTGTAAAACTCAATAATGGACAGGTAAAGGCACTTACCTTCTAGTTTCTGGACCCTGGCAAGATCCCGCTAACACCCATGGGTCACCGCGGCTTAGAGGGACTGCACCTCAGGCTTTAGCTGGCAGTTCTGCTCGGCAAGCCAAGGGGCCGCACGTGTAGCCTCCTTCATCTGGTCCGCTGCGGTGTCCCTCTCCTTCTAGGCTATGATGCATTCTTGGCAAGCCTCATCGCACTCACCAAGAGCTCGCTCACGCTCATGGTGAATGGACCCGAGCTCAGACTAGAACTGCCCGGCGGCCCACAACAGCTAGTCGTGCTCGTCCTTCACTTTTTTGGGCCTCCTCCTGGTCCTTGCGAGCATGCTCGACAAGGGCCAATAGCTTCTTCCCTGCCTCCTTAGCGTCGTTGACCACCTCCTCATGTCAGATGCGGAGATCCGCCATTTCGCCACTGAGGTTGGCCATCCTTTGCTGGGCCTCCACGAGCTGCGCCTCGGCCACGGCAGTCCTCCGCGTCTCCTCTGACAGGAGTCCCCATGCGCCCTACTCACGGTGGAGGAACTCTGACTTCAACCGACTTCGTTCGAACAGTGCCTGCGTGAAGAGCCACGTCAAGATCACAAGAAAGGGGAAAAACCGAACAATAAGCTTCTACCTAACTCGACATACCTGGCCAGCCGGGCGGATGTCATCGTGCAGTGTGGACAACACCGAAGATAGGGTCTAGTTGAAGGTTTGGCACCCCGCCTATTGCCAGTCCCAGTACCCCTGCTCCTCGGCGTCGTCCAGCATGAAAACTGGCGGCGCCCCCGGTTGATTCTGATCCGACCAAGTGAGGTGTGGGCCGCCTCACTGGTAGGGATTATGTCCCACCTAAATGAGGGCCACGGGCCCCTTGGCGCGGGAGGACTGGGTCAAGTTGGCCATGTCAAAAGGCTCACCGGACCAGACCGACACCACCTCCTCTTTGGCGACATCAAACTCGCACGACGCCACCTCTTTCGCCTAGGACCCACCTCCAGTAGCGGCCCCCACCTGAGCTGAGGGGTCCTCAGGCATGGCCTCCTTCGTCGCCTAGGCCCTAGCATCCGCACCCGCTCCTATGGTCGATCCCGATGCCTGGGAGAGCATCGCTTCGGGAGCGGGATCCGGCCCGAACCGCGATAGCTGCTCCAGCTCCACCATCCCCATCTCGACGGACTTCTCCACCTCTGCCTCTACAAGCGCCACCCCAGTGGATGGGGTGGGGTTAGGCAAAGGCAAAGCAGGGGTGGCTAGCACTTCCTATCCCCCTACGGCCGTAGATGTCGGAGGGACGCTGCTAACCATCTCCGAGGCGAAGACGTCCGAGCCTAGCGCACCGCCAGCTAAGGTCTAGCCTTGCTGTCTTAGCGCCTTACGCGGTGTAAGCGGGGGCGTCGGACTGAACCCTCCTGCAGAACCATAGGCGTCAACGTTACCGAGTCTTAGCGTAAATAAACAACACAAAAAGACACTTCTTACCTCTGCGTCGTAGGACGGGGGTGTTTTTGTGCCGGCCTGCTAGAGCCTGACTCCACCATCACAGGGTAGGGCCTCTTCCTAGTCGCCACCGTCTCAGCCACGCTGGGCTGAGGGGGTGGTGGCGGAGACCCCACCATCTCCTGGGGTCGGGATCCTCGTCCCCTCGGGGCAGGCCGACCCCTATGGCCACAGGGGCTCTCCTCTTCTGCTTGCTGCCGCAACTCCCCCAAGGTCGGGGTCCTCCAGCTCATGGAGCAGCAGTTGAGCTTGCGGCGTCCGCCCCTCAATCGAGATGGACGACCCCTCAGGCTGTTCCCCCTCGTTGGCCATGGAGTCCAGCCAATCATATGGGTAGGCCCCATCATCGTCGTCATCTTCCTCCTCGCTCGACTCCTCCGCCTCTTCTTTGGCCTCTCGCTACATCCTCTTAGCCTTGCTAGCCCTCTTCTTTTTCTCCTCGTCCTTCTTCTTCTTCACCCCCTCGGCGTGAGCTCGGTTCTGCATCTTTTGGGTCACGTCCTCGGAAAGGGGTGGGTTGAAGTCAGGGACCAAGCAGAGATTCCCCTGCAACCACCTGATCCCAGGTCAGTGATGGAAGTGCAAAAGGCCAAGGGAAAAAGGGTGGGAGGGTAGGGACGCTCACCATCTCAATGAAGCCGTCATCAGGATGCATTGGCGGGTGGAGGTCGAAGGTGGCATCGAAAGGAACGCTCCTGAGCACTGACTTGATGCGCTTCTTGATCTCCTCGTGATCGAGCTCCTCCACCGCGAGCATAATCCCTCGAGGTTCGCATTCAGAACCATCTCGTCCAGCCGGTGTGCCCACCGCATCAGCAGCAACACCCTCCTCTCATGGAACATGGTGATAACCCTAGCCATAGTTACATCCTGATTCACTAGGCGCTTGACCACCTGGAGGAGGGTGTTGATTTTCTCCTTATCGGTGGCGACAGGACCATAGCCCCAGTGTGCTGGAGCTACTTCGAAGTAGCGACTGGTGTACGGAGGCATGGGCG
Organism: Saccharum spontaneum; assembly: GCA_022457205.1. Taxonomy (NCBI): domain Eukaryota; kingdom Viridiplantae; phylum Streptophyta; class Magnoliopsida; order Poales; family Poaceae; genus Saccharum; species Saccharum spontaneum. The sequence continues at coordinate 60,039,730 of CM039581.1, read as the reverse complement.
TGTTGGTGTCACTCCTGAGGTAGAACCACCTCTGGTGGCACCCCTTATTGGACGATGACACCTTCATGGAGATGTACCCATCTGCCTAGCTCTAGCGAAGCTAGATCGCACAATTGCCAATGCGCATCGGCACCATCTCACCCCTCCTCACTGTCTTGTAGAAGACGGTGGCATAAAAGTAGTACTTCCACAGGGTGAGGTTGGGCTTGATGCCCAGATAGCCCTCACATAGGGTGACGAAGACCGGGATCTGCATAATCAAGTTGGGGTTGAGATTCTTTAGCTCAATCCCGTAGTGGTGGAGGAGCCCGCGGAAAAAGTCGCTCGTCGGTGTCCCGAACCCCCGCTCGTGGAAGTGTGCGAAGCTAACGACATAGCCAGCGGGGTAGGGGGGGTTCGGCTCGTCTTCGCTGCCGGGGATGATCTACTCTGGCTACGCGGAATTCATCACCAGACAAAGGAACCTATCCTCGATGAGCCATGACACAATCTTGTCGGTAAAGCTGGAGCGTCCCCACGGATCCATCGAGAGAGCGAGAAAGCACTCTGATGATAATGGCAGCAGCGGCAACTACGGGGTGAGTTCTCAATCTGTCTCTCTCTTTCTATCTCTTGCTTGCTGAGGCAGACGCGAGCGCGAGGAAGGCAGAGAGCAGAGGTGTTCAAGGGAAGGGGAACCCACCAGGTAAAAAAGAGGGGAAATAGAGCGATTTGAGGCCCCAACCACCCGCATTAATTATGGCCGTAGGAATGTCTTATCATGACCCTAAATATTTCGGTAACTGTGCATACATCTCCTACAAAACCGCCCTGCCACCCTGCACCATCCGCCTCGTATACTGCGCCTGCTGTTATCCCACCACCGTACAGGGCTCGGGCACATTCCCGCTCCATGAGCCGATCATAGGCCTCAGCAGGTAAGAACAAGATACGGAGTTGTATATGCTCCTATGGCCCATTTATGGTCCAGGGGTTCGAAGGCTGGCCCATCGTGGGATCGATAGCTGCCCTAGGACACTTGGAGTCAGGGATGGTGAGGAATGGGCACACTAGAGGCCAGTACTCTAGCCCACGAGCGCTGAGGGCATTCCAACCATGTTTGAGTCCTTATGGACGTCAGATTCATGGTATTCCTCGATGGAAGGTAGCGAGACCTCGAGATCGGTCAAACGGCCCTGAGAACTATATGAATCAACCATCGGGAATTTGGAGTGCGTCACCAGCTTGACCACCAGCCGGTGCCTAGCAGATGGGATCGGGGCTCCACTTATACCTATCCACTAACAGCTCACCGAGCGCCATGGTTCATCCAACGAGGATAACATGGTCTGGCTCACCCTCTCCGTTCCATGGAGGAATGCATGAGAGGCCAAATCAAAGATGGGAGGCCTCCCGATCGAACCCCTGCATCGAGCGGGGGCTCGGGGGCTATGCTCGCACCATGACCCAACGAATGGTCACTCCTCCACGACATTGCTAAAAGCACACGGGAACTCGCATTAACAAAAGACATGATTTATTAAGAGATCACAAGTCTTTTTACAATATTACTGCTAATACAAAATGCAAGATCTATCCTAGGCAGGGATCGAGGTGGCCTCGGTGTTACTATCCTTGGAGCTTGGCAAAGAACGCCGGCCAGCAAGGCTCAACCTTGATGTTGGTTGTCGCTCCGGGGCCCAGGCCTCCGGTTGCCTCCTCGACGATCTCCTCTACAGGAACTAGGTCGACGACGGCGTCAGCTGCCTCGTCGAAATCCTCCCGGGACCCATCAAGGTTGGCCAGCTCCTGGCCCTCCGGAAGCCCCACCGAGTGGTGGAGCATGTGCCCCGACCACACCTGCGCTACCATCAGGGCACTCCTCCCTGCTCCCGCCGTGGGCGTGGATGTAACCCGCCACAGCATCCGCCGCCTCTCGAAGCACTAGCAGCTCTAACTCTAGCTCTACCCCACGCGTAACAGAATGAGCAGGAGAATGAGGAGAAATGGATGAACAAGAACGACGAGCAAAAATTACCAGCCACTCGGCCGTCCGCAGACACCAGTTGGTCATGGACAGACTGCACCTCCTACTCTGTGGCCTCGAGCGCAGCTTGAGAGGCCTCTAGGTATTCCTCAAGCCTCTCCTCCTCCACCTTTGCTGTCGTGGATGGGGCCACCAGCGCGACGGCCGATGGCTGCACCTAAGGGGATCCAAAAGACCCATCTAGAAGAAGGCGCCTCCCACGCCCGGCATGGGAGATCGCCCCCTGCCCTAGCGTGCAACGCCGAACAGACCTCCCATCTCCGGCTGCATTGCTAGCAGAGCGCTTGTTCGGCTCTATTGTGAAGGAGGGAGGAGGATGGCGCGGTGAGGGAGGAACAAGGAAACCATTGGCCGCTGGGTGGGACTAAGAAGAACTGTAGGGTTACCGCAATCCGATGGCATCTGTATTTATAATGTCGTACGGGGCGATTGAGTGGGTGCTGAGTGCCCAGCCCCCCACGCGTCCAAAGATCAAGGCACCTCTCCACCTTCCCACGCATCGAGATGCGAGACGCTATAGTCACCGCAACCCAGTGCAACACCTCGTCTTCCCTAGATGGGTCCACTCGATTTAAAGCCCTTGAAGGGATACCTCACCCCTCCAAGACCTCGGGGGCTACACCCGGCGGGTGCACTCGCGCGCACCCACCGGATAACTTCCTTCAAACTAAACAAAAAATAACTACCCATGGACACTCGTCCTCAAGCCTCTGAAGGAGTGCCCCACTCCTCCATAGGCTCGGGGGCTACTATCGGGTATCAATATTAGGGATACCCAACCAAAGGAAGTAAATGACACATCTGTGTTGACTACTTGTTGAAGCTCCTTAATGTCAATTATTAACCATCAACTATTGCCTAATATGATATAAAATGAACCACAAAGCATAGTTGTAGGGTTTAAAACTAACATGTTCCACGAGTTTTGGTGTTCTCACTTGTTTTGTAGGAGATTGAATTTTTCGCTGAATAAAAGTACCTCAAATGATGAATTAAAGGACACCATTGTGAAGGTCTCATCTAGCCGATCGAAACGGATATATTATTTGCTATATTTGGAGCTCGAAATAAAAAGATATTAATAAAGGAAGAGCCCTCCATCATAGAGCTACGGGATTAAATGGGCCTAAATCAGAATTTGGCGCATTAAGGCCTATGTGCATTTTAAGGAGATATGATAGAAAGTTTAGTACCACATCGCTAGCCCAAGGTGGAGGGGAGGCCAGGCGTCACCATATATACAGCCCAGGACCCCCCAAGGCGCCATCATTATAATCACCTTCAAGAGAAAAGTTAGGGTTTAGGGAAGAGAGGTGTCCCTCGAATGGATGTCCTCTCAACTCCCAATTTAGAATAGATCTAGACTTCTAGATAGTAGAGAGATGGAGAGCGAGGGAGGAGTTCAGAGGAGGTGCTAGCCTATCGGTGCCTCTTCAACAACTTGTACTTCAACGGGATCGGGCTCTACGTGGGCTTGCTCCAGAGATGGCTCAGGCTCTGGCAATCAACTTCTGATTCAAGTAAGATTCATGTTTATTATTCTTCTGGTTTGCGAGTCTCTTTTGAGCGCTTTAATCTAGTCGACTAGGTTAGAGTATAATTCGTAGTGTAAGCGTGGCGCTTAGACTAGGGTTACTCGTAGATGCACCCTATATTCCGGATCGGTGGTAGATCGCGAAGGTGACAGCTTCGTTGAGTCCTCTGTAGTCCACCTCCCATTTGTAGGCCTAGCAAGATATATAATTACGTGGTAGATTCGTACTCTGTTTGCGGTCTTCCATAGTAATTCCCCAGTGGAATAGTAGAAGATGTGGACTGCCCAAGTTAGAAGTATAAACCCTGATCAAGTTATCCTCTCTATACTCCTACTATCGACCCCATACTAGATTGATCATCTCCTATGTTTTAGTCTTGTTTTCACTTTAGTTGTTCCCACCTTATTTATATTTCCAACTCATTCACCTTTTCTGGTTAAGTTAGAACACACAGTTGACTCACACGTTTCCCTGTGGATACGATATTTAAAACCCTCCAGGTGAAAGCTACAACGGTATTCGTGCGCTTGCGGATCTTTTCTGTTCACGTTAATAATTACCAACACTACTCGAGGCTCAAGGAACAATCTCCATCTCACCCGACCCTTGTGCCCCGTAGGGAACAATCTCCGTCTCGCCCGACCCATGCACCCCGTTGGGAACAATCTCCGCCTCACTTGAATCTTGCAATGTAAGCACGGGAGCGCCCGACCCCTTGGCATATTTCCGCCTCGCCCGAGGGACGCGTAAGGCCCTCAGGTGAGGCCGGGAGCCGCATGGGCCCCCACCACGGCACCCATTCCCAATGATGGGACGAACATGACTATGCACAATGAACAGGAGCATGGGAGCCGCGTTATGATCTGACATGACTCTGGTTATTCCAGCACAACGACGTCCATACCTCTATAACAACGGGGGTAACGGCAACTGTACTACCTAACTCCCTCTCTACGCAAATTCGGGCATACGCGCCGCCCATCCTCGACGGTACAAAAGCACATAGGATGAAGCATGGCCACAACACGTTGCACCAGCAGACGGAGAGGCCAAAAGCTCGACGCCCATTGAGTCTCTGCGCTACAGGGTAAACTGCTCATGCCGGATAAGGAGGAAGACAGCCACACCCGAGGCCACCTTTTTGTTTTTCTCTTTCACCTTTTTCCCCTTTCACCTTTTTACCACAAATGAACCCAAGTCCTCCCCTTGGGAACTATAAAAGGGGAGGCAGGGGCCACATCTAGAAGGACCCCCGATTGAAAACACACCTCGCTGACCAAGCACTAAAACTCACACACCACCATAGATACTTGGGATCCGCTCCCTCTCTCGAAAACTTGTAACCCCCTACTGCAAGCACTCCGGTGCAAGGCAACACGAGCAGCAACAGAACCCACTGGACGTCGGGACATTTTTCTCCGAACCGGTATAAACGCTTGTGCCCGCATTGCACACCTTCCGAGCCTAGACGCGCAGATACAAATTTACTCGTCGTAGTGTCTAAGACGCGGTTCTAGACACCGACAGTATTATAGATAAAGGTTTTTTTTGGCAAAACGATTAGAATAGGAAGAAATATAGATTAGTCAAATGGAACATCCTTTGTCAACCAAAAGATCAAGTAGGTCTCGGAATTCAAAATTAAACATACAAAATAAGTGCCTTTTGAGTAAATGGATCTTCAAGCTATGTAAGGAGGGGATGTGGCAGGACTTTCTTATTAGAAACAAGTACCTTAGGAATAAAACATTGAGCCAAGTAAATAAGAAAGCTAGTGTCTCACACTTTTGGTCTAATCTTATGGGAGTCAAGAACGATTTTCTTCGTCTAGGAGGTTCTAATCTAATTAGTGGAAACCAAATAAGATTTTAGCCAAAACGCTAGCCAAGATCCATAAGCAAACCCACGCGGGAAATGAGGTTAAGAGATGAGGGCATATTGGCATACCTTGCATCTGGTGCGGGACGACATAGGTTCAGCGATGGAGGAAGAGGTCGATGACAGTGGCTGGCGGTTGGGGGCACCGGGACAGCAATGCGAAGGAGGCCTCCACGCTCATGAATTGGGCATGAGAGAGAGACAAGGACCGTGCCGGTTAGTGTTGCCGAGGGCATGGGAAGCTTCATCTTTTCGCAAGCCGCCTCCACGCTACCACCGTGACCTAGCACACCACCCACGCAAAAAAGCCTATTTTTGGCAAGCTTGTAAGATTTCTTCTCTCTCTGGTGGTAAATTTGTAAGAAATTTTAGGAGGATGCTATTTGAATGTGCGCCGTCCGAGAGACTAGCAAAAAATATAAAAGGCCATGGTGTGGCCCCCTAGCAGTGTTCCCTCATGGACACGGTTGTGGCCTCAGGGGGCGGACCCCTCGTCCCTTGCGGCGGCCCTTGGGCATGGGCCGCGTGACACCTCGGTGGCGCCATGGGTGCGACCAATAGTTTAGGTGGTACCCACGGCTATCGTCCCACCAGACTAGTGCAGCGCCCTCGTCCACGGCAGCTGGCTCTCCTCCACGACAGTGAGCTCAGGGGACACCAAGGGTGGCGGCAGATCTAATCGGCAGTGGCAGCTTCATGGGCAGCATCATGGTGGCGCGGGCGTAACAAGCAGCAGCATGAATGGCAGCACAAGCAATTGGCACGGCAGCAGCACAAGCATATTATTATTTAAAAAAAATAATCGATTAGCACCACTGGTTTGCAGACCAACGGTGACCAACATGATTTTCATTGTCCACTTTCACTGTCGCCTTGCAAAACCTGAAGGGGGTTTTAGCTCGGTGGTAAGGGCATGTACAACAAGAGACAGCTGTTGTCTGCAAGTTCTTGAAATTTACAACACAGACGGCTAAACAGACAGCTCATACAACCCACAAACAGCTACTGTCTATTTAGCTGTCTACAAATCATTTAATGCTTGCATGTAGCAATGATCAATCATGAATATCATTTCTATGTACCATTGTGTTGCTAACTGATGCAAAACAAATCCTTCAAAGTAAATCATATATTATATATATAATGTAATATAATATATTTCATATATCATAAATCAAATATGACATGCGTTTGTTGTTGGTGATTTAGATAATATATGTATATGGATTAAAAAAGCTAAAAATAATGGAGCCCTTTAACCTTATCCCTTTCGTGTTAATTGTATTCTTCACGTGAGGCCATATATTCAATCGAATATTCGATTGAGACCGTCTCTCACCTCTCCATCCCATCTCCCTCTTCTCCCGTCTCACCCCTGACATGGCCAGAACGGCAAGGTGAGCCACGGTGCAGCGAAAGCTGCAGAACAGAAGAAGGTGATTCCCTTCCGTTGACACACACCCGCATCTTCGTAGTCGATCCGAGGTCGTATGCGGTGGCTGACATCGATGTGTACAACGGGGAAAGAGCGGGCGATGAGCCTAGGAGCACGAGCACGAGCCGTCGCGTGACGAGACGACGGCGGGAGCCTCTCTCCTCATTTAATCGACTGCATGTTGGACTAACTCTCCTCATTTAATCGACTGCATGTTGGACTAAATTGCAAATATAGCATGATATAGACGGCATATTAATTACCATTGTATGTGCCCTAATGAGATTTCTAGAATACTGAAAGGATCGTCGGCGGTAACTCATTTAGGTTTCTGTATTTATTATGCATTCCTTGGTGTGTTGTACGCGCTTTACATTTCTAGTTCAGCTTGCTAGGGTCCACGGCGACGCAAGACAGCCATTCGACTCATTGATGCTGCTTGTTTCGTGCTTTGCGAAGCCATAGACTGGGTCGATGCCGGCTTCTCTAGCCTCGCACCGGTGTGTCCTATTTGGTCGCAGAACATGTCCCAAATGTAATATTTCGCAGTTACATCCAGTAGCTAGGAGAATTCACTACTACAGAAATCATTTTTGCTGGCACGTTATTTTTTTTCACAGGCGGTTCACAATTTCATGACGCCAGTACAAAAAAATAGGGTGGGCCCAGCAAGAGAACCGCCTGTGTAAAACAATTTACACATGCGGCTCTCTTATCTCTACCGCCTGTGTAAATACGTGGCGGTTTACAATGACAACCGCCTGTGTAAATACTATTTACACAGACGGCTGACATTATAAACCGCCTGTGTAAATACAAGTATTTACATAGGCGGTAGAGATAGGAGAGCCGCCTGTGTAAATTGTTTTACACAGGCGGTCCTCCTTACCAACCGCCTGTGTTAATGCTACTATAAATTCCCTTCGTCCACCTCCAGACAAAACAGTTACTCGCGTGCTGTGTGCACAGTGGCGAACAGAGAAGTGGCGATTCCAAGGGGGAGGTTTTGAACTTCATTTCTTTGGTGAGAAACTTCCAAAAGGTTAGTGTCGTTGCCGCTATTTTTTTAGTGATTCTTTGGTTCAATTCTTGTATTGGAGGTGCTCTAAATCTAGGGTTAGGGTTAGGGTTCATAGCTAGGGCAAGAGAGAGAGAGTTTTAGCTATTTTTTTTTGTAAATTCGTAGTAAATTGTATCTTGCTCCGATTATAGAAAATAAATACTTTTTAGAATTCTCGTGAGTAGATCTATGTAACAGAATAATGATTAACACTTTATAAAGTTTTGTCAATTGTTATACTTATTTCCTGTAATTATAAACTGTGAATTAATTTAGTTTTTTAATCTACGTACTTAGGGTTTATGAATTAATTTAGTAGTTAATGTTTTGTTAATTAGGGTTAGTTATTATTGTCTATACTTAGGGTTTGTTAAATAGGGTTAGTTATTATTTCATGTACCTTAGGTTTTTCAATAATTTTTGTTAGTAATTGATGGTTTATTATTTAGGGTAAGATATTTCATGTACTTAGGGTTAGTTAATTAATTTAGTTAGTAATTAATGGTTTATTAATTAGGGTTAGTTAGTATTTCATGTACTTAGGGTTTGTTAATTAGGGTTTGTTATTTTTGCTTATACTTAGGGTTTGTTAATCAAGATGCCATCTCCGTTTAATTAATTCTTATAATTATAAAAATTTACTAACCCTAGGTACATGAAATATTAACTAACCCTAATTAACAAACCTTTAATTAAAAACTTAATTAATTCACGAACCCTAGGTACATGAAATAATAACTAACCCTATTAAACAAGCCTTTAATTACTAACTAAATTAATCCACTATGTACATGAAATAATAAATAACCCAAATTAACAAACCATTATTTACTAACTAAATTAATCCACAAAACCTAATTAAGTACATGAAATAATAACTAACCCTAATTAACATACCATTAATTACTAACTAAACTAATTCACAAACCCTAAATAAAGGGAATAAATAACCTTTAATTACTTACTAAATTAACTAACAAACCTATTATTAATAAACACTAACTAAATTAACTAATTACTAACTAGCTAAATTACTAACTAACTAAATTAGTACAGACGGGCCCAGCAGGCAACGCTGGCCCAGCAGGCCCAGCAGGCAAGGCGGGTCCAGCAGGCAACGCTGGCCCTAAATAAAGGGAATAAATAACCTGAATTCTTGTGAAAAATGAAAAACACATTAGTACAGACGGCTGTTGATGAGGGCCGCCGGCCCTCATTAACAGCTGCCTGTACTAATATATTAGTACAGGCGGCGGTCAATGACGCCCGCCTGTGAAAAGATTTTTTACAGGCGGTGGTCAATATGGCCTGCCTGTACTAATGTGCTCCAATATAAGTTCCCGCGTGTGGCCCGCGAAAATTTCTAAATCCCGGAGGTGCGAGTTCAGAAATTGGACGCCGTCAGGCTGCCGAAATCCGCCGCTGCTCCTCCACCGCTCGCCGGACCGCCACCGTCATGAGCTGCCACCGCCACGCCGCTGAGGGACCTCCACTCTGCCGACACGCCTCCACGCCGCCGCCGAGGGACCTCCGCTCCGCCGCAGCGAGCCGCCGCCGCCATCAGCTGCCGCGCCGCGTCGCCGCCGTGACCTCGCCGGAACACCGAGAGGTAGGCCGTGCACACCCGCCACCGCCGAGCTCCGCTCCGAGGCGGCTCCGATCGATGCGGCGGCGGCTGCCATGTGCGCCGCTGCGCGCGTGCCCCTCCGAGCGCCAGCGGCGTTGCCTGCTGGTCCTGGCAGGCCCTTGCTAGGCCTGCTAGGCCTGGCAGGCCGCCTTGCCTTTTTTTAATTAATTAGTAATGTTTTATTAGTGTTTGTTAGTAATTAGCTAATTTAGTTAGTACTTTAGTTAGTTAGTAATTTAGTTAGTTAGTAATTAGTTAATTTAGTTAGGGTTTGTTTCCAAAATTTAGGAATGTTTTTTGTTATGGTTTTTTATTACTAGTTAGTATTTTTTTGTTAGCGTTTATTTAGTAATTAGTTAATTTAGTTAGTTAATTTAGTTAGTGTTTATTAATAATAGGTTTGTTAGTTAATTTAGTAAGTAATTAACGGTTATTTATTCCCTTTATTTAGGGTTTGTGAATTAGTTTAGTTAGTAATTAATGGTATGCTAATTAGGGTTAGTTATTATTTCATGTACTTAATTAGGGTTTGTGGATTAATTTAGTTAGTAAATAATGGTTTGTTAATTAGGGTTATTTATTATTTCATGTATTTAGAGTTTGTGGATTAATTTAGTTAGTAAATAATGATTTATTAATTAGGGTTATTTATTATTTCATGTACTTAATTAGGGTTTGATGGTGTAGTAATTAGTCAATTAAGTAATGTTTTTTGTTAGGGTTTACTATGTTTTTTGTTAGGGTTTTTTCCATAATTTAGCTATGTTTTTCCATGTTAATACTTATATTTCATGCATAATTAGGGTTTGTGAAATAATAATTAGTTTGTTAAATAGGGTTTCCTATTTAATATTCATTATTTAGGGTTTGCAAATTAGTGTTAGTTAATTAGGTTTGTTAATAATAGGTTAGCTAATTGATTAGGCTATGTAATCCATGTTAATACTTGTATTCCATGTTTATACTTATATTCCGTGGTTATACTTATATTTCATGCAGATGAGTACTCCATCAAATGCTGAGCAGGCCGATGCCCAGATAGGTACACCGGGATCTGACTCCTCTGGATCCGAACCTTATAGGAGCCCGAGCGTATCACCACGTGAATCTCCTAGAGCTAAGAAGGCCCGTCTTGAGTTGGAACGTGACCCTAATTATGAGCCTAAAGATGAGCCAAATGATGATGAGGTATATATGCTCGTAGATTGTCTATACGAGAGAATAATGCATGTGTATGTATGTACCTAACAATTGAATTGACAGGAGGTGTTCTCTCAAGTTGTTGCCGAAATGGAGGTAGAGTCACAAGATGTTCATAAGGACACGGCGCCTCAAACGACTGGGACATCCTCCGAGCGAAGAAGTACAAAGAAAAAGAGTTATCGGGCACGAGGAGATAGAGGAAGGAATAGATTTCCAGAAGAAGTTTATAGGATTACAGAGATTAGCCCGAGCGGAGAGCCCTTAGCACCTCTAGAGGCGCTACCCAAATTTAGGGCCGCCATTGGATGGTTAGTAAAGGAAGAATTTGATATCACCTGGAGTGATTGGAGTATGGTGCCTGAAGGAAAGAGGAAGAATTGTTGGACTCGATTGTGCACTAAGTTTATTTTCCCGGAGGGAACAGAAGGTTTGGTCAAGGGTCATGTCATGAAGCAGTTAGCAATATCATTCCGAGGCTATAGGCACGATATGAATAAAAAGTGGCTGCAGAAGGGGCGGGACCCAACAAAGCGGTACCCTATCACAGCAGAACAGTGGGCATGTTTTAGTGTCATAAAAAACTCCGACGACTCCAAGGCTAAGAGCCAAGCCACCTCAAGACTTGCGAAGAAGAACAAGTACCACCACCACCTCGGCACTAGCGGTTACAAGACCAAGATTCCTAAATGGAGGGCAGAAGACGAAGCAAAGAGGAGAGAGGGCAAGTTGGCATTGACAGATATAGTGCCAGAACGAAGTGCGAATTGGCTTCGCGCTCGGAAGGCAAACACTGAGAGCGATGAGATCTCCTGTCCCGATGAGATCAAGCCATTGCCGAGAAGGTTTTGGAAGCAACAAACCTGGAAAAGACAGGTGCCTTCAAGTCACAGAGGGAGAGGGACAGCCTTTCCCATGCTCTAGGTAACAAAATTATATTTTCCATTTTGTTCGAGTAAAATAGAAATCGACACTGACATTAAATATCATGTTGTAGGTAACTCCGAGCATCCAGGTCGTGTACGGGGCATCTCATCCAGAACCACCTGGAAAGAAGGGTTTGGTGAAGAGTGGAAAGGCATGTATAAGAAAAGAGAACGACATAAGGAGCACATGAAGGATTTTTTTGAGCAGCAGGCTGCCAAAAAATTTAGGGATTTGATGGAAGACTTCGTTAAAAACCCTGATCCTAAAGTGATGAAGCGGTTGGCGGGAGCAGTGTCTGCTCAACATATGTCATCACAAGCTCCTTCATATATGCAGCATGTCCCAGCTCAACCCTTGGGTAGCCAGGAGATGGCCACACAATCTATGCCCTTTCCAAGCAGTATAGCGTCAACATCAAATCAGGACCATTATCCAGTTGACGATATTGATAAACCTTGGCCTTGCTCATTGTTAATTGGATATGGCCTTAGGAATCAGCATACAAAGCAAGTGGCCACAGGCAATGCCATCCCTGGACGTAGGTTCCATGGTGTCGAGATGCAAGATGCATACTGCAGGGTGGAAGTGTTGACGGTCGAGAGTGGATATGAAGACGACTTCATCGACATCCCGACCTCTGAGGGTATAGAGAAGCTTGGACAAGCAATCAAGAACTTCATACAATGGCCGAGACGGTACATAAGGTTGATTGATCCACCAACGGCACCCTCTCCACTAGTGCATCAAGCATCCCAAGAGGCCGAAACAAGTCAACAGCCAGCATCACCAATGCATGCCCCAGCATCCCCGTATATTTATGAGCCACCATCGTCATCCCCAATACATGATATGTCATTCTCGCTGGATGAGCTTGAGGGGCCAGCCAAGAACATGCCTAAGCAGCAGACTCCGCCAGCCAAGAAGGACACAACACCAGAGAAGGAGGTAGAGCAAACTCCCTCGCCACCACCAAAGCAGAATGAAGATGAGCAAACTCCCCCGCCACCACCAAAGCATAAGGAAGTAGAGCAAACTCCCCCACAAGCACCGGCCTCCAAGAAGGCAAAGAAATTTCCAATTCCAAAATTGGTTTCTCCCTATGAGCCAAAAAAGGGGAAAGCAGCAGGCACAGTTCTATTTCTGAAAGGGCTTGGAAAGCAGCGGATGGCACGAGTCGTTGAGCTCGAACCGTCATAGAATAAGGAAGCCGCCGGCCAAGCAACTGAAGCCGTGCCACCAACAAAGGAAGCCCCAAGTGGCGATATACATGTCGAACCGCCATCAAATACACCATTGACCCTTAAGGATATAAGAATGCCGATGGTTGATGATTATGTCAATGTCCCCAGTAACTATGTGCCCGGAAGGCCTATGCTGCAATGGACGGTGCTTGAAAAGGGTCCATGGACGATAAAAAGGTTTCATGACTGGTACATGAGAGCAGTGAATGCTGGCCTGCATGCAGTTAGTGTTGACATACCAGCAGACGTGTTTGCTACTGGCAAGGATAAAAGCGGGGCATTTGTTACCTTCGAGGACATGCACCTGCTGTTGAACTATAGGAAACTTGACGTCCAACTCATTACAATCTGGTGCCTGTAAGTATCACTCATGCACACACATTGTTATTATTAAATTTGGAATGTGATAAACTCTAATATGTGGATGTTGTATGTAGTTTGCAAGACCACGAGCAGAGATCGTTAACTACAGGATCGATGGTCGGTTACCTGAGTCCAATCAGGTTACAAGAAAATATGCACAAATTTGTACTTACCAATGAAGATAGAGCAAAGATAGAGAAGGACAAAACACCAGAACAAGTTGCAGAAGCTGTAAAGGAATTGCAACGAAAATACGAGGACAAATATGCCCTCTATCTCGGTAGAGCAATGCTGAGATATAAGTACAGGGATTTTATATTGGCACCCTACAACTTTGGGTAAGCGTGACCTCGTATACGTACTTCAAATTATCGTGTTAACCCTAAGTACATGTGTCGCTCACTTGTTTATTCATGCAGTGACCATTGGATTGTTTTTTATATTTATCCATTCGAAGGGAAGGTGCTTGTCCTAGACTCCTTACATTATCCTCCTCAGTCGTATCAAACATTCCTGATTCATTTAGAAAGGTGAGCCAACATGCAACCACATCCGTACTTATATGAATTAGAGTTTCTAAATAACTATAGTGTTTTATATTCGATATCTACAGGGCATGGCGGTTTTATAAGAAGCAAAAAGGACCGGTCGACGCCGCCCGCTCATATCCTAGTGTGCCATTGACGATACAACACCATTATCCGGTAAGTTGTCCGAACACATATCATCATATAAATAATACACAAGGCATGACAATTTTAGTTTAATCTTTTGCTCATTAATTACATAGTGCCACAAGCAACCACCTGGATCGGTCTACTGTGGATACTATGTGTGTGAGTTCATAAGGCAGCGGGGACGATACGTCAGGGACAAAAATATGGTAAAAAATATCTATGTATGAAGTTTTCTCATTAAAGTTGGAAATATTAATATTGGACATGTGTCAATGATGCTTTTAAACTTTGTTTCCAGCCGAGAAGCAAAGGAAAGGACGTGCCATTCACTCCAAAAACTATGGAAGATATAGTAGCAGACTGTGCGGTTTTATTATGAGAGAAAGAATTCCAAGTACCGGATCATATTTTGATGAAGCCGGTGATTTAGCAAGTGAAAGATTTAGAGCGCTGACAGACCTAGCAGGTCTAAACTTGAAACGAAATGACATGTAAACACCAAATGGTTGAACTCATAACATGAAATGACGTGTATTATATGTAATTTTATGCTTGATGTTTGATTTCATGTGTACACATCTGTAATATTTATATGTGTTGTATGTATGATGCAATTTTATGGTTCATGTTTGCATATCTTATATATATATATATATATATATATATATATATATATATATATATATATATATATATATATATATATATATATATATATATATATATATATATATATATATATAGTATTGATATATATTACCCTGGGTAGTAATTAATAATCAGTCCCCCAGCCCAAATCACCGAGCCCGACGCACCAGACCGACCCAACCACGGGCGCGCCGGTCCCCCGCTCCCAGCTCGGACCCGAGCCAACCACCGAGCGCTCCCCGCGCCAGTTCCCCCCGCTTCCACCTCTTTATTATCGTGTTTTTTTCCGTCGTAATTTCGAGATCGTGGGGAGGAGACGCCGGTTTCACCAAGCTCGCCGCCCCCTCTGCCGATTTCGCCCAGCTCGCCTCCCCCTCCGCCGCAGGAGCACAGCTCGCCGCCACCTTTGCCACGAGCCCAGCTTGCCCCTCTCCCCATCGCCTCCGCATCCTGAGAGGCGGGTTCCACGGCCTCCGACACCTCTGAAGCCCCGGCAGCGGCCTCGACTCATCTGCATCCGGCGCTGCTGCCCACCCACCGCCGGAGCTGCTCCTCTGCCCATCCACGCCGTCGTCGCTCTCAATCCGCCCCCGCCCCGCCGTCGCCGACAGTCCCACGTTCCTCTTATATGTGTTTTCTTTTTCTCCTTTTCCACCGAGATTATCCTCAAATCGATCGTGGGGAGGTTTCTTTTCTTTTCTCGTGCTTCCCTCAGCGACGGTTTGCAGGATGTACTCGTCGGCGGTGGTGCCGGAGGCGGTGGCTCAGCTTCAATTCCCACTAGGCCACTAGCTCCTCCGTTGCTCCGGCCATCCAGATCCAGCTCAACAGTCACAACGCCCCACTCCTTCACCCCTCCCGTTACCATGTCCTTCGTTGAAAACACAAATTCATCTCCACCAGAGGCAATCCCGATTCTCGATCTGGATGCGCCTTCAAATCCACTCATGTGCCTAGTGCCATGAGATCCGTGGGCACTAGAGTGGTGAGGACAGCGTGGACCTTCCCCAGGCGGCAGCTGGAGCATCTCCCCGCCACTTGCATTTCTGCATCCGTTCCATTCCACTGGCACCAAGGGCTCCATACATCTATGGAGGCGTGAGGTGTGTTTTCATCGGTCCAGGTGTTCCTCAATTTTAGAGAGGTTTAGGTACACAATCAATTGGGTTTAAATACATCTTGGATTGTAGTCATTGATAGCTATATGATTCATATCTTGGCTTCATTTTTATCCTCTAAGCATGCCATTAATTGTTCGAGTACTTATGTCTATTACATGCTAATAGGTTCCCATTTAACTATACTGATTAGGGCTTCCAGTTCTGATTTTCATTTGCTAGTTTTCCTCTTTGATTTTGTGATTCATAAGTTTATTCCTCCTACAAATTTCATGTGTGTGCAGATTAGAGATTGTATCTGCCAGAGGATAATCGGCCAACAGAACCACTTGATTGCTCAGCTAGAAGGTTCTTTATTTATTCCAGTATTTGATTTAGCCATGCAACATATGATTTCACTAAATAGCTCTGACGCTGACTGATGCAAAATATACTAGGATAAAGAAAAGCATCATCCGTGCGCAAAATTATGTCAGTCTCACTGTGTAAAAAAAATTTAGACCCAATATCTTACCTTAATGATAAAATGGATGGCTGGACCACCAAGTTCTAATTATACGACCCTCTTTTTTCTGAAAATTTATTTCACAGTTTATTGTGTTGAAAACTTGAAATTGAATCTGTGCTTCTGCTAAACTGCATCTCCGCAAAGATACCAACAAATAGTATGGTAGTGAAAAGTTAACTTTTGAAGTTCCATTTGTTTTGCTAATTTTCCCGGACTTTCCAGTAATGCTCACCTCCATCCTTGCATTTTGTGGCTATTTTTTTCTTAAACAAATCTCTTATGGTTGCTATCTAATTGGTGCTTTCTTGTCTGTTTTTTTTCAGTTTGGTGACAACTCGAGCAATAGAATCCTCTGCTTTTCAAGGCATACTATATGAGGCTAATGCTTAAGAATCAAATAATGGTCTTCAACAGGCTTCTTCAGGATCAATCCAAGATTTTCAATAAAGAGTTTTCTTCAGGTATCATTTCTATGTCTCTTCCTAATGGCTCTAATTCTAACCTATGTAATATATTTGTTTCCAGCCTTCTTATAAGGGATTGATCATCAGAGATAAGCAGGAGGAACATGTGAGCAATAAATGTCGTTTCTGGTCAGTGACGAATTATAGAGTAATGCCAACATCCCTTCAGCTATAGGACAAGCTGCATCAGGTAGAATTTGCTGACAGCCCATTATCCATTTTTAACCTATGAATAATAGTGGAATGTAGTATGCTTCGTGAATGAACATATGAACAATTTGTGACAATAGTACAGTTTGAGTTCTGTTGAGTTTACAGATCCCTTAGGCTGCATTTTTTATGCATGTATAAATGCCTTTTATGTGTGCCATCAACCTGCCCACGCTAGGCGTCCTGATAGTCATGGCAAGAACCCGAATACAGCTCTTCCCTGCAGGTAGTTTTCTTCTGCCTCTGTTTTCATCCACTAAAATTGCAGCCACCAATCAGTGATATTTTGGGCGACTAAAACTAACCGAATTAATTCACATCTTCCAATTTTGGTTCAGATGAGGCTATTGTTGTGGATTAGTATTGGAGTTATTACAACAATTTAGTAGTAACTAATTATTTATGTTCACAGGACATTATTTGCGATTAGATTAGATTAGACTATATATGGTGGGGATTAGACCTTGTCCATGTAAATAGAATTCAGGGTTCTTGCTTGTGGCACAGCATAAATCTAAATGAATTTTGCATTTATAATATGCCTAGGTTTCTTGCTCTTTATTTAGAGCACACACTTCTCTTTCTCACTGGCTATTTTATTTTTTGAAGTTGATGCATGTTGTGAGAAAAAACTATCTAATTATTAGAAGACTACACTACGTCATCCTGATGGCAGTTAGAACGGAAGCACCAAATATGTATGATCAATCTCTTTCTCACTGTTCTCTTTCTCTATTTACTTGTGGGTCGATACAAGGTGTTGTGAGCAAAAGATATCTAATTAGAATATTACACTGTTGGTTCAGTTGATTAGTCGTTCTCTTTCTATTAGAATGTTTTGTAAATTAAATGGTCATGGATGTGGCAATGTTGACTAGCTCCATGTTAATTAAGCAATTTCATACTTGGGTGTTTTTCACTATAGAGGCCTGGCAATTTTTTTCTTGATTCTGAAGCATAACATATTTTTCTTCAGATTCCCTGATTAATCAACTAGCTTTTTTCCCATAGGCTTGTATCATGCAATCCACGGCTGATAATACTATGCATATGCGCCTTCTTAATTTTTTTTTGAGTACCGCACTGTCAACTGAACTTACTCCCCAACCAAGTCCATGGGTGTCGTGCACCCCCTAGTTCAGCCATGCTAGTTGAAGCCCCCCTCATCTCCAGGGTGAGTGTTGTGTGGCATGGCAAGATCGCCGAAGGCCATAGGCCACACCCGACGGCATCTGGCAGCCATATGACAGTGTGAAATGATGTGACAAACAGAACCTAAATGCATCTGGCAGCTATGTCACATCTTCATCACCTTATGCTTCGTGATCTTAGCTTTCTTTTCTCACAAATTTTGTTAGACAACCAAATGCTTAGTTCTTCAATGAAACATTATTTCAAATACCATTTTTTCCAACAACAATTGTCCCCAGGTGTTCTGTTAGGACTCTGAAAACTAATACTAAATCCGTTCCAAATTGTAGTTCGTTTGACTTTTTCAACTCCAAGTTTGACCACTCGTCTTATTCAAAAATTTGTGCAAAATATCACTTATTTTGTTGTGGCATGCTTTATTAATAAAAGTTCTTTGAGAATGACTCAAATTTGGCTATGTTTGTACAAATTGTTTGAATAAGATGAGTGGTCAAACTTGGAGTTGAAAAAGTCAAACGAACTACAATTTGAAATGGAGGGAGTAGGAGCAAATGTATTTTGGCTCTCTGTTGAATGTAGTAGCTGGCCTGATATGTCATTTTTTTTAGTGCAGTGACACCTGATTCTTAATTATTTCGCCTCTAGTTTCTATTGATGCTGAATTTTTTGGAGCTTGCACTCACTAGCAGTTTGCCTTTTGCTGTTGCTATTTTACAAGTCTACTATTAATTCGATGTGTAAGTGTATGCTACTATCAATTCATTATCGAAGATTCACAATTTATATCAGTGATACTTTTTTTTGCAAGATTTCTTAACAGATATGAAGGCTGCTGCTGCATTACCTTGAAGCAAGCTCATTTTAGAAAGTTGTGATCAGCAATGTCACTTTAGAAAGCTGTGATCAGCATCTTACGTGGCTCATGACCAACACTGTTATGTTGTCTTAAGGATTGACGATGCAACATATGTTTTTTTTATAATCCAGTTAAATTACTATTTATGGTTTAGGTTATGAATTAGTATAGTTGACAGGTTTCCATCATGAGAAACCTGGGGTGTGAAGAAAAATGAGAAGATCAAATAGATGTATCCTGGAAGGCAAATGATCCAATAATGTATTTGTGGTTTGCACAATGAATTATTATAGTTGACAGTAATTTGTTAGGAGTGTTTGATCTTGCTGAAAATTTGTCCAAAAAGTTTCACCAATTCAAATAGCAAATTGTGTAGATCAAACGGAAAGTTTGCTTTCATTATGATGGATCAGTTGTTGATCAAAGGTAAAGTATATGGTTTCACTAATCCTTGGCAAAAAGAGAAAAAATAATCTTAGTCACAAAAGAAGAAGACTTGAAAAATATTAAACTATAAGGTAAACAGGACGGTCAATCATGTCTTTTAATATTTGCAAATCTTGTTCGTGTGTAAAAAGCAATAATAAGCTACAAAACTGTTTGCGTGAAAAAAAGTAAGAACAGAATTTTTTTAGAAAAAAGGTTGCAAAACCTGTTTGCGTGAAAAAAGGATGACAAAATCAGAGACGGTGTGAAGAAAAATGGAAAGAAAAAAATAGATACGGTCCAGGATGCAAAACTTGCTCTCGTGAAAAAAAATAAAAAATGCTGCAAAACTTGCTTCCGTGAAAAAAAGAAAAAAAACGGTCAAAGGAGTTGTGCGGACTAAAACCGGTGGGAGGGATTGTGGTGCCAGGAAAAAAAACAGAGGTGGGCTGCGGGAGCGCTGGTGGGCACCGTGCGTGGGGAGGGGTCGGGTACTGAATATTAATCACTGCCCAGGGGACTAATTAGCGCAGTCCTATATATATATATATATATATATATATATATATATATATATATATATATATATATATATATATATATATATATATATATATATATATATATATATATGTGTGTGTGTGTGTGTGTGTGACAAATATAGTACAGTGTGGAGGTAAATATTAAAATTTGAAATAAAAAAATAATTACACAGGCGGCTCACAACCCGCCGCCTGTACTGTGGGCCGATTAGCACTGACTCCTAATACAGGCGGTGGCCATGGCCGCCTATATAAATGCCTCTACCACCGCCTGTGAAAACGTTTTCTGTACCAGTGATTGGTTAACAGCAAACGATGGTTCTTCGCCACCGTTACTGTTATACTATGTATCTTTGGCAAAATTCCTCTTCCTCTTAATGAAAAACGGGCTTCATAGTCCGATCGAGAAAAAGAAAAGTTCAACTTGCTAGCTTAGCGGATATGGTTGGAATAGGGTGCAAAACTCTTTTTGTGTTAGAGATAGCGATACTTAAAAAAACCTAGTGCACATCTAGATAGATCATGTACAGGTTTTACAAGTGGTTTTGGATATTAGTAGGTTTTTTTGTGTAGGCGGGGCAGGCCCGTGCATGTTGCATAGCGACCACGCCTATGGCTTGGAGAAATTTACAAAAATACATGCATGATTATTATTTATTATCTTACTACAAGCTGATTTTTACGGCTTTTATATGCCTATATATTATTATTACAAACAGTTCGTTATGGGATCCGAATTAAACATGCATGGACCCTATTATTTACATATTTTAGCAATACATATAAAACTTTATTCACTTATTGCTACGACGCGATCGAGCTATATATTATATATATAGTCAGGTGACATGGACCCCATTTACTTATATTTTACAGCTAGACATGGGCATATAACACAAGGCTACTTTGTACATAAAACACGTAGACGTAGTTATATCGATCCGGCTGGCCTGCTTTCCATAGCGTGCGTGATTTATTAGGAGAAGAGTTGATCTCTCGTCAGCGCATCATATCTTGCATTGGTACAGGAGCCGTAGTCGTCATCTTCCGCGAGAGCGCTTCCCATCCTTGAAAACATGAAAACAAAATTATTCAGAAGAAGAAAAAACATAACATTTTGGAAGGAAGTTACAAAATTCATCTAGGCTGTTTAATTACATGAAAAATATATAGTAGTGTCGTCAAACCTGTGAGCTATACAGGAAACCATGCATTTTGGCAACACGTACGATGAAATTCTTAAAATGCATCACGTACTTTGGATATATAGCTAGTTAACGAGGCCAGTTAAGAGCATGCAGCCGCTACTAATTAATTGATGCAGTATGCAGCTAGCTTGCAACAAGGATACCGAAATGGAAGGGCAGAAGCCTGTTAAATATCGCTGGAGGGACGAGGACAACGCACGAGCTTGGTGAAAGCCACGTCGTACATGGGCTAATTTGGAAGAAAAGGGGAGGCAATCCCTCCATAAAAAAACTAAATAATTATTTAAATTATTTCTAAATAGATTTTCCTTCTTAGGAAAAATTAGGGATCCTAAGGGGATTTGAGTTTCCAAATTAGCTCTAACCGGCAATGGCATCCCGTTCTACATCTCCATCTCGATCGACATCTCCTCACCCCAAACCTTATGAGAGCGGGGTGCCTCGTGGCTGATGGAAACTTTGCAGGCATTGCCGTTACTAGTTTCCGGTGCATAGGAATGGATGGTGCCAGAGTGCTGATTTGTACGTGGAAGGCAAACCCACCCCCACGAGGTGTTCTAGCTAAAGATGAGCATGCAACCCGTAGCCCGGGGGATGGCCCGAAGCATGGTTTTTTGGCCCGGGCCAAGCACGGCATGGCCCGGTATTGTACAGGCCCGGGCTGGCCCAGCACGACTCTCCGGACCATGCCTGGGCCGCACCCCAAGCACGCCGGGCGGCACGGCACGGCCTGGTAAATGGTCAAAGGCCTGGTATGTCTATGACCCAACACCAACTCCCAACCTAGCCCATACATTAACTCGGCCATCTTAACAACTCCCATCCGCTATCCGTCTCGTGACTCCGCTCCCCTCCCAGGTCGCGACTCCTCTTCCTTCCCCTCCCCTCGCATCAGATCCAGGCGCGCCTCGCTCTCCTCCCCCGCTCCCTCTTCCAAGTCGCAACACCGCTTCCCCTCCCCTCGTGTCAGATCCAGTACCCCTTCCCCCAACGCGCGAGCACCCGTTGGCCGAGTGCGATGCGCACCTACCTCTTCCGAATGGCCGACGCCCTAGCACGATACTTCCTCCGCCAACCCCGTGCTCAAGGACGCTGCTGGCTGCCCACCTCGACGTCGACTGGCCGCGCGGCCACGCCCTTCTTCTCTTCCTCCCTGCTCCCTAAGTCCCTATGCGGCGACTGTGTGGGCCACGGGCCGGCCCGCTTGCTAGATTGATCGTGCTTTTTTGGGCCGGCCGGCCCGGCACAGAAAACGGCCCATGGGCCATGTCTGGGCCGTCGGCCGAGCATGGAGTACTGGTGCGGCACGGCCTGGCGGCCTAGCGGGCCCTTCCGTGCCGTGCTCATCTATAGTTCTAGCTAGTTTCTGGAGGCATAACCACCTTCGATTGGGGCCATATGCATGCACGATGAGTGTGCGGAGCCTTTTATCTTAGTTCTTAGATTATTTCCAACAACAACACCCAAAATATAAGACCCATTTAATGTTTGGGTAGTGCTACAGGCAAATGGTTCAATACCCATTCGACATCTTCTCCAACAACAGAACCAAAAAAGAATCTTTTCTGCAAATGGGTTCTAGGAGAGAGGATACTCATATTTGGGTTGTGCCTCTCAGGCAACCCAAAATGAGTCCCCATATAGGTACTCTGTTGGAGGATGATTTTGGATCTCCTGCTACCCATTTTAGATTTAGATACCCATATGGAGACAGTCTTAGGACCAAGCTAGAGTCGGAAACCCTTAAAAAAAAGGCGCTAGAGTCGGAAGCAATGGATCCATCACCTGCTGATTGGCTAGCTGCGTCTACAGCAAACAGGTCTGGTGGCTCGTGCACCGATCCGGTCTCTGGGATGGGAAACGATCGATCTCCACACAAGTATCCATGCATGTTGGGCTTGTCGATTGCATGCAAGGGTTTCAGAAAATGTATGTATGTATGTTTCGATTCCTTGGTGGTCCGTCCTTCTCGTACGTCTCTTGGCTTCTTTGGAAAGAAAGAGACAACCACAACCGTGTCCGTGTCTTCTAAAGGAATTCCACTACAAACTGTGCCACCAGCTCGCTCTATTGGGAGTCATCCTCCAAGAGGTTGCGGCTGGTTTCACTGCCCAGAATGACGTCCTTGCAGTGCCGCCTCACGGGTTTGCTGAGTAGTCGCGGTCGCCGACAAAGTTCACGTACATTTGATCCTAAATCCACTTTCGCGGACGTTCACTCAAAACCAAACCAGCTAACGATTCTTCTCCGACACACTGGAAGCACCCGCTGACGCAGTCTAGAAAAGCAAAATATTTATTTTAGATTGTTATAATTTTTGAATGGTGTATCAGTTTTTAATTCCACCCACATCCTTGTGTTTTACGCGACGAGGCAAACAAAACTAGATCCCACTTGCAAATATTTTGAAATTTTTTTCTAATAGCAATTTATGTATACTAGCTTATAACTTACAACTTACGTACACAAGTTGTATTGAATAACTTATGTACACAAGTTGTATAAAATAACTTATGAACATAAGTTTTGTTTAATAACTTTTGTACATAGTTGTGTTTTCATTACTTTTGTATTTCTAAGTTTTGGTATAAGTTATAAGTTAATTCGTTCCTTTATGTGTTAATAACTTTTGTGTTTGTAAGTTTTGGCACAGGTTATAAGTTAATTCGTTCCTTTGTATTTAATAACTTTTAAGTTATGTTTCCTAACGTCAGTTTTCAAGTTTTTCGCATAAGTTATACGTTATAAGTTATATATTATAAGTCAGTACACATAAATTGCTACTAGAAAAAAAAATCTTCAAAACATATGCAAGTGAGGTCTTGTTTTGTTCGTCTCGTCACATAAAAACACACCGGTGTAAACGGAATTAAAAATGAATACACCGTTTAGATGTTAAAGCAATTTAGAAAAAAAAAATATTTTGCTTTTTTTCGCCTATGTCAGCGCGCTAATGTCAGCATGCAAGGGGTGAGCGTGTGCGCAGCCGACCAGCCAAAACAGAATGAGCACGCTGCGCCATCTAGAATAGGAAAGGGGTGGAATTATTTTTTTCTAAAAATGGAAGGGGATGCATGTCGGAAATTCGTTCGCTAGATTCAATTCCAATGGATGTTCGCCATTTAGTGTGCCTGACATTTGATTCCTTTGTTTGCTTTTGTTTTTGTTTTTGGCAAGCCATGGCTTGCTTTTTGGCTTCTATATATAAACTCTATTCATCTTAATTATAATGATGATGAATACCATGTAGAAGTGTAAACCGGACCCAACAACCGTTCTCTATTGAGCTCAAGAGAGTTTATACAATTACAAGGGCTGCGGTTGTGGCTAGCGTGGTTGCCGTGGTGACCGCGCTCAGTCTAAGGCAGACAGTTGCCAACTAGCTTCAGTCTTCAACAACTACTACGTGGCAAAAGCACCGTCGCTAGCTAAAAAATGGTTTTTCGATGGGAACCCCTAATTATGATTACGAGAAGAAGAAAAATATCATGGACAAGGTGGCCTAGGACTAGGTTGGAGTTGACAAGTTTGTCAAGAGAATATATCTCTGAGTGGAGATAGGTAGGTACGATGGTCACTCCCGCGATGGAACTAAAGCAGCTACAGGCCGGAGAGGAGACATATATAGTGCGCTCTTTGCTGCCCGGCCAGCCGTCGTTGCCCCGGCCGTCCTTATTCCCCGTCCCATCGCGCCACTAACTACTCATTGCTGCCTCCTAGCTAATGCTCCTTGTCCCCTCTCTGATCTGGAGCGACGGCAGGACGATACCTCAACTTTTTTATATTCGTTGCTCATAGCCTCGTACGTACATGTAACTAGCAATCATGTTTTTTGTACGACGACGTGTAAGTGCAATCATGCATGTGTCTAAAGGTCAGTTAACATCATATTATGTTATTACCCCATTCGTTGTAAATTACTATGCTTGACCAAATTTGTACTGAAATATAACGCATTACATGTAGTGTCCATGCTCAGATTCGCAAAGTTTATCAAAAAGAAAACCATAATTTCAAGAGAAACTTTTTAATTTAATGGGTTTATTAAATGCGCCATTTGAGTGTTCTCTTGAGTTTTCAAGAAACTTTTGGAATGGATTATATTATAGAACCGAGAGAGTACTCTTATTTAAATGTCACATCTACCCGCAATCAAATGACTCGACATGATCCTAGGACGATGCATATATGTAGGCTTTTTTCTGATTTCTTATACGGCATCAGAACACACATTATCGTCCCATTGACCTCCAACTGATGCCGTGCCCACCACCGCACTACTCCACTAGGATTGAGATCTCCTCTAATTAACCTCCAACGTAAATGGAGCGAAGTTACAAATAAATCTTCGCTGCCGTCTCTGCCTCATTCGTGGATTCGCGAACGGATAGACTGGGCTGATCGCTACTGTAGTTTAATGAATAGGGGGGATATATAGGTAATACAGATATTTACATATAACATACATGTGCGTGCAGTTACTCTTATAATCATAAACAGTTAATAGGCACGTATTTGTACACTTATATAGCTAATCTTCACTACAAGTCTATATCGACGTACAAGAGAGCCATCCATATCATCCCTACTAATTATCTACATCATCTCCCACTACCTAATAGGAATATCATCGCACTAACTTCCAACCTCTTAATTGCAAGCTATCTACACGTCATCTCTAGTTAATTTCATTCTAATTCTTCACAATACCACAGCAACACGCTGGGTATCTTCTAGTATCCTATATGTACAACTACCTTCAGAAGGCAGCACTGACAATCAAGATTGATTGATGAAGTCATAGCAAGTATCTTGCTATCCATGTGCACATGAACGTGACTTACCGCTAAAAACCAACAACATTTCATCATCTAATAAGGAATTCAGGAAAAATACAAGCATATGTGCCAAATCGAGAACTTAACCCTCGTGCACAAGTTCCACCAAACAAGGAACTTAACCATTAGTGGATCCATGTTTAATTTAGGTGTAACGTCTGGGGCGGACTCACTGTCCGGCGACCCTAGCAAGACGCTTGGGCTCCTCGATGAATTCACAATGAAACACAATGAAGTTGTCATGCAATTTGAAGGATTGAAATTTTTTTCTATAGCAAATACTCGTCATACTAAGATTTAATTGAGCTCTCAACTTTTCTAGGTCCGCTACTACGTAGAGTATATTATGGTGCATAATAGGCCTAAACATAGTTTGATAAACAATAACGTCACGATACGTCTTATTAATTAGCCCTAACCTCATGTTTTATTTTGTGACATGGCACTAGATTCATGTTATCAGTTTTTTTTAAAATAAAACATTTTCTTGCCTTCGCAAGCTAGGATATGCAGCCATAGAACAAGGACAATCGTTTTAATACATACAAAAAGATGCAATGAATTATAAGATGCAATGAAAAGATGCGATGAATTATAAGATTTGTACAAACTAACTAAACTTTAATTAAATTTGTAGTGATTAGTTTTAATATATTTATATTTCTAACTTGGTTTATCATGAAATTAAATTTCATAATTAATTTACTGGTACTTATTTTGTATCAGAAATATTAGTAGTTTTTTATATAACTATGACTGAATTAGTCAAATTTCCAATTGTCCGACTATAATACAATACTACGCACTATAGGGATTTTTAACCTACCAATTTACTCCTCTGTCCAAAATAAATACAATTATTAGATCCATGTTGGTCAAAATAAATCAAGTTTGATCAAGTTTATATTAAATAGTATTAGTATTTATATCTTAAATAAATTTATTATAAAAATATATTCTATAACTAATCTAATAGTACCTATTTTGTATAGTTAATATTAGTGCTATTTTATATAAATTTAGTCAAAGTTTAAATTGTTTTACTATTTAAAAACGAGAACTGCATTCTTTTGTGGACCGAGGAGTATTATTCAGGATTCAAATGCAATATTCACTTGCTGAAAAGCCAGATTGAAAAACACTGTTCGCTGATTTATTATGAGAGAAAAATATTATACTATGGCTGATAAGTCAGGCATACGTACTCCATCTGAAAGGAGCATATATAAATTGTGTAGTCAATAATGGAGGGGAGAGCACACGAGAGATGACGGATGAGACTTACCATCTGCCGGGTCGGCGCCTCGGTTCTTGAGCTCTCGGTACATCTGGGAGAGCGCGCATGGCCCACACCAGAAGTGGACGCAGCAGTCGCCGCACGGCTCCGGCGGCAGGCCGTATGCCGCCCGGAGCTTGCGACGGTAGGTGCAGGTGTAGAGGCAGTGGCACGGGACCAGGACCACCCCAGCATGCAGCAGCAAGCAGTAGATCAAGCCGGCCAGACCACAAGCTGCATGCACACAACGACGAGCACTTGTTAATCAACAAGTTGTTCTTCGTTCCACTTCAGTTCAGATCGTATCCATCTCGCCGCCACAAGCAAGGAACAAAACTTACATGTCACGCCCTTGTCTAAGACCTCAGCCACCTGTCCGAACGGGATACACGGGCAGAAGAACGACAGGCAACCTGCAGCACCACCGTCCGTCCGTTACTACCTAGCTGTATGTAGTAGCTGACGGCTAAATAGCTGTGTTGAAGTCGTCGTGTTTAATTTGGCTCGCAGCAAAAATTCCACGAGAATTTACAGATGTATATACGCTTAATAATCTATATGATGTATTATTACTGCAACTTGGACTGAAAATTACACAAGAATCTTATAATCGAGTTGTGTCGAATAAGGCTTTAGTTGTTTTTCCGGAAGGACAATGGCGACTCACAGCTCTTGCAGTCGCTGAAGCAGCCACAGAGGCCGGTGGTCCATGCCCCGGCCGGCGGTGGATACCCGCCGCTCATCTTCTAGCGGATCCGAGGTTATTATAATAATCGAGATATAAGTGCGAGTGCATCAGCTTGGCAAGGAAGCATATTTATAGATGCGGTCTAGAAAGGCCAGGGGCTGTAGGCTGTCTGTTCTACCAACCAGATTAATGAATGGATTTTGTTATGTAAGAAATAAATGGATATCTTTTTTCTTACCAGGTACAACTTGGACGCACATAATCCACACTCATACCACACGCACATACTCGTAAAGAAGAGATTGGGAGGCTGCCTAGCCTCCAGTGCGCGAGAAACGCGCTGTACCACCGAACGCACATACACTGCCACCGAACGTACACGCGTGCATGTACCCTAGATTTTCTGGAAAAATCTAGAAAAAAGTGTGACACCAAGGTTTGAAGTTTTGAACCCTTGTGGGTAGTGTCTCACTAGACAGGCCTACCACTGGACCATAGCCTATTTGCAACGGACATCTTATTTGTTATTTATATATATGCTGGGAGACGGAGACTCTATCGAATTTAATTTGCTATCTATAGGATTTATTTAATTTCATCTCCCTTTGTTCTAGAAGGAAAGTTTTTTTTAGCTTTGTCATAAATCAAACTTAATTATCTGGTTTTGATCGAGTTTATAAAAAATGCACAAAGATCTACAACGCCGAAACTAGATTTATTATACACACTATTAAATATACTTTTTTGATACTGCACACATTACTATATTTTTTGTCAAAGTTACACTACATTGACTTATGCCATTATCAAAATGGTTTTCGCCAATGGCATTCTCCCTGCTAGTTTTATCCAAACTTGTAAGAAATTCGGATCCTATCAAGGGTTTAGTGATTTTGGTTGTTGACTGACATCATAACCATTTGGACTAACAATGATTGTTAGTATAGAAGGTACAATAGTCCATAGAATGCAAAGATGGACATGAGCTAGTATACAAGGTGAAGATAAAATCAGCACTTTTGATGGTCATTACATGATAAATCCAACCATCAACAAATCGGTAAAGTGAGAGACCATATCAACATGGCACAAGCCACACAAAACACACACAATGGTGCAATCTCATGTGTTGATCCAATGACGGTTTGATCCATAGGGCTATCATGAAGCATCCCATGGTAAAGGGCCCACCATCCATGCAATAAATCGCAAATTGTCAGAGAAACTACCTTCCATACCTGTCAACCGCCTTGGAGAAGCACTGAGAAGCATAGGTTCATGAGGCGGTGTATCCCATGGTCAACCAAGCTCTTGGGGGGGTCACTCAACCCCACCTGGCAGGCAAACCGCCTTTCCTTTAGCTAAAAATAGAGGTGTTGGCACCACTCTCGAAACATCACTCTAGTTACTCTCTTTTTAGTTTAGGTTGGCTTAGTTCGGAGTTAGAGTTGAGTCAAGCCTTGCTTGGGTTTCAGGAGCAGTCTTCAAGAGTCTGGTATAGCTCTTATATCTTTCCCTGTAAAACATTTCAAGTTAGTATATTATATTTCTACTTAATCTAGTACATCATCTGAGTGCAACTTACTTCTTGCAATTGCCTTGATCTCTAGTTAAACCGTAGTGATATAATCTTAGTCTTGTTTAGTATAATGGTATCCTTCATAACATGTGTTTCCTTGCTCCTTAGTGGATGCTCTAGTCTGATTTTTCGTGCGGAATTAGAGTAGTATCATATGGTGTAAATGTGAGTTTCATAGTTTTTTTTTCTAAAATCATGCTCATCTTATGGTGCCTAAATTGGAACTATTTGAGTCTTCCATGGACTTGTTTTGTTTTTTTAATTTCTAGTGGATGCACATGTATCTATTATTATTACCTTAGTATAAAACAAGTGTCGCCTGATTATGTTAGTGTCACTTGACTCTATGTATAGCCATGTATAGGAAGCATGCATTGTTTGTCACCAAAGTATGGATGACATGACTTATAGATACCACTCCAGAAAACTAGCAATACAAAACAAATAGCGAGAATAGTCTGTGTCACTTAGCTTTGTACGTAGTTTGGCTGGTCAGCATCAACTAATTATAATAAATAGCGAGAGTATCTGCTAGTAAATTAACATTAAAAGGAATTCATAAAATACTTTTTTTTAAAAAATCAAACTAACCACCATAAGATATTTATGAGCACCACTATCAACAATATCAAAAGTCAGTAGAGATATATAACGACTGACCGTAACTCGTTGAAATAGCCTATATACCAACATATAAGGAGAAGTTAAAGATGGGTTGTGGTACAATGATATATATGATTATTGGTATTTCTTAACATCTACATAAATTAATCCGCAAGCGTACGGAATTACTGTTGTAGTTTTCACCCGGAAGTATTTAGGGTATCGTATTTTTCCACAGAGAACGGAGGTATTTCTTCTAGCTAATTCGTCTAAAGACAATACAAGGATAGTTGTTAAGGGTAGAGAAGGATTCCTATGGCTTAGGGTCTAAGGATAGATAAACTCTACTTCTACTTACTTCGGGCACCGGGTTGCACCTGGTCTGCCAGGCAATGCCGATCTACAGCTCTACGTCGTACCTAGACATGGGGGATTACAAGGGACGGACAGGGCTGTCACCATCTGTTGCCTACCTTTAACCGTGGAGTACGAGGCAAACGAAGGTAGCCTCTAGCCTAATCTACGCTATCGACTACTACTCTAGCATTGATTAGGGTTATTCGTCTTCATCAGGGTCCTCTACTAGAGTATCCACCACGGGGACGGACGATGAACCCACAAACAAGTAAGAGTAAAGCTTAACTAGTCAAAAGACTATAACCAAAAGAACCACAAACACTTACTTAGCAGGAAAACCCATTGAGGTAAAGGTGCTCATCGAGGTACAGGTTAGGGAGACACCGACAAGCCCGGCTCTTCTTCGAACTCTCCCACACATCTCTCCCTATTACTCTTCTAGAGATAGCTAGGGCCTAAGCCCATGGAGGGATGCTCTTACTCTTACTCTTTGATGCTATTGTGCTCTCTTGTGTGTTGTTGTGTTGAATGGAGGGGGAGGCTTCTTATATAGTGCTCCATAGGCGGTTCTAGAGGGAATATTCAGGGGGATAATGCTTGCAACCACCTTAGGGCATTAATGAGAGGGCCCACGTGCAGGCGCGCTGGAGGCGGTGGAGCTGGGGGTGCAGCCGCACCCTGGTAACGCTGCCCCGCGACCGCCTTGCTCGGTGGGTCACCTATTGGGCCTAGGCCATGCCCATGTGGGTTTGGCATGAAGTTTTGATAGTTTGTGTTTGGTTTTGGCCTTATTCTCCTCATGTTCGGTCCCTAATTTGCTTGGTGATTGGCCTGCTACCCCTTGGGCTCATGTTGCTTTGCGCAATATGGTGTTACGCTTTGTTTCTTTACACATTTTGAATGTATCCATGTATTCCATAAATGCCCTCCTACAAATGGCAAAACACCAAAACTTGCAGAAATTGTTAGTTCTAAAGCCTTATGTGTCTAAGTTTGGTGTCTGTATGCTCAGATTTTATGCAAGTATTGGCGGTTAATTATGTGAGTTAAGCACCGCCAACAAGCTCCCCCACACTTACCCCTTTGCTCGTCCTCGAGCAAAGCTTAGAGCTAAAAGTAATCATGAGCATAACATCCTAAGATATATGGCTTTCATGAAGGTTATTCCAACACATTCTTTACACAAGTGGGATATATGGCGTTTAGCTAACACTACTACAGATTGATTTATCACTGTCGCCACTTTCACTGTCGTAGCGATAGAAGCGACGGTGTGATACTTGCAACGTCGATTAGAATGATAGCGAGGCTTCCTAGGACTAAAACCGGCAGTTTAGACTTCTACCACCGACAGGTTAACGATAGATGTGCCAGTGGTATTGGGGTTGCATTTCCTCCGTCGCATGAAAATCCAGGCCGGCTAGGATACACATTTTGCCCGTCAGCCCTAAAGTAGCATTTGGTCAACTGACGGTAAATTCAGCATGAGTGTTGAATTGCCTCAACTTCCAAGGCCATCAAATCACCATTACTTCCACCGCCTGAAGCCTAAGAGCCGCGTACCCACTGCTCTACATATACTTCAGGCCCAGCGCCCTCTAAAATGACCCCTATTGTTCATCCATCATCCCCTTCTCTTCCAATCTACAAAGAAAATATCGGACAACCCCATCAAGTTTCCAAGCAGTCCATCGTCCAGCGAGGACAAATTGCCTTCCCATCACTCCTCCGAGGAGAACGTCTCCTTCGACGATGGGATGTCTGATTATAGTCCTCCATGGAGCTCCGAGAAGGAGGACCCAGAGGTGGACGAGGACGAGGACGAGGACGACACCGAAGATGACGACAACGACTCTGACTTCTCGCCTCCTCCCCAAGGCAGATCATATATTTAGATTAAGTAGTTTATAGTTAGTATAAGTAGTTTTAATAGTTTAGGTTAGTTATTATGCTTCCTGTAACACCCAAAATTTGCATGGATTTAAAATAGTCCAAATTGATTTAATTATGCAATTGATTGTGCATATTTAACATAGGGAAATAATACTTTTATTAAAATTAAAATGCAATATAAGGCTAGACACATGATGTTGCATTCATGCTGAAGCATTGATGTTTTTGTACTGATTGGTTTTAAACTGGAACATGAACTGAATTTACATGCTTTGGAAAATCATTCAGAAAATTCAGTTTCAGAAATAACCAAAGGGAAATGATCGTGTTGGCCGCTGGCTTGTTTCCCTGTTCTCGTAAGCCCGCCTGGTGCTTGCACTTTTGCCGATTTTCTTCTAATCTTTTTCCTCCAGCCAATGGTGATTTATTAGCCATCTAAATATTGAATCTATATTTTCTAGCTTGGTTTCCAATTTGATGCCTATTAAAATCTGCTATCAGTTCACTGAAGAACCACCTGGGCTTGATTTCTCGTCTTCGTAGCCAGCAGCACTGCTGCTGTTTTCCAGGTGCCGGCCAAAGCGGGTGGCCTGTGCTTTATCGCCGTGGTCAGCGGCCAAGCCAGAGAGCTAGCGTCCTTTTCCTCTTTCAGCGGTTTGACTGTGGGGTTTCATCTCTCTTTTCCATTGAACAGCAGGGCCACGCGTCAGCGTCTTTTTCTGTTTCAGCTTGTCCAACACGAGTCGGACTCTGATCAGAGCCGAGTCCTGCACCGAGCCCGTTTTGCGGGGATTCGGATGCCCTATAAAAAAAAAACCTTTGCCCTCTCTCTCTGTACCCCTTGTTTCACATCTACGCACCGCCGCCGCCGTCTTATTCAGAACTCGCAGCCCTTGCTTCCCATCTCGCCGAGAAGAACGTGGAGCCGCCGCTGCGAAGTACGAGCCGCCGTTCCGCCGACTCAACGTTGCTGAACTCGTCGTCCGTTGCTGTCCGCCGAAGCCGCCGCAGACGCCATCTGCTGCTTCACCGTCGTGCCTACAGCCCTACACCGTTGCCGAGCTCGGAGTGCAGCGCCGCCGCAGTCGCGCTTGTTCTCCGCCGCTGCTGTCGACGCCACTCGCTGTTTCCGGCGTTCGTGGCCGTTGCCGCGCTCAGAGCCGAGGGAGCCGCCATCTGCCGGACCAAGCGACATGCCAACTCCAAGTTTTCTACGATCTCGAGAAAGCCCTAGGTGAGCTTTGCGATCATCGTTCTTCCTCCCTGTGTTTCCCTCCGCACGCATGCATGAAACGCAGCTGCGACGTCCAAGCAGCAGCCGTGCACCGTGCGTGCTCTTGCCCCTGCTCCAATTAGCTTGATGACGTCATCACCATGTCACATATGCTTTATTGCCGATTTCTTTTAGAAAAACAAATATATGAATACAACAGAAATACATGACCCATAATTAGCAATCGATCTCCACTGTTTCTATATTTTAACACCAATTTGACCCATTCAAATTGCGTAAGATTTGTAATTTCATAATCTACATGTTAGTGCTACTGTTGGTTAGGTTTTCCACCTTTAAGATTCGAGGTTAGATTTAATCTATTATTTTACTAAAGAAAATCTCGTTTAATTCATAACTTATTTGTTTTAACTCCGATTTAGTTCATTCAAGTTGCTCTAGGTTCATGCCGTCGTGCTCTACTAGCAGTGCTAAAGTTCATCATGTTACTTGCATATGAATTTATTGATTTAAATGGAATCAGATTAATAATTATTTAATAACCTTCTAATTAATTAAAAGCCATATAGTTAAACATATATACTATGCTGCTTTATACACAAATATTAATATCGTTTTAGTGCTATCATCAATATGTTTTTTTAAATTGTAACTTGTTTAGCTTAAAGTACCTCATGCAGTTCGAGTAGGTGCCTTACATGCCCTTTTATTTAACAAACTGAAGTTTAACTTGTTTAAAATTATGCAACATATACCTGTTTATAAATTATAATTTGCTTAGTTTAACACCATGCCGTATATGGTTCGGTTAGATGCTCGTACATGTCATCTTGCATTTGTAAGCTAAAAGTTATAGGTATAAATAATGTTGGACTATTTGTGATAAATAAAATATAACTAGTTTTAACCCCGTCTTTTCAAACTAAAATATATAACTTCTCTAATCTAAATTACTTACCTCACATGATTTTGTTTAATTAAAATAAATCAAACATGTAGGCCTCTCTTTTATAATATATATGAACTTCCGGTAGATGTTTATTTCTAACGGTAGTTTCGTTATTGGCGTCTTTTGCGTTCTTGTGACCGTAGCGACTAGCTCCCTTTTAGTACGTTGTTTTCTCTTGTGTGGTGTACTGTTTTTAATTGCTTTCATTTGTTGCTTGTATGTTTTGCCTGTGTGTGGTGCTTTCTATGAGTAGAACAAGAACCGTTTATGAGCGTTGGAGATCAGAAGCTACAGAACGGAAGATGAAGTTTGAGGATTCTCTGAGCAAGAGTTTAAGGCAAGTATAGCTTGGGTTTTCTTTCTGTGACCATGATCTTGTGACTTGATTAATGTTTAAGCAACAAATGATAAAAATGGCTTTTTAGCAACTTGAGGATTTATCTGTAAGAGAACCTCCGGGATTTACAGTACAACTGTGAGGGCTATATGGCTCTGGCTTTAGCTCAGTATGAGGACCTTTTCTAGCTTGTTAGAGGTTACCCTTGTGGCGCAAATGGGGAAAAGCAGACTGTGGATCCCTGCGTGGTTGAATCACACAGACTGACTTCTGAAACCTAGCGGCCCTAACTTGTTAGACGAACCTTTGAAAGGCTTCATAGTGAACCCTGCCTGCTCACCTTGGGAGTGTTTTGGGGATTGGCCGCCCCGGGCACATGGGTAATCACGACTCACAGTGAAAGTGTACAACCTCTGCAGAGTGTAAAACTGTTATAACAGCCGTGCTCACGGTCACGAGTGGCCTTGGAATCCTTACATTTAAGATGATGACTTTTGATTGTTAACATGCTCATTGTTTACCGTTTTATGCTCTACATTATTTATGTTACATTGATCATGAGTTTATGGGATCTATGCTTGCTATGCTTGCGGAGTTCGACATGGACTCACTCTTGCTATTTCCCACACCTCAGGAGGAGTTTAGGCTTGTGGTCAACCAGTTAGTTTGTTCCTGGAGTGAAGTCTACACCCGGTATTTGGAGTTGTCTTTTCGCTGTGTTGCTCTCTAAGGTATATTTTATACTATTAAGTTATGTATATTAAGCATTTGTCTCTTGGTATTACACTTATCTGTGGCTATATGTGGGATTTGACTCCTTTATTTCACATATAGTGTATATCTGGTTTTGTCCTTAAAACTGGGTGTGACAGAGTGGTATCAGAGCAATGCTGACTGTAGGACGCAAGCCTAGTTAGAAATTGGTCGTGTTAAGGTTTTGAAACTACTATAACAATCCTTGTTCTATAAACCTTGGTATTTTCTTCCATATTGTATCCTTGCCCTTGATATTATCCTCGCCTTGTTGCTTATTTTAAAGGTCTTTGTTCTCATCTTCACTCCTTGATTTGGTATGCTTTTAGAACCTCATCTTACCATCTTGCGACATCGGAAGAGAAGCATTAGGATCTTTTCCCTTTATACGAAGAAAACGATAGCATCGCAAGTTGAGTCAATGATTGAGTTGTGCTCCTATATTGCCTTGTTGGATTGTCTTTATGCCTATGCTTGTTTTGGATCTTTGTAATGATTGCAATGAATTTGTGGATCCCACAATTTCATTTAGATATAGGCTTAAGATATAAGGATTAATGAAATAAATAGTCGGATTGGTTTTGTTGTTTCTTCCTTATCCTGTCTTTTCGGAGCAGTCTGTCTTCTTCAGCTTATACCTCTGTTCTTGGATGACCAAAAATTATGGGAATTTTCTGGACAATAGTAGACTTCAACATGTTTCTCTGACCGCAAGAATCACCCTCATAGCTATTTTGGATTGGGAGATACAAAAATCACAAGACGATACAACAGTGCTGTCTGGAAATTGGAACAGAATCTGTTATGTGCTGATTTCGACTAAGTCATCTACATAATTTGGAAAAGTGTTCTATAAGAAAGTTTCAGGAAATTTCATAAGCTTTCCAACGATATAAGGTGAAACTTCATTGGAATTACAAAACGAGAGTTGTGGCAGTTTTACCGCATTGCTGATTTTCTGGTCGCGAGAAACTTCAGATTTCTTGTTTCTACCTATGCACAAAAGAATCATTGGGATATTAAAATGTATGGATGCTAGTTAGCTCATCTAGAAAAAGGTTCATGCTACCTTATTTGGTGTCCCTTATTTTAGGGGGGTAGCCAATGTAAAGAAGGTTTATTAAGTTTTAATTCTTTCTTTGGAAGTATTGGTTAGTCTCCATGATTGAGTTGCCACTCTCAAGCAAAAATGTCCTGTGTACAAGGTTGATAATTCTGGATCCACGGAGGCGAGAGTTGTCCCTTTAGATAGCTCATGATTATGATCATCTATACTTGCTCGTGTTGCTGATGTTGGTCACTTGATGACAGGAAGTGCAGTATCCCATGACTCAGGAGCCCTATATGACGTCTCGCACTGATATGTGGGAAAAGGCTGATGTTTCCGCCATTGAAGGATGTTATGGGTATGATGAAGCTGAGCACTATCAAAACAACAATGTTGAAGAACAAGTTGGGAGTGAACTGAGTCAGAATCCACAACGACGAAAGAGAAAAAGGAAAGCCCATAAGAAACCTACTCAAGGAAGCAAAGCGCAGCGAAACTATGTCAATGGAAGACTGAGCAATGTGGATATGGATAAAATTCAAGGAGTTACCAAAGTGGTGGGTGGTTATATTCAAGTAAGCACAGTACAAGTTTTTGCTCTATTTGACTCTAGTGCTTCGCATTCTTTCATTTCTGCCGACATGGTAGAGACGTACAAGATGGTGAAGTGTCCAACGAGGAGGCCTTTGCTAGTTCAAACCCCAGTGGGAGAAATACAGGCAGATCAGATATGCCCGAACGTCAGTCTTGTCATAAACAAGGAAAACTTCACCGTAACCCTCATTGTGTTAGAGTCACTTAATATCCCCGTGGTTCTTGGTAATGGATGGCTGTGTGCGCAGAAAGGAGTGATTCATGGTACTCGGTGCACAATGCTCTTAACAACACCGTCAGGGAAAAGAATTGAGTATCAAGGTGGTCAACTCTTACCTGAGGAAGACGAGAATGACTAATTAGAAGATAGGTACACCGAGGATAGCAAAGTGGACCATGAGTTTACAGAAGTTAGAGTAGAGGAACAAATGACTTTGGAGGAGCTCAATAGGAGAGATGATCATGCTTAGTAAGATTAGTCAGTCAGGATATGAGAAACTGCCTCATGACTCTGAACGAAAGAAATAATTTGGAAAATGAGGATCGAATAAAGATAAAGTGTCATTATCTCTTTTATCATCACCTTTCGAATCTCGGGACGAGATTCATTTTAAGGGGGGTAGAATTTGTAACACCCAAAATTTGCATGGATTTAAAATAGTCCAAATTGATTTAATTATGCAATTGATTGTGCATATTTAACATAGGGAAATAATACTTTTATTAAAATTAAAATGCAATATAAGGCTAGACACATGATGTTGCATTCATGCTGAAGCATTGATGTTTTTGTACTGATTGGTTTTAAACTGGAACATGAACTGAATTTACATGCTTTGGAAAATCATTCAGAAAATTCAGTTTCAGAAATAACCAAAGGGAAATGATCGTGTTGGCCGCTGGCTTGTTTCCCTGTTCTCGTAAGCCCGCCTGGTGCTTGCACTTTTGCCGATTTTCTTCTAATCTTTTTCCTCCAGCCAATGGTGATTTATTAGCCATCTAAATATTGAATCTATATTTTCTAGCTTGGTTTCCAATTTGATGCCTATTAAAATCTGCTATCAGTTCACTGAAGAACCACCTGGGCTTGATTTCTCGTCTTCGTAGCCAGCAGCACTGCTGCTGTTTTCCAGGTGCCGGCCAAAGCGGGTGGCCTGTGCTTCATCGCCGTGGTCAGCGGCCAAGCCAGAGAGCTAGCGTCCTTTTCCTCTTTCAGCGGTTTGACTGTGGGGTTTCATCTCTCTTTTCCATTGAACAGCAGGGCCACGCGTCAGCGTCTTTTTCTGTTTCAGCTTGTCCAACACGAGTCGGACTCTGATCAGAGCCGAGTCCTGCACCGAGCCCGTTTTGCGGGGATTCGGATGCCCTATAAAAAAAAACCTTTGCCCTCTCTCTCTGTACCCCTTGTTTCACATCTACGCACCGCCGCCGCCGTCTTATTCAGAACTCGCAGCCCTTGCTTCCCATCTCGCCGAGAAGAACGTGGAGCCGCCGCTGCGAAGTACGAGCCGCCGTTCCGCCGACTCAACGTTGCTGAACTCGTCGTCCGTTGCTGTCCGCCGAAGCCGCCGCAGACGCCATCTGCTGCTTCACCGTCGTGCCTACAGCCCTACACCGTTGCCGAGCTCGGAGTGCAGCGCCGCCGCAGTCGCGCTTGTTCTCCGCCGCTGCTGTCGACGCCACTCGCTGTTTCCGGCGTTCGTGGCCGTTGCCGCGCTCAGAGCCGAGGGAGCCGCCATCTGCCGGACCAAGCGACATGCCAACTCCAAGTTTTCTACGATCTCGAGAAAGCCCTAGGTGAGCTTTGCGATCATCGTTCTTCCTCCCTGTGTTTCCCTCCGCACGCATGCATGAAACGCAGCTGCGACGTCCAAGCAGCAGCCGTGCACCGTGCGTGCTCTTGCCCCTGCTCCAATTAGCTTGATGACGTCATCACCATGTCACATATGCTTTATTGCCGATTTCTTTTAGAAAAACAAATATATGAATACAACAGAAATACATGACCCATAATTAGCAATCGATCTCCACTGTTTCTATATTTTAACACCAATTTGACCCATTCAAATTGCGTAAGATTTGTAATTTCATAATCTACATGTTAGTGCTACTGTTGGTTAGGTTTTCCACCTTTAAGATTCGAGGTTAGATTTAATCTATTATTTTACTAAAGAAAATCTCGTTTAATTCATAACTTATTTGTTTTAACTCCGATTTAGTTCATTCAAGTTGCTCTAGGTTCATGCCGTCGTGCTCTACTAGCAGTGCTAAAGTTCATCATGTTACTTGCATATGAATTTATTGATTTAAATGGAATCAGATTAATAATTATTTAATAACCTTCTAATTAATTAAAAGCCATATAGTTAAACATATATACTATGCTGCTTTATACACAAATATTAATATCGTTTTAGTGCTATCATCAATATGTTTTTTTAAATTGTAACTTGTTTAGCTTAAAGTACCTCATGCAGTTCGAGTAGGTGCCTTACATGCCCTTTTATTTAACAAACTGAAGTTTAACTTGTTTAAAATTATGCAACATATACCTGTTTATAAATTATAATTTGCTTAGTTTAACACCATGCCGTATATGGTTCGGTTAGATGCTCGTACATGTCATCTTGCATTTGTAAGCTAAAAGTTATAGGTATAAATAATGTTGGACTATTTGTGATAAATAAAATATAACTAGTTTTAACCCCGTCTTTTCAAACTAAAATATATAACTTCTCTAATCTAAATTACTTACCTCACATGATTTTGTTTAATTAAAATAAATCAAACATGTAGGCCTCTCTTTTATAATATATATGAACTTCCGGTAGATGTTTATTTCTAACGGTAGTTTCGTTATTGGCGTCTTTTGCGTTCTTGTGACCGTAGCGACTAGCTCCCTTTTAGTACGTTGTTTTCTCTTGTGTGGTGTACTGTTTTTAATTGCTTTCATTTGTTGCTTGTATGTTTTGCCTGTGTGTGGTGCTTTCTATGAGTAGAACAAGAACCGTTTATGAGCGTTGGAGATCAGAAGCTACAGAACGGAAGATGAAGTTTGAGGATTCTCTGAGCAAGAGTTTAAGGCAAGTATAGCTTGGGTTTTCTTTCTGTGACCATGATCTTGTGACTTGATTAATGTTTAAGCAACAAATGATAAAAATGGCTTTTTAGCAACTTGAGGATTTATCTGTAAGAGAACCTCCGGGATTTACAGTACAACTGTGAGGGCTATATGGCTCTGGCTTTAGCTCAGTATGAGGACCTTTTCTAGCTTGTTAGAGGTTACCCTTGTGGCGCAAATGGGGAAAAGCAGACTGTGGATCCCTGCGTGGTTGAATCACACAGACTGACTTCTGAAACCTAGCGGCCCTAACTTGTTAGACGAACCTTTGAAAGGCTTCATAGTGAACCCTGCCTGCTCACCTTGGGAGTGTTTTGGGGATTGGCCGCCCCGGGCACATGGGTAATCACGACTCACAGTGAAAGTGTACAACCTCTGCAGAGTGTAAAACTGTTATAACAGCCGTGCTCACGGTCACGAGTGGCCTTGGAATCCTTACATTTAAGATGATGACTTTTGATTGTTAACATGCTCATTGTTTACCGTTTTATGCTCTACATTATTTATGTTACATTGATCATGAGTTTATGGGATCTATGCTTGCTATGCTTGCGGAGTTCGACATGGACTCACTCTTGCTATTTCCCACACCTCAGGAGGAGTTTAGGCTTGTGGTCAACCAGTTAGTTTGTTCCTGGAGTGAAGTCTACACCCGGTATTTGGAGTTGTCTTTTCGCTGTGTTGCTCTCTAAGGTATATTTTATACTATTAAGTTATGTATATTAAGCATTTGTCTCTTGGTATTACACTTATCTGTGGCTATATGTGGGATTTGACTCCTTTATTTCACATATAGTGTATATCTGGTTTTGTCCTTAAAACTGGGTGTGACACTTCCAGATGAGTACAATCATATACTCGTCCAAATTGTATCTATATGTTAGTTATATATAATCAATCAATGAAAAAAATTCTATTAACACAGATTTGATCTCTTCAATGCCACCTTTTTTATATGAAATGCAAAGCAAGTTCTTTCCAATACTACTACCAAATGCCAGTGCACGGATTTGATCTCTTGACAAATGTTTTTTAACTTTTCTATTTATTTGTGAATAAAAAGGGGAAAACAGTCATGTACAGTTGTAGTTGTTTCCAGGAGAATCTAAAAGCAGTTTAATCACTGACAATCGCCGTATTATAGCGTTGGATTAGTGTGGCAATGGTCGGCTTAATACGAACACTGTTTAACTTATCCTGTGCTGTCTGTTCTCGTTGATGATCAATCTGGACCGTCCGTTTGGCAACAAACCTAGAAGCACCCGGCCCATTCCCAACTCCCCTTGGGTCTTGTCCGCACCTTGGTGGCGGTTCGACCAACTAAAAACCCCAATACGAATCCATTAGTTCTCCCCACCCATTGTTGCTTCATCTTCATTCTCCTCACCTGTTGCTTCATCTTTATTTTGACCCGTCGCCTGTACTTTCCCTACTTCAAGCACCTTGCAATGTCGCCGTGGACAACGCACCGTGAAGGTTAGATGCATTTGGTCACCCCCTATTTGCATTTGGTTCCAATTAGTTTTGGGTTTGGTATTAGTTTTGTTCATAGTAGGAATTTCTTCATTGTAACAGATGTCTTACTTCATAGGAAGCCATTTCAATGCGAGCAACCTTGCATTCTGGCGGCTAGGGGTGGCACCATGATCCCAGATCATGTTTTTTGCTACTTGGGGATGGAACATTCACCTGGATCGACTATTGATTGTTGAAGCCGCTATTTGTCACCTTTTCGGACCACAAAATTTGACAAGAATCGTTCAAGACCCTATTGTGGAGAGATTTTTGTGCTTTGTAGGACTAGACAGGAAGTAGACATACTTTACAAATACAATGTGTCCGTGGATAGAGATGTTGTCATCTTCACTACGGTTCACTACCTCTAGCTTTCAGGACCGCATCAACCAATTGAGTACCTTAGCAACTGCCTACCCATTTGACATTAAGTCTTAGAATTTATGAAACTTTTATGTTAATGAAGTTTATATGTACTAATATAACCTCTAGATTAGTATGTATGAGTACTGCATAATCATTGAACTATTACTTCGGTTGAACAGTTAATTGAATTAGTTGGTCTTGATTGTGGTCCACGTGTACACCTCTGTGTAAGCACAGAGGATCCAAAACAGGCCTTCTTTTATAGGCGGATTATACCCTGAACTGCTGGTGACACAGCATTTCATCTTGGTAGGAGTGCAAGGGTTTTGAAGAACATTTTGGCGCCTCGGCGGGAGGGAAAAGCGTACACAAAAGACCTAGGCCAACCTCTTCACTCAGAGTGTGAAACATTTTGAACCTTGACTACTCCATGGCTACATCTAGCTCCAACTCCTCCTAGTGGTGGGCACCATCCCAGGGCGCCATCGCGAGAAGAACACCAGCTTCTAGCGGAGGAGGCTACAACGGGAGGGGGCCGCCCATCCCGTGCCGTGTCAAGAACCACCCCTACGCATATGAGCCTCCACTTTTGTGTCGCTGTGGCTTGAAGATGCCTCAGTGGATTTCATGGAGTGATGGAAACCCAGGACATCGGGATGCTACAGGGCAAATAATGTAACTCAATTTCTTTCTTGTTTATTCTGTTTTCACAACGCAAATACTGAAATCCCGCTGTACTTATGGTAATTTGGTTTTTTTCATAGCCCAACTTAGATTATGGGTTCTTTAAGTGGCATGGTCCCCCATAAGGAAAATTTCTGAGGACTTTGATTTTGGATTTACAAAAATGATTTGGGAGCTGAAGGCGGAGGCCAATGTTACAACAAATGAAGAACATCTGCAAGAGGAGGAAGAGATTATGCCACAGATTGAAGAAATGACCAAGGCTCCAACGAAGATGATGGAAGATTTTGTACCTTTGAGAAGGAAATGTGCTTCCTATTCTTGTTTTACCTATTTTGTACTTATCTTATTTCTTGGTATGTTCATTGGCAAGTTGCTTAGTTCATCGCAGTGGATTCAAGTATCAATTTATATATTGGACTAAAATCTGTCACTTTGGTACAATCATTGTTGAACTAAATGCAAGGTGATTAACCTGGTGTTTAATTTATTGAACTATAAATGATAGTGGATCCAAGTATTAATTGATGTGTTGGACTGAAATCTATCACTTTTGTACAACTATTATGGAACTAAATGCAAGGTGATTAACCAGGTGTTCAATTTATTGAACTATAAATGATAGTAGATCCAAATATCAATCGATGTGTTGGAGGCATTCTACTTCCATGGACACTGGTCCCTAGTACAGGGGTAAGCAATTTATTGAACTATATATACACTCTCGTATGGACCTACCACACCTTCCTCCTATCCATTCCCCACTCTGCTCCCTTGCTCTACTTCACCCTGCTAGCATCAGACGAAAGGTAGCCTCACGTGTGCTCACAGCTCCTTCACCTCCAACCTTGCCGATGCACAAATCTTCAGTGCGCCGTCCTTGCTTCTCTGCTCCATCCAGATCTAAGGTAACTGCACTAGATCTGCTCCTTCACTGGATTCTATATTCCTTTGTATTGCTCTCTCATGCTCTTTGCTCCTTCACCTCCAACCTAGCTACAGTAATTTTATTGGATCTGCAGATGAAAATGCATCTTCTTGTTCTGAAGTTTGTAGCCTTGTATATCCATGGAGTGCAGCTTATGAGCCTTATTGTCCTTAGTATCGGTTCACCAAATTAGTGTTTTGTGAACAAAGTCAATGAGCTAAATAAAAGTGTACCAATGAATGTGGATAGGGTTGTAGTGGTCAAGGCTCGGGATGACATGGAGATGGACAATGATCCCGTGGAGGTCAACAATGATCTGCAGGATCATATGGAGATTCACAACAATCCCATGGAGGTCGACTAGGATCTGCATGCAATATGCAACCAATGATGTACATATGAAGGCCTTTTAACTTTTGCATAGTGTCGGCCTAATTAGTATCTGTATTTTAGCTTTTGGCATGCTTGTTAGCTTGGTAGTGTCCACCTACTTATTCGGTATGAATGTATGGCACATGTTTTGGCTTTCTTTCAATGTAAATATATGTGCCTTATTATTCACCATCGAACTCAAGTTGGCTTTCTTTTAATCTGAGTACTAGAATTGTGCTTTTCT
The DNA here is from genome assembly GCA_022457205.1 of Saccharum spontaneum. Lineage (NCBI taxonomy): Eukaryota > Viridiplantae > Streptophyta > Magnoliopsida > Poales > Poaceae > Saccharum > Saccharum spontaneum. The sequence goes on along the minus strand of CM039581.1, from coordinate 59,995,250 downwards.
TAGTTTTCTAAGTGTGCAGTTTCGCTTTGTTTCAATGCCGAACATTAAGATTGTGTGCCTTAGTGTTCATCACCATATCATATGGAGGTCTCCAGGTGGTAATAGGACCTAGCTACCAATGACGGTATTGTGCATTCACTGCCGCTTAGTTGCAAAATTTCTAATCCCGCATTTGAACCCTTCCACGTGGAACTGATGAAAGTTTGATTCCCATGTGTCATAAAAATTATGCAGAGAGCAAGAAACTCCTACTCCAACATCCCCCTAACCCCCTAACCCTTCCCCACACCCCCACCCCGCCGCCCTCCCTCCCCCACACACACATAGCTTTTCTTTTCCTCATTGCTGCTATTCATCATTGCCGCTCCTGCTCATCAGCACTACTTAGCTCTTGCTCTGTGCCAGTGCACATCACCAGATTGCCCACACAGATCCTTTGGCAAACGAGCTGTTGCTGTCACCGGCGTTGCCACTCGTGCTCACTACCCCAGATCCAAAGGCAAGTGTAATAAGGCCTTACTTGCATCGTCGTCCCTTCTCCTTGAAATTCATCTCCTTACTAATGTTTATTGATGCACGCAAGCAACCCCTACTCCAACATCCCTCCTAACCCCCTCCCCACACCCCACCCCACCACCGCCCTCTCTTCCCCCACACACATAGCTTTTCTTTTCCTCATTGCTGTTGTTCGTCATCGCCGCTCCTGCTCACTAGCACTACTCAGCTCTTGCTCTATGCCGATGCACATCATTGGATTGCCCGCACGGATCCACCGGTGAACGAGTTGCTGTTGTCACTGATGTTGCCACTTGTGCTCACCGTCGCCAGATCCAAAGGCAAGTGTAATAAGGCCTTACTTGCATTGCCGTCCCTTCTCCTCGAAACTCATTTCCTTACTAATGTTTATTGATGTAATTCCATGGCAGGGCAGCCTCATCTCTTCGGCTAGTGGTGTCCTTCCTGATGAAGAAGGCCCCCAACATGAGGAACGTAGTGGACAGCCTCTCAGATGATGTGCTTGCTGACATCTTCCGCTACCTCCCTGTCCGGTTCTTGTGCTACTGCAAGTGTGTCTGTTGCTCCTGGAATCACATCATCTCCTACTCCTATCACCGTAAGAAGCTTTCATAGACTATCATCGGCTTCTTCTATGGTAGCTGGTGGAAGGGCAATCCCACTTCACCAACTTCACCAGTGAATGGCCCTCCTTGTCCTTCTTGCCTTTCCTCCTTCAAAAAGTCCTAGTCTCAGATTGTTTCAGTTGCCTCGTCCTTTGCTAGTGTGTTGTTCCTGATGGATTATGGTGCTATGTTGTCTGCAATTCGGTGACCCACAAATGGCATGTACTATCGCGTAGCATCTGTTCTATTGGTCAGGCTCGCTTAGGTTTTGACCCAACGTCCTCGCACTTCCATGTGATTGAATTTGTAGAGGTGGAGGGTGCGTGCGTAGGTATGGAGATCTTCTCATCTAAAACTGCAGCATGGATCTTTATGAAATCTGAATGGAGCGGGGGTAGTATTTTTCTTAATGGTTTTATGCACATCGTTGAGTACTCTGCGCTAGTTGCTATGGATATGGAGAGAAAGACATGGAGGACAATTCATAAACCAAGTGGTGCTAAAATGTCCATCCATCAAGCTCAGGATCACTTGTGTGTGTTATGCTGATTTTCGCAATAGGTCTTGGCTCTTAGTGTAGATACTTGAAGACTATGGTACTGATAACTGGAGTTTGAAGTATGTTGTGGACACGGAGGAACTGTTTGGACACATGAATATTAAATTTGGTTATGAGCTTTATGATGAGATGTACAGAGTGATTACAGTTCACCCAGAATAGAATTTCATTTTCCTTGTTGGAAATGATAGAACATTGATTGCATATGACATGGACCGCAGAAAGGTTCATGTCCTCTATGCCTGTGTCATTCGCTTTTGTAGATCAAGAGGGCATTTCCATATGAATAGGCCTTACTATCTTCCTTGTGTTCTCTTGTTCATGGAGTCATTAGCATAGTAGTAAAGATGCATTTCCTGCATTTCGTTGTCATGATAGTCTTTGTTCAGGTAGGGAGTTATTTTCATTCCATGTATGTATAGGCTAATTTTGGCTTGTTAACTAAAGGAGTGCTATGTTCAATATTATTAATTCTGCTACTTTGTTCAGGTTGTGGATTAGAGATGAATAAGAGGGGTTACATGGTGCATTGGCTACCAATCCGAAGGATGCACTAATTATATTCATTTTGCCTCGCAAGCAGGAGTGCCACATAGAAGGAGCACAACTACGTTGTTTCGTTATGTAAGTCTATATAGATCAATACCTTTATTATGTTCTATGTACCGCTTGCGTTAGGACATTAGTTGAGAAAGATGTTATGGAAGCATCCATTGTTATTATAAAAAGTACTCTTGTTTGTGAATATAATTTATGGATGTAATGATTATATATCTATATGCTTTGTGTTCATGAAGCTATTACGGGTCTAGCTGAATTAGTAACTATTGTGAAACCAGATGAAATTCTATCACCATTTGATGTAAGTGTCATCAATTGTTTTGTTATCACCACCGTCACTATATGTATGATGTGGCAGGGATCAAAAGTATATCACCGCCGAATCATTTAGTAAACCGATACCGACTAAATGATCATCAAAGATGGATCATGGTGCAAGGCAACAGTGACCATGACCTTTTTACTGACAGATCATACGTTGAAGCAACAGTGAACCCGCACCACTGATAGTCGGGTCGAAGTACATGGCGACGGTGCTGGTGACCACTACACAAGCGATTGATGTGCCCACACGATGGTTTTGATAGCCTCATCACAGACGGATCATTTGACAATGCGGCAGTGTTAGTGTACATCCATAGCCGGGTCATGCTCCAATGCGATGAAAGTAAGGATCTAATCACAGATGGATCATAAGCCATTACAGCGGTGTTAGTGTACACCGCAGTCGGTCCCAGATTCCAGCAGTGAAGTCTATGGCCATCACTGTTGACAACTTACCATCGATGCTAAAATGCGACTGCGATGGGGGTTACGACGTGGTTGTGAAAAGTCCGAGTGTAGTAGTGTAACATGTTTCCTTGGGTTGTTGAAAAGTGTAACAGTTCTCGAAACAAAGTCATCTTCCTAATTTCACATCTTAGCAACTTGGAGTTTTTGAAAGTTTTTCTCAAGCAAAAGCATAGTTCACTTTATACTCCTCAAATGGCACTCTCAAGTCACTTAATGGTGTATACTTCCTCACCAAGGAATAGCAAAGTTTTGCCTTCTTTTGTTTTCTCCTACTTCTAAAAGGTTTTTATGGAGCTTTAGGTAGGGATAAACAAAATAGCATACTTGAATTGCATATGTTGTAAAGTCAAATCGAGGATCCAAGGAGAGAAGTGCCATACTCTTGGATCAAGATGTGCATATGTGTGGAAAAAGGTGAACTCAAACGATACTCCTTTTGTAAATATGATCTCTCTCCATAACTTATTATTTTGAAACATATCTATCTTTCTCTTATCTTTTTTCAATACATGAGCCTTCATGTGCTCATCTCCTTTTTTTACTTGGACCTTCATGTGTCCGAATATTTTTTTATAAGCTTTTTACATAGCCCATGTCTCTTCTTCTAAACCACATATTTAGAGAGAGATCACTATCTTTTAGAACATGGAGTATTTACCTAACAAATATTTTTTGTCTACTCCCAGTGTAGGAGTAGAGTTTTTAGTAGATGGAAGCATGTTTTTGTGTACTCCCGGTGCAGGAGCAGCATGTGTATGTGGAGTGTACGTGTTCTTGATCTTGGGAGCATGATAGGTCTCTCAACAAGGGTCAACATGACTTGACCAAACTCAATACAATAACAAGCAGCGTATGTGGAAGGCTTACAACTTGCTAGATGTTATATATGGCTTTGGTAGGAATTGCTCACCAAATGAGGAGTATGTGATACTATATTTTTATAACATTTTTATCAAAATAAATTCTCTAAGTACTTTGAATAGAAGCAATATGATTTCTAAGTTAGAACTATATCACACCTCACAACAACTTAGTCAACATGATTGTCCTTTTAGAATATTTTTCTACAAGCATAAGTGTATCTATATGAAACAAACTTTATGCAAGCTTCTATCTTAAAATGCTATGGACATGTCACTTTTGGATTTTTTAAGGAAGTGTGGTTTATAAAATTGCATGGAGGCAAAGTTGTTTTATTGAGTTTAATTCTAGTGATCAAGATATTTTGTTTTTAAACTCAAGATTGTAGGGAGAGAGGATGCACAAACTGAGTTTGGAACTGTTGATCTATTGTGCATCATTTGTGGGGGAGGTTTTGAAAGCTTATGTGGATTGTCTTCCCCACACTTATTCTTGTACCTGTTTATAACAAAAAGAAACAGATAAAGGGCTCTACCGGTTGAAACACTAGAGAGCCTTAATTTTATTATAATTATTATTACTTTTATTTTTGTTATTTATTATTACTATTATTATTATTATTATTTTATTTATGTGTTCACCAAACTTTTTATCATTTTGCATAAACAAGGCTAAGAGAAAGTTTGCAAAAATAAACACAGCCTTCATTTATCTCCATAGTAGATTACTTCTATTGTTTATGAAAGTAATACTCAAAGTTCATTAATCAAATTTCAACACCATGTCAAATTCTGATTGAAGAAGGCTATTTTAACCTAAGCACCATGCTTAATTTAAAATGCCTATGGATGTTCCTTGAGTGAATACATCTAAACTAGAGCATATGTTATTAACAAAGTATGAACTAGTATGAGCAAGTTTAAATTTTTCATGGAGACATAAGTAACGGTGTTGGTGAACATTTATTTACCTTTGCATACCTGAGCATTCTTATCGGCAGCATATGAGGATGGAAACCTTGAGGTTGCTGTAATGGTGGCTTGATTGCTTGAAGTCCAACTCAGGCGAGAAACAAGGCTAGGCCGTACACACGGTTAGTGTGTACAGGCCATGGGCCTTGGTGGTAAGCCACAAAGGTATGAAAGAGGAGAATTCTCCTCTCTTTTCTTTTTTTTAAATCATTTTTTCTTTTCGTTAGCTTCTCTTTTTTCAATTTTTTTCAACTCTCTCTCTCTCTCTTTATAGCAAGATAGAACTGACATCGTCATCATCATTTTTGTGCATGGAAATTTTGGGATTCTCACCACCCCCCCCCACACTTGGACTTTTGTGAAAGTCAAGTGTGGAATGTTGGGGGTCTCCTTTCGAGTGTGTTCCATCACTAAAGATCATTAAGGTATATAGTCGATGTAGCTCCAATGTTTTCAGCATCATATGCCCCTTGTTCTTCTTAATCTCAATCTGAAATAGTTAGCGACCAAGAATACCCGAAGGTGCATCCTAACTTGATAACATGTTCTTGTTTTTTCATTTTTTATGATAATCTGGGGTATCTCCCGGCAGTGCTTTCTTTATGGTCATAAGCTTGACCATGTGTCATAGTGCAACTATGTGATTTGCAGTATTTGTGATAAACGAAGGCATCCACAACCATCCTCCTAAATAGCTTGTAAACAAGGATCACTAGATGGTTGGGATCTTCGTGGAAGCACATGGCACTAAGCGTGGTGCCCATGGCACAGAAGTTTTTGTTCTTAAGAGAAATATCATGAAGAATCATCATTGAATCTTGACCACTATCGAGAACAACATTTTCATGGTCGGAGGGACGAGCTTTGGTTTGAGAGAGAGTGGAGACGAATGTTCTGTTACACAAGGATGTGAAACGAACGGGGAAATGAACTTCACCTCCTCGAACTGGTCATGATTGGAATGCTGCTTTGCCATTGGATTTTCTGGGCAAGAGATAGGTGTGGCGAAAGCGGTTTCTTCCAACTTTTCGTTTAGGCTCCCTTGGGAGGGTTTTTCTTGGATAAGATTTTCAAGAGGGTAGCCTATGAGAATATCAAACTCAAGGATGGCATAGATATGGAAGTCTATGAAAACCTCAATTTTGTCAATTATGACTGGCACAGCCATGGCGATCCCATAACACTCGAAAAATAGTCCTAAAGGACTTTTGAAGAGTTTATTGGTTGGGATGAATACTACTTTAACCCAGGAGCTACAAGGATTAAAGTACTCAAAAAGAGTTGTAAACCTGAAGAACAATATGAACAAGATGCTTACTTGAATTAGAAGTCGGTTACTAAAGAATCTCAGAAGAAAGCTCAAGAAGAACTTGATTTCGCTAGGGTACAAGCCGTAGAGAGAGCACCAACAGGCTAGAACTCCTCCAAAACTCTTTCCACTCACTCTATCTCACTGGTACAAGCCGTAGAGAGAGCACCAACAGGCTAGAACTCCTCCAAAACTCTTTCCACTCACTCTATCTCACTATCTCTAATACAAAACTAGATCCTATTGAGGGCTAATCTTCTCTTGATTGCTAGCTCTGATCCTGATGGACATATGAATTAGGTTTCTGGCCCTCAGGCTCTCAGTATCAACTGCATGGATGCCCTGGAGAGGGGGGTACAGGCAGGTATATATAGGGCCCTTCAAGCATCCTGGACCCTCGGATCAAACCGACTTAAAAGGACGGCGTAGATGTGATCCTAGAGATAGTGGAGAACCGACATAGCAATGGGAGGATGACAAGAGGGGCCCGTAGGCCGACCGGCCAAGAGATGGGGTCGACCGACCCCACATGGCAGTGGCTCAGGCCCTGCTTCGGTGGAGTACCCTCTGGAATCTTCTAGAGTCTTCCCATGTAGGTACCATTGCGGATAAGCGTGATTTCCTTTGACGAATAGGTCCTCCTTGGCAGTTTTCTGATTAAATCCTGCTGAAAACATAGATTCACTAAAACTCATAAAAATTATCAATTAAAACCCCTAAGTCTATGTTGGTGATCCATTTTAGTTATTTATGCAAAGTATTTTGACGGTTTGTGATGAATGTTAACTACCGTCAACAAACTTCCCCACACTTAGGCTTTTACTTGTCCTCCATAAAAGGATGGATTACTCAAGACATAACCTTAGGACAAGTCATCAACATAAAACTATTCCCAGTCATACATGTTCTGCAGGATTCAAAAGTGTCTACCATGAAACTTTGAATGGTTGAAGGATGGAACAACTTGAAACAGATCATCACCTTCCTTCAGTCAAGTCAAATGGAGAAACATTTTAGAATTTTTGAAAACAAAACATAGCATACCCTCTCTTTTTGTGGTACTCTCAAATCTCTCAATATAGCTTACCAAGGCAGTCTTCTTTTTACCTACTTCCAAAAGCCCTATGTAGAGCTTAGGTAGGAAAAATATGAAAACATACTTGCATTGCATATATTGTAGAGTCAAAACAAGGATCCAAGGAGAAAAATGTCATACCCTTAGATCAAGATGTGCATGTGTGTGGATATGTATATGGTGGCTATCGTAATTCTACTATGCTCATTAAAACATATCTCTCTTGATTGAAACTTGAAACACTTTTGCAAGAAGTCATAGGCTATCTTATTCATCTTTCTTTTTTCTCAGGTGGGCATCTTAGTACCCATTGTTTTCAATATATCAGACACTTGTCCATTTTTTCAATACTCCTTTTTCTTTCATAAATAACTCTTGCATAGCCCATGCCTCTTCTACAATTGAAACTTTTCAAGGGAGACTTTTACAAGAACTTGGAGCATTTATCCTAACAATCATATTTCTATGTCTATTCTCAATATAGGAGTAGAACATTTTTGGGTGGATGGAAAATATGTTGTTGCATACCCCGAGTGTAGGAGCAGTAGATATATGTGGAGTGTACGTGATCTTGATCTTGGGAGCATGATAAATTTCTCAACAAAGGTCACAAGGTTTGACCAAACTCAATATAATGACAAGTAGTATATGTAGAAGGATTTCCTAGTCTATCATATATGGCTCTGGTAGGACATTGCTTACCACAAAGGAGAGGTGTAGCTATTCATTTTACTTTTTAAAATAAATATCTCCAATAACAAGACATCAAGAATCAATTTCTCATTATTCTACTATATCTCATTTCATAACAATTTAAGTAACATGGGGCCCCTAATAATAAGTTTTCAACAGTAGCAAGACTTCTAGGAAAAGTATTATGTGAGTCTATTCATAAGTCATGACTGAAATAATCTTTCCTCATGTTTTAAAGTTGTTTATCATAGGATTTTCAATTCGGTTCAAAATGGAAAGCGAGATAGGTGAAAATAGAACATATTAGACTCAAACCTGACCGTGGATGAAGTACGAGGCGAGGCGGAGCTAGGCTGGGCCGACCGGCCCATGTAGGAGGCCAGGCTACCCACTCTCGGGCACGTTTCATTTTTCACGATCGGATCTCGTTTCGTTGTCGTGGTGTGCTTCCCCCACACTTGTTTCCTATTTACCTTTATGCACAACATGTGGAGGCAAACACATATCCAAAAAGAAATAGAGAGCAGATAGTAATAGCAAAATTTATTGATAGGGCACTTTATTACACAATCCAAACTAAACACAAACTTTTAACTGGCTAACACAAACTTCAACCACTCTAGCAATCTGAGCTAAGCAAATGACCTAAATACTGACCCAATTGTGCCCTATCGATCCACAACCTAACTTTAACTCTCATACTTCTCTTTGTTGACAACTTAAGATAGTGAGCTCATACTCTAGCAACTTAAGATAGTGAGCTCATACTCTAGGTTCTTGCGATAAATGTGCTCCTTATCTATCCTAAACTACAGAGCGTGGGTATAGTCAGTGAGGGTTTTGATCTTGTCATGCAGCATGGCAACGGTCGGCTGTTGGCACTTCTCATCGTTCTCTAGAACAGAGGGTGGCGCCCTCTTCTTCCCCTTCGGCGGCACAACCTTCACTTGTTCTGGCGCAACGCAAACTCCATCTATGCTCAATTGAGCGGTGACCAATTTGTACTTTCCGCACGTGATGTCTCCAAACGTGTTGGTCTTTACCCCGGTCAGTGTCTTGTTCATCGTTGAAGGAAGAAGGTTGATCTGCTTCAGGACCTTGATCTTCGGTGCCTCCGGTTGGCGTGGCTTGTCTTGAAGAAGTAGACGTGACAGCGGCAGAGCGATCATCGAACGACGGATTGCTTGGGCAAAGTAAGATTGGTTGGAGGGAATAGGAGCTACTTCTTGCGGTGGGATGATGCTTAGCGGTATGGGTTCGTCAACTCTGTAGGGAATTATCTCTCTTCCAGCCATTTGAGCTAGGGATATGGCGAGCTTTGGTTCTGCTGGAGGTGGAAGGCTTTGATGGAATGGCTATGGAGGCAGGCAAGGGCTCGTTTATATAGGGAGGAAAAACTTACAGCAGGGGGTCAAGATCTTATCCTATTAGGGTTTCGTAAGAAAAAACGAATGCGGTGGAAAACTACGGGATAGCAAAGGGGAAGGTTCTAGAATACACGAGAGAATTGACCGGAGGCGAGGCGACTGATAGGTGGGCTGGCTGGCCAAGAGGTAGGGTCGGTTGGCCCCACACATCATCTCCTTTCGAGGGTTTTTATCTTGGCAGATTCTAATGCCTAACTAATCTTGAAAAATATATTCTCGCATTACAAAACATAAAGAGGAGGGAAGTGGTATAAATCTATGGAAAAACAAGAAAATCTACCTCATCCAAATTCTCAGATGGTTTTTTAGGTTCTAGAAAGATCTTAAGATGGTGACCATTCACTTTGAATAATGTACCTTTGTCATTTTAAAATGTTACCGCTCCATGTGACGAGGTGCTTATAACTTTGAATGGTCCTTCCCATTTGCTCTGAAGTTTTCCATGCTTGAATAATTTTACCCTAGAATTAAAAGGTAATACCTTATCTCCCAGAGTGAACTCCTTCTTGATCCTCTTTTCATGCCATCTCTTTGTTCTCTCTTTGTATATCTTGGCGTTGTGATACGCTTTTTCACGCCATTCATCAAGCTTAGAGAGTTGCATCTTCCTCTTTGTTCCTATAGCTTCAAAGTCCATGTTTCATCTCTTGATAGCCCAGTGAGCTTTAAATTCTAGCTCAATAGGTAGATGATAGGTCTTCCCGTAGATGAGTTGGTATGGTGACATTCCAAGTGATGTTTTATAGGCTATTTGTAAGCCTATAGTGCATCAGGTAGTCTATCCTTCCATGCAGTCCCCACCTCGTTGACTGTCTTCTATAGAATATTCTTGATTTGTTTGTTTGATGTTTCTGCTTAGCCACTTGTCTGAGGGTGGTATGGAGTAGCGACGTTGTGATGGATCCCATGTCTTAACAAGTAATTGTGAAAGTTCTTGTCAGTGAAGTGAGTGTCGCCATCACTAATCACCATCCTTGGGACTCCGAATCGTGAAAATATTGTCTCTTCAAACATCTTCTTGGAGTTCTTTGCATCAGCAGGTCTACATGGCATGATTTTAATCCACTTGGAGACATAGTCAACTACCACCAAGATGCATTCACAATTCTTTGACTTTGAAAATGCTCCTATGTAGTCGATTCCCCAAACATCGAAGAGCTCGATCTGGAGGTTGGTGAGTGGCATGGCATGCCTTAAATTGATGTTTTCATGCCTCTGACATGCTCCACACCTCCGGATGAAGTCCTTCATATCTTCATACATGGTTGGCCAAAACAATCCACTTTGCCATATCTTTAAATGAGTGCAGAATGCACCATAATATCCTCCATATGGTGATGAGTGGCATCGCATGATGATATTGATGTCTTCTTCTGTCGGTACACATCTTCTAAGTAGGCCATCAGAGCAGACTCTGAAGAGGTATGGCTCATCCCATATGTGGAGACGACTTTTGTCGATGAGTTTCCTTCTATTCTCCCCTGGTGGTACATAACCTGCAACCATAAAATTGATAATATTTGCGCACCAGGGGTCGAATTTTGTGATCTTGAAGAGCATTTCGTCCCGAAGCAAATCGTTGATGGGCAATTCAAGTGGATTTTCAAACTGTATTCTGGACAAGTGATCGGCAACATAATTTTGTACTCCATTTTTATCTTTTATTTCTAAATCAAATTCTTGGAGTAACAAAATCCATCTTATAAGACGAGGTTTAGCATCTTTCTTAGTAAGCAGGTATTTCAAAGCAGCATGGTCAGTATAAACAATCAATTTAGCTCCTACTAAGTAAGATCTAAACTTATCAATAGCAAAAACAATAGTCAGGAGTTCTTTTTCATTTGTTGCATAATTAAGTTGAGGTCCTATCAGTGTTTTGCTAACATAAGCAATTGCATGATGCTTCTTATCTTTTATTTGTCCCAAAACTGCCCCCACAACATAAACACTAGCATCACACGTAATTTCAAAAGGTAGCGACCAATCAGGGAGTTGAATGATTGGTGCAGAGATGAGTGCTTTCTTAAGAATTTTAAAAGCTTTTAAACATGCATCATCAAATTCAAAGGGAACATCCTTAGCCAAAAGATTTGTAAGTGGTCTAGCAATATGTGAAAAATCTTTTATAAAGCGGCGGTAAAATCCCGCATGACCAAGAAAACTGTGGATCCCTCTGGTGTTTATGGGAGGAGGTAACTGCTCAATTACTTCAATTTTAGCCTTATCTACCTCTATCCCTCGTTCGGACACCAAGTGTCCAATCAATATGCCTTCTCTAACCATGAAATGACACTTTTCTCAATTAAGGACTAAGTGCTTTTCTTTATATCTTTGCAAAACCTTGTCTAATTTTTCAAAACAATCATCAAAATTTTTTCCATAAACAGAAAAATCATCCATGAAAATTTCTATGATTTCTTTAATCATATCATAAAATATAGACATCATGCATCTTTGAAAAGAAGCTGGAGCATTACACAGTCCAAAAGACATTCTACGATAAGCATAAGTTCTATATGGACATGTAAAGGTGGTTTTGCTTTGGTCATCTGGATGGATCAGTATCTGATGATAACCCAAATACCCATCAAGGAAATAGAAGAAAGAGTGATTTGTCAGTTGCTCCAACATTTCATCAATGAAGGGCAACGGAAAATGATCTTTCTTTGTTACCTTGTTAAGTTTTCAGTAATCAATGCACTTCTGCCATCTAGTGACGGTTTCTTTGGGGGATTAATTCATTCTTTTCATTTTTAACAGCAGTCATGCCTTCCTTTTTAGGCACAACTTGAACAGGGCTTACCCACTCACTATATGAAACATGATAGATGATCTCGGCGTGCAACAGTTTTAAAACCTCTTTCTTAACAACCTCCCTTATCGTATTATTAAGCCTACGCTATGGCTCCCTAGAAGGTATAGAGTTAGGATCTGTAGGGATGCAATGGGTGCAAAAAGCAGGGCTAATTCCCTTAAGGCCTTAGAGCGAGTAGCCAAAAGCAGAGCGATGCTTTTCTAAGACAGTTAACAAGCGGAGGGATTCTTCCTGGGAGAGTTTATCACTTATGATCACAAGAGAATCTGGATCATTATTAAGAAAAGCATATCTAAGACCAGAAGGCAGGGGTTTAAGATCAATGGTGAGTTTAGGTGGCTCCAATAATTCATCTAGAGGTTCAGGCTCTATAGGATTTTCATCTTCCTCTTCGATGAAGAACTGGGCATCATCTTTAAGGTTGGGTTCAATCAAGTCATCAAGAGATGCAACCTTAACCTCTTTCATTGGGTCTTCCTTAGGAATTGGCTCAATCTTAGCATTTAGAGAATGAGTAGTGGGTATAGAAAGCTTAAAGTTTTTCACGAGACTTATCTTCAACTTCCCCGTTTGTCCTTCTTAGATAAGTCTTTCAATTGGTTGCCCTATCAACAGGTCAAACTCTATGATATCACAGATATAAAAGCTCAAATGAACCATGGTTCTTTGTACCTAGATAGGGAGGACATACAGAATTCCCAAACTTGGGAGAATATGTCCCGAAAGACTTTTCAACAATTTAGTTGTTGGGGTTAATAGCATGTCTTTTAATAAATCATGTGTCACGCCCGGTTTTCCAAAGAACACCAAGAACTTGTTATATGTGTGCCTAGGAAGTCCACACATACAACAACAGAATAAAAATATCAAAACAATGTTTATATAAAGCGAGAAACATAATATATTAACACTTACAACTATCAGAGTGTTGCGGAACGATCACTAATATTTTCTTCAGGCTCCAATGTCACAGGGACGGCTGACTGGGGGCTCCGTATGCCAAACACTTCTTATAGACATCTGGAAACTCCACTACACCTTTATTCTTCTTCTAAGCAGCACCTTACTACACACTAGAGTGTGGGGAAATAGCAAGAGTGAGTCCATGTCGAACTCAACAAATATAACATGGAGTTCATGAGGCTCAAAAAGGATAGACACTAGTTTACTGCATTTAGCTTTTAATTATCACAGTTTTATCATATGAGTAGCATCAGGTTTTCATTTATCCCACAATAAACATATGATCAATGTAAAGATGAATAATGAACAACAAAAACACATTTATAGTCATTAGTGATCATCTATTCCGTAAGGGTCCAAGGCCATTCGTGACCGTGAGCACGGCTGATATACCAGTTTTACACTCTGCAGAGGTTGTACACTTTCACTGTGAGTCGTGATTTACCCTTTCGCCCGAGGTGATCAGCCTCTTGACCCACTACCAAGGAAGATCGGCAGGGTTCACTACGAAGTCTTTCAAAGGTTCGTCTAACAAGTTAGGGCCATTAGATTCACTCGGCAAACAGATGTAGAGCCCTCCTTCCAAATGGCACAATGACGCGCAGCCTATACACATAAGGACAGAGGCCGCACTATACCCGATTCGTCAAGCCATTCTTACGCCATGAAGGTTACCACTAACAAGCTAGAAAAGGTCCTCATACTTGACTAAAGCCAGAGCCATATAGCCCTCACAGTTGTACTGTAAGTCCCAGATGTTCGCTTACAGATGAGTCCTCATGGAGAGAAACTAGAGCACCAAAAATAACCCCATGCTCTAGCCCCCTTTAAACAGTAATCAAAAGTCATCTTTTAATGTTTATTGCATATTTCATTAGTCAAATTACATGCTCATAGTTCATGTTAAGCACTAGCAATGCTACTCAATGCAATATAATAGGTATCAAGGTATAAGATCAAAACTAAGTCATCCTTATCAAGGGAATATATGCATAAAGATAATATTTGCTTATTGTGAATAGGACAACAAGGAAATCCCGTGTTATACTTGCCTTAGAACTTGCTTTATGCTGAAAGCAACTTGCTCTGAAAAACCTCAACTTAATCATTCATTTGCAACTTCTGGCACTCAGCTTCTGGTCTTCATCTTCGGATCTTCGGCGCTCACGGATAGTCTTTCTTCTACTCGTAGATCATAGCAACCCAGCACACTAACAGGCATACAAGCAAACAAATAGGGACAACTAAGAACAATACACCACACAAGAGAAAACAGAAAAGAGCACACTAATCGACACGACTTGATGCTAGCGCAAGAACGACGGAGAACGGAGCTACCGTTAACAGGACACGACTATCGATAAGCTTGCAACATATAAAAGAGAAAACTATATGCTAGATTCATTTTAGTTAGTGAATTAAAGTGTTGGACTTTTTGGAGAAATATACTAAAGTGGAACTAACCAAATTATGTTGAATTGTAAAAGCTAACATTATACCTTAGCCATATTTTATTTATAAATATATCATATCATAGTATTTTAAGTCATGTAAATATTTTATAATTTAGATAATCATGGAACATGTGGCAAAAGCTAAATGAAAACATTTACAAATCAAGGTTGAACTAAACATCTTGTAATTTAAAAGAAAACATTTATGTGGATATGAATCTTATTAACATTCAGTTATGAAATACCGGAGTTATAAACCCTAGTTGCTTCTAAACATTAACCAAATCACATCTAAGATGACCTTATATGAATCTTGATTAAACTAAGCAAAACATAATATATTATCCTATGTTGCCTTTTCTCATAATCATTAATCAAATTATAAAGCCGAAGTTAAACCTTAGTTATATTTTATTTATAAACAATGCCATATAATTTAATCAAGTTTAACTTTATCTTTGCAAAAGGGAAAAGTATATGTGAAAGCAACTGAATGAGTTATGTTGTGTCTGTAACATGCTTAAGCTAAGCAAAATATGATTTAAAATGTATTCATATTTCCATTAATCCAGTTAGCAATCGCTATGGTCCAAAGTTCCTTTAAAATTGAAAAAAAAAACTAGTTTGCATTAACATTAATCAATTTACATTGAATTATAAAAGATGAAGTTAACCTTATTCCTATTTTATTTATAAATATTTATTTAGTGTTTAAGTCATTTAAACATTTATACTTTAGAAAGGTAGAACATGTGACAAAAGTTAATCGTAAGCAATTATGATTCATGGTTGAACTAAGCAAACCATAACTGAAAAGACATTAATGTTGATATTCACCATGTTAACACTTAATATTATTTAAGGTACTTAAACATTTTAAATTTAGAAAGCACAGAACATGTGACAGCAACTAATTGATTTATCATGTTTTATGACTAAATTGAGCAAGTTATAATTAACAAAGAAGCATTTAAGTTGTTATTTATCAAGTTAACATTTTATTTTTATTATTTGTAAAAGACCGGAGATAAACCTAAATTACTTTTAATTCAAAAAGGGCACTGCATAATTATTAATCAAATTGCATCTAAATCGACTTTATATGAATCATGTCTAAACTAGACAAATTATAATTAATAAATACATTCATGGAAAACAGCATTGCTAACATGTCGCTTATGTCGCCACGGCCACAAGGCAAGAAAAACACAATTAAACTTTAGGTTGCTTTTTAATTTAAAAGCTATTAAATAAATATTAATCAAATTAGTATTTAAGTCAATAATTTCAGAGTTGGGTGACAATCAAGAACATTACCACTGCTGCATAGAGCGTGTCGATACGAATCTAACGCAACTTGAACGGAGCAAAACGAAATTCAAACGAATAAACGCTGAAGGCTTAAAGTCATAGAAACTATGAAGAGTGGATACGTACTGTACTTCCCAGGTGAGCATGTTGTCCTTTGACCACTCACGACTAATGTTGATGCTATTTGCTTGTACATTAATTAATATTTAAATCCAGAAACATGATACTTGGTATAGGCTATTGCTAACACGTAGGTTCTATATTGTCGTAAACACATTACATATGGAATGGCCGGAACGGAGCTAGAACAGATAAACGGCTTGGGATTAAAGATGCTAAAACCGGTATACAAGTCTCTGTATTTCTATGGAAAGACTTCCAAAGATAGATGGAAAGTTACTCAGCTTTTTCACGTGATCTCAGATGCTCACGTACAACAGGGTTTGAGTGACTGCAACTCTTGGTGATATTGCCACCTGGCCAGCAATGGATGAACTGATCGTGAAAAATACCAGGCGTTACTTTCTTCATGGCCGACTGTAAGGCAACTGCATGGACGGCAACAGCTGATGATCGTATAGGCTCAGCAGAGCCAGCAGGGTGCAGGCCAGGGAGGGAAAATTAAAAGGAGGCGCATGAAGGTCCTCACCGATGGAACGAAAGCGACGCGGGCTCGGCGGAGGAGTCATCGGAGTTGGCCAACGGTGACACGAGAGAAAATTCTATTTTACTACACGAGAGATTTCCCAAACTAGAGGCTCCTCTTACGGTAGTTTTGGTGTGCTTTGCCCAAGGGGTAGATATGTATATATAGGGAGGAAAACTCTCCACCTCCATATCAAGTAGCGATATGGTGCTAACTGACGTTGCACCCTCCATCTTTACTAATAGGCCTAATTAACTATTAAAGCCCATTAGTAAATAAATGAATGGACATTTAGGATTATTGCACACTGGCTTTGGTGGAAAATGAGATATTTATTATTTTCGGAATTAATTAATTTCATGGATAAAATAATTCTAGAAAAGTCCAGAATTATTATTTAAGCCGCGAAAAATACTCCGAAAGCTCCGAAAATTCGGGAAAATTTTTCAGAGACATTATGAAACATAAGGAACCCAAATAAAGTATTTGGAACACGTGAAAAGATATTTTAGAGCATCTAAAAATTAGATAACGCTCATAGAAAAGCGTGAACTAACTCCAGAAAAAGCTAGAACAATTTCCGAAGAATTTACTGAGATTGATTGACATATGAGGAACTGAAAGGAATAATTTATGTTATAAAGCAAAGATTTTAGAAAACTCCTAACGAGAACTTAAGATGAGAAACAAGGAACATTGATTGCAGAAAAAGATAAAGACATGCTGGAGAAGAAAGATCGATCCACTAAACGCATTTTGAAAGACTTTGGTCGCTCTTAACACACAAGAGTTAACGAGCAAACATCACATCAAACAATAGCCCGTCAAATTAGTTTATAAAAATTTAAAGATTCTTATTATTTTTTTCATTTTTTTCTATAACTAATTGATGCTATCATAAACTAAACTTGGAAAATTTTATCCAAATATTAAAATATTTATTTTATTTAGTGTTTCCTATGCACAACTTAAAATTGAAAATTTTGGGGTGTGACATCATGAGCAAAAGATACAGACATGTGAAAGCCCAAGTTTGGTTTTGGAAATTGAGTGACACCAAAGTTTCTAATGTCATGTGATCAAGTGTGATTAAGCTAGGCATAAGCAATATGTGATGGAGGTGGAAATGGCATGGAGAGATGGCGACAAGACCACATGATTTGGTGTATGAAATGATGAGCAAAATCATGAAGGAATGCACATAAAATGATGGACATGATGATCAAGTGGAGGAGAAGGATCTAAGAGCGCAAGGCAAAGGTATAACCATTGTAACGGAACCGTCCAAATTATAAGAGCACAAGTACAAAAACAATCACCGAAGTGATCAAATTCTCGCACTTGAGCCCATATAACTCCGGTAGTCCAATGAAATCACGAGGGATTTCAAACCAACCAACATACTAGCCAAGATCGTAGTGATTCAACATAACAAGTCACATGTTACAACCATTTCACAAGTAATTCAATATACATCAGAGTTCAACATAGTTATTACAACTTAAATTAAAAAGTAGCGGAAGCAAAGTAATTTGAAACTAACAACATTCTTATTTCAAATACATGCCAGTATGAAGGTCGATCTCCAACAAAAGCATTAGAGAGAAGATAACTCAGAAGGATCATGCCCGTGATCACACTCCGCCTCTACGGCAGGAGCCAACCAACTCTTGCAGTCACCAAGATACATCACAACCTGCAACAAAGTGGGGATAAACCCTGAGTACGAGAAGGTACTCAGCTAGACTTACCCGTCATAAACTAGAAATAAAGTGACACCAAGGATCATGCAAGGCTGATATAAAGTGGGCTAGCTTGACAACATTTTGCATAAAAGCTTATTATGAATAAGTAATCATTAATGCTTAAGCATCAAGTTAATTATCACTACCCTGTCATCTATATTAAAACATATACTAGAGCACTCACTTTATTAGGAGCAAATAATATTAACCATAGCAGGTATAAATTGAGGCAACCTTTCCATCGTTATCCAATTAACCATCCGTTCAATTTAATAGAATCTACGTTGCCGCTGCTCAAGTCAAGTGCTCACTAACAGGGAGCGACGGCGATTCGAATCGAATTCCTATCCAGCTGGAGGGGTATTTCTAACACTCACCGTACAGACCCCTGCCAGGGTCGCACAGGCCACCTTTTCATATGATTCAGGAATCACGGGTCCGAATGATGTCGCGACCCCAAGGGCGACACTCTGCCAGGTGATAGGGACTCTAACCCCCCTTGGTCTCACGCCAATGTCCCCAAGCACATCCTTTCTCTCCTCCAAGAAGCAACCTACCATTCGATTCCTGGCCTGAACCATATTACTCGGCTTCGCGGTCGGAACGACTTATCCGGCCAACTAAGTGTTAGACTGCGTTCAACATGACTCAAGGACGTACAGCGAATCGGTCCTTAAACGACTCAGACGGGGATAGATCCACACCCAAGACCTCCATGCCTTGTTGCTTCACTATCGTCATCCCGCCCGGTCTCATTTCATTTTATTAACACATGGTTCCATTCCACGATAGCAATATAGCCAACCGTGCTATATATGAATATCCCTACATCTCGCAGGTGACAGGAAATCACCTGACTTCTACCGCTTAAAGCAGGGCTAAGCATCTACTCGATCCTAGTCTATGTAGGATTCAAGGATTCATATATCTGGACAAGGAATGATATAATGCAGCAAGGTTTTCAACCAACTCCTACCACTTAATGCAACAATACTTATAACATATATATAATTAATTGCTTTTGAAGGTAGGAGGCTTATAATGCTCCGGGGCTTGCCTGGGATCCGACACAAGTCAGTGGTTGTCAGACATCACTCGCCGAGTACTTCCATCTTCGGGATAGTTTCCCAAACACCATCTTCGGGTTTGGCTCCACATTATGTCCTCCACGTAGTGCATCTAGCGTACCTAGATGAGATGTAAGATGCAAGTGTATGAATGTGTAGAAATGCAATAACACAACTTTCATGTCAACACACCAAGTTCACATGGGCACTAGAGTTAATCAACTTAACTATCACTTAAGCATATCCTTAGAAGATGACCAGCATATCGATCATGACACAAGTCACACAAGATCTCAAGCACACTTAACACTAACAAGATGTATATCCCTCTTTAGGAATCAACATAGCAAAGCAAGTCAAGATGAAGCAACAACTATAACTAGAATATGTCAATTTCTGGACTTACAAATAGTAGCTTCATAAATCAATCATATCTGGAGTTTTATAATTCCAAATGACTTGCAAGAAGACATTCTGGAAAGCTTAGGAAAATATCTACATTTCATCTTTAATCATCTCAACATGATTCCCAAGTTATCATGACCAAACATGCAAATCTCTAAAGTCTGCACAGAAGGTAATTAAAATTTGACAGTAGACTTATTAAGCATGCAACTCTTAAACTATCAGACCTGGGATCATGAAAATTTAACACAAGCAAGATAAGATAATTATCTACAACTTTTGTATTTACCAAATTCACAGTAAACATCATTTACACCATGAAACTAGTTGCACGAGTAATACCACACATGCAGCCCAACAGCAGTGGTACAATTATAGACAGAAAACTGATAGAAACTTCAGAGAAGCATAAATGGAGTTCTAGACCTTCAACAAACATGATTCTCAACTTTATGGAAAGCTTATAAAGTTACCTACAACTTTCTTGTAATCATCTTAAGATGATTCTACAGTTAACATGGTCAATTAATTAAATAATTGCATCTCTGTCCAAAATATTGACAGAATCTGATATGCCACTTTAAACTGCTATAACTTGAGTTTTATAAATCCAATAATTATGGTTCTATACTTTTTAGAAAGCTTGAATAATTGTGAACAACTTTTCTATAAACATCTATAACTAATTCGGCCACTAACAAGGTCACACATGGCACACAAAGCAATGCTGTCTGGGTTTGGGCAGAAACTGCCACAGTACTTTAAACAACTATAATTAAACATATACTTAACCAAAAATTGTGCTCTTTAGCTTTTTGAAAAGCTTAAGAAAAGTACTACAACTCATTTATTATCATCAAGGCATGATTCATAACTTAACTAAGCCAAACAATGCATATATGCAGAACTGTCCAGAATAGAAGCAAAGCAACATATAGCATTTGTTATTTTTATAGCTCCTAAACTATCAAGCCTAAAATCTTGAAATTTTTACTAGATATCATACATCACAATAGTAACATGTCACAAAAACTTCACTTTATTTGGAGTTATATATTTACAGTTATTAAAAATAACAGATCCAACTAGCATTCAAAACCTAGTTGCATAAATATATTTTTACAGCTAAAACTTTAAACTAAAACATTATATATTATAGATCCACTGCATAGATAATTTCACAAGGATTCCAAAAAGTCCTTATTTGCTATTTTATGATTTTTCTACTAATTACTATGAATTTCCAAAGTTCAACACTGAAATCTGTAAAATTAAACCGAAAAAGAAAAACACTTTTGCCTCGGGGCCCCTAGACTATTTATAAATCAAAACACACAGAACGGTCCTTTTATGCACTATTCATATGAGTCTGTGGTTTTCACTTAACCCCCTCCCTTTTCTCGAATTCTTGCGCGAAGTCCTTCTCCTCTTTCAAAACAGAGGAGGCGGGTGAGGGTTGCCGGCCGGCCGATTTCCGGCCGGTGAGATGGTCGCCGGCGTCGGGAAGCGGCGGGGAAGCTTCATGGTGATGTGACCCATCTGTAGACACTCGTATCGCTGACTGAGGTGGCCCGTGGCCTCATAGCCACGTGCACGGCAGCTCAGCGGTGGCCATGCCGACGGCGGCGGCCGTGGCCAGCGCCCCTGGCGGTGGGAGGTGGCGCTGAGGAATCCCGAGGACTAGGCGTGCCAGCGGGGTTACTCAGCTCAGCCGGAGATGCCCCGAGGCAGCTTGACCACGAGCACCGGCGGCGGTTCGCCAGCCATGACCGTGCGGTGGTGAGGGGCCGGCGGTTCCAGGCGGCTCAGAGTCCGGCGAGCATGAGCACGACACACAAGAGATGGGGGCCAAGCTGATGGCGGTGCTCGCGGAGAGTGAGGAGGCTCGGAACGTCGGGAACACAGCGGCGGCCGAAGCTCGGCCATGGCGGCCATGGCGGCTTTGCGCTCGGGACCGGAAGAGCGAGGTGAGGAGCGCGGAGGGGTGAGTGAAGGGAGTGGGAAGACTAGCTGAGAGCTCGGGGATGACATCGAGGTTGGAAGGCGCGGGGCGCGCGGCAACGCCAGGCGATGGCCGACAAGGCGCCACGAGCAGGGGTGCGTGGCCGTCATGCAGGCGTTCCCCCGAACACGTGGTATGCGTGACTCAGCCCAACTTGGAGGCCGTGTTTGGGCTTGTTCTAGGCTGAACTAGGTCTTGGCCCAAACATGAAGTTCGAAGACCACATGATGCTCTACGATTTTTATTAAGACACTTTACTCATTAGGGTTCTGGTTTAGGAGATACATGGCTCCAAAGTTGCCAATGTCAGTGATTTGAAAGCAACGAGCAACAATCCAAAATGAGGGTCAAAAAGAATTGCAATTGATGCCATCTTCTTGTATGCTCTTCCCCATCATGTAAGCTCCAACTTTTGTATTTGCCTCAACTTGAGCTTCTTAACAAAAATTGGAGAACGCGGAATGCCAACGTGTCGATATCGAAAGGTAACAAAGTACACTTTTGCTGTTTTGGAAATTCTTATTGAAGGACCAACTAAACTCCATTTTGAGTGACACTTGATCCATTGTGTCCCTCATGAACAGTACTCCAACTCATATTAAGGAACCTAATTGAGCCACTATATGGAATTGGAAGATAAAATGTCGTGAACATGTTGACTTGATGCTGCCGATTAGGGGACTTAGAATTTGCTAAGTGCTGGAAACAGCCCTCAAACTGACTTGTGGGCCCTTTTTGAGTATGTTCCACGCATTTTCATAACTTGACTCTTAAACAAAGTTTGTTCCTTATAAAATTCTCTACAACTTCGTCAAAGGGTGCATAGTCATGCAAAGCATCTAGGTCACACTTTTGAAACGGTCAAACAAAAGTGTTCCTGGTTCCATACATGGTCAACCATCACTTAGAAGCACATTTAGGCAAAATGATCAACATGAATATTGTTCCATTAAGTGCCCTAAGTGTAGTTAAGGTATTGTAGAGTTCATCTAGAGTCATTTGGGAAATTTGCAAAGCTTCGTTGATGATCTATAGTTCCATTAACTTAATGGGGCAAATTCCAATAGGAATGGAACTTATCATTTCATGTGACTTTTTGATTCCAAACTTCCTGAAACTTTTCCAGGGATCAAAATAGATAGTTATTGAGGTGAGACATGTGAAGATACTTTGATAGCAACACCCAAGCATATATCTTTTAATTGAGCCTATATGTAAGCAAGGGTGCAATATCCAAGTTTAGGTTAGGGTTTATTTTCACAGGTTTGACTTTGGCATCGTCATCTCCACTAATCTATCATATTTGAGCTTAAACCCACTACTTAATTAGTGATAAACACCTGGGGTGTTACAGCCCTCCCCCCTTAAAAGAATCGCGTCCCGAGATTCGGAATGGAAGAGCTTTTAAGGAAGAGAGACACGTTATCTGGTTCCCAATATCTGTTATAGCATTCAGCTAAAAGCTTCAACATCGGTGAGCAATTTGACCGAGGGCACTTTCTGATACTTACTCTTTATGGTAAAATTTGTCTGAAGAATTTCCTTCATTGACTTCCATGAAGCATTGTTACGTTGGGAGGAATCCAAGATAGCACGTACTGCATTCTCAGTGTACGAAGATCATTCGGTCCGTGAGCTGACCACTCACAAGTATTGGATTCTTAAGTGAGCACGGCATAGTCCGTATGAACTTTACACTAGACCAAAATCTTCAGAAGTATACTCGTTAAAATGACTCTATGTTCACAAAGTTTGAAAAGCAGTCCTCTACCAAAATGGCTTGAGCACAACCTTCCAAAAGGGTGAGATCATAGGCGACAAATATACTCTGAGGCTATAGGATACTGACTAACCAATAGACAGGTCTATGTTGGTTGTAAATGTTCATTCATTTAGACACCAACTAATGGAAAACTACTTGCGGTTCCATGTGTGCAGTTCTCTTTCTCTGACGACAACACTGTATTATCTGAGTCTATCGATGGTCAGTGAATGTGATAGCTGACTCTGTTGGCTTTCTATTTCTGCCAACAGCTATCTAAACGATTCTTTTATCCAAAGACAACAATTATCTGGGTTGAATCAGATGCAACCTCTTGGGTAAAAACATGTATAAGGTACCAAAGTATGTCATCATTGGAAAATAATTCCCAAAGAAAGATGTAACGAGGCCTTAAGGACAACAAAAGTTGTAATTATTCACTTAACCGCGGGGAGTAGTCTACCACCAAGCGATTGAGTAAAAATTTTCCTTCGTGACTTAGTTGCACTGTAAGTTGAGTTGACTTGCAGCGTAGCAACTTTGCCAGGCCAACCTTTCACCTGAGGCTTCCTCTTTGGGATCAAATAGCAGCTCTAAGATAGGAAATCTGTTGTTTGACACTTCTCAGATTGCTTTCAAATATTCCTCAACACTTTGTCCAATAGTTATGGACAAACCGTTTGTGGCACCTAAGGGCACAAGGATGTTGATCAAAACTAGGGCATATTTTCTCTAATTCTTCACTTTAGTTGATAGAACACTTTGCACTATCTGTGTGATTGTCCAAGATGGAATTGACTTGGTCACAATGGCTGTGGAAGATAGGGTATCACTCAAGTTGTTGGCCAGTTGATTAACTTATTGTTGGTTATTGCTTTGTAAGACATAGCCTTCGTAGCTACCAAGGAGTCATTACCTAGTTGGAGATTAACGTTCCTATTGGTAACTAATCAGTTGTCTCTCAACACTAAAAATTCCAAATCTTCACTCTTGACCACAATAATTGTGGTTGATGCAGAACGAATGGTTGCCATCGAAGTTAGCAAATACAAAGTTATTCTAGAGATGGTTGATTTTGATTGTATGGTCATTATGCACCCAAGATTGCGAATTGGATAGCTCCGGTCATATGCACAATGCGACAATCGATTCTCATCCCACAGATAACTTGTCCAACATTAAGTGTTGTGTGTCCTTTATATCCAATAGAGATGAGATACTTGCTTACTAGATGACGTTCGTCAATAGTCTGACAACTAAGTAGAGTCACTTGCCTACCACCTATTGCAGTCTGTTAATGTTTATGTCGGTGACCTGTTCTTCAAAGGTTATCCTCTTGGCAACTTCAGAAGGAAACTCCACTACCTTCAGTCTAAGATATGGATCTTACGATACGATATGGGAAGATAACCAAGGAACATCTCACAAGAAAGCCCACATCGATGTAGTTCCATAATGGGCTATGACTAGCAACCTCGATACCAGCGCGTGCCTAGCAGCACTACCATGTGCCGGCCGGTCACAGGGAGGCCCTAGGTTTCGTCGCGGCACTGTAGAATACTAATCGTAACACCATTACCGAACAGACGCCCGATGAGGAATTTCAAATGACACAGATTGGTGGTCCGAACAAGTACCATACAAGGAGGGATAGCAAGCAAAGGTAGTCACAAGGCTTAGAATCAACAGGGAAACTATTCACAGATCAAAACACCTCACAAGAGAGCATAGCTAAATTGTCAAATGCGATTAAGCGCAAGATTTTTTTTAATTCCACGTACGCCTAGCATTCACCACCGTGAGGACAAAACAAAAGATTACCACGAGATTTGGTCATGTTGGACCACAACATGAGATCAAGACTGGCAAACATCTTGAGACTTGGGAAGGTTGAGGATGGATTAAGTAGACTGCAAGGGCGAAAACCGACATGTAGTCAGAGATTGAGTTGATAAGGTGGATGCACGAATTTGCAAGCACACGATTCAGAGGCCATAGCAGAGAGACATTCCGTCACACTAGCTAACCTTTGGGAGAGATAACCGGAAGGTCCAACATGGATTTGGGTACAGTCTCCACAACTGGCAACGTACGAACCATGGTCAAAGGCTAGCATTGATAAAAGTTAACTTGATTGGTCAGTCGATAAGGGTCTTCACAAAAAGAGTTGCAAAACATCCACGACTTATGCAAACATATAGGAGAACTAAACTTTGGACTTTCGGTCAAGCAAAGGCATGGATACAAACATTCAAGGGATAATCACCATGTCTACAGGCTCAGGCTCCTAAGAGAGAGAACCTAATTGAAGACAACAACCATACAATTATGTACGTGAACGTTGTTCTAGGATAAAGCTATGGGACCCTCGTATGCTTACCGAGGACAAACGAGGTGACAACTAGGGCACTACCTAGATAACAAGCACACATACACATCACAATCAAGCAGTCGTTTGAGAAAATTGAAATGAATGGGCTTAAGCAACCAATACAAAGCACAAGGCTCACCTAAAACAATCATTTATCTCAAGCATGAACTAACTACCAGTTCAGCTCAAAACAACGCTAGCTAAGGAAGCCAACTTAGAATGTGCCTAGAATCTGGACAGCAATGCAGTACTTACTTGTTTCAACTATAACTGAGGTTATAGACATCCCACAAAGGTGATACTAGACTTTCTAGACAGCTTAGGAAGATGACTACACTTTAGTTCTTCATACCCACAGCTAATTCATAGATTACATGACCAAAAATGCTAATGTTTCAGATCTGTACCAATATGGACAGAAAACTGACAAGAACTGCAAAAATGCAAAACTGGAGTTCCAGGGGCACAACAAGGCTGAGCCTTAACTTTATGTAAAGCTTATTAAGTTGTCTATAACTTTCTTATTATCATATTAAGATGATTTTATAGCCAACAAGGCCAAACAAGACAAAGAAGGCATCTCTGCCCCGATTTGGACAGATTCTGTCATTCCATTTTGCAATCTCATAACTAGAGATTTAGACCACCACAATTAGTGCTATAAGACATTTTGGAAAGCTTAGAAAAAGTACTACACTTCTTCTAGTATCTCCAAGACATGATTCCATATGCACACAGGTCAAACAAACCAAACATTCAGATGTGTTCTGACATGGGCAGATTCTGACAACAAACTTCTAAAATTTATAACTCCCAAACCATAAGGCCTAGGGTCATGAAATTTAAGGACAAGCCAAATAAGTAAGTTAGCTACAACTTTGGTATTCTTCATAACTACAGAAAACACCATGATGGCCACGAAAGCATCACTACAACAGAAATTGTTCTAGCAGCCAACGTTCAATAAGCAAAGCAAAGTTTGCCTTTGTTCTACTTAACAAGAGAGCGTACAAACATGTTATTCTAGTAGCTCTAAATTTTGTTACCTTAGACCAACACCAATTTAATTCACTCATGAGAATCCAATTTACTTAAGTGAGGTCTAAAGCATTTTTAAAAACTTGTAGGAACAACATATCCACCACTTTGCTAAGCTAGAAGATAACTCTAAGTTCAAGCATGTAGCCACACTCATTTCTAGTAAGGCTAAGCACACATTTTTCTCAAGCATTTCCTATTCAAGCAACATGAAACAAAGCATTCATGTCTAACTCCACACAAGGACAAGACTACATAACATCAATCACAAGTCACTTAATATCGAACAAGGGTGAGAGGAGCATAGCTATACATAAAGCAACAATCAAGAATATGCATGCTTCGTCCTATTCGTCCTCACAAGATTGCCAACCTAAAGTGGCGATCACGTTCTATGTCGGTGGCATAACACGCACTCTCTCGATATATAGCTAGTCGTCAGCTACATTCGACTTACGCATTCGTGGTTAGTGTACCTGCAGAAAAGTTTCATTGCAGCCCAACATTTTCCAAATATAGCACATAATGAAAGCAGAAAGTAAAATTCTAAGTACTTCCATATACATATACCCCCGTATATATACATGTAGCACCAAAACTACCCGAATCATCAATCACCCACAATTAAGTACCTTCATATATACATGTGTGTAACATGTAAATAATCCAGTAACCAAAACTAGCTCTCCCCTAGACCGCAGTTTGTACGGTCATGCTCTCACAACTCACACTTACCTGAGCGTAGGTGCGATGTTGTATAAAAGTAAACTAGCGACATATATGACTATCTCATATATGAAGGCTACCTCTAATCTGACACACCGGGTAGCATAGTGTGGGAGAGTTATCACACATACATACCTTGGCCTGGGCATAGATGCATAAATGAAAACCCCCAAGTTAGTACTTATATAAGCCACCTAATAGTCCTTATATGGGCATAAGAAAATTGACCACTAGCATATTAGGTTTAGAATTCAGATTTCACAAACCTATATATAGCTATAAGTTGATAAAACTGATTTTATAAAACAAAACCTTTGTTTTAAATACACATACGACAAGTTTAATGTTGAATCTTGCTCCGATACCAGCTGTAACGGAACCGTCCAGATTATAAGAGCACAAGTACAAAAACAATCACCGAAGTGATCAAATTCTCGCACTTGAGCCAAGATCACGAGGGATTTCAAACCAACCAACATACTAGCCAAGATCGTAGTGATTCAACATAACAAGTCACATGTTACAACCATTTCACAAGTAATTCAATATACATCAGAGTTCAACATAGTTATTACAACTTAAATTAAAAAGTAGCGGAAGCAAAGTAATTTGAAACTAACAACACTCTTATTTCAAATACATGCCAGTATGAAGGTCGATCTCCAACAAAAGCATTAGAGAGAAGATAACTCAGAAGGATCATGCCCGTGATCACACTCCGCCTCTACGGCAGGAGCCAACCAACTCTTGCAGTCACCAAGATACATCACAACCTGCAACAAGTGGGGATAAACCCTGAGTACGAGAAGGTACTCAGCTAGACTTACCCGTCATAAACTAGAAATAAAGTGACACCAAGGATCATGCAAGGCTGATATAAAGTGGGCTAGCTTGACAACATTTTGCATAAAAGCTTATTATGAATAAGTAATCATTAATGCTTAAGCATCAAGTTAATTATCACTACCCTGTCATCTATATTAAAACCTATACTAGAGCACTCACTTTATTAGGAGCAAACAATATTAACCATAGCAGGTATAAATTGAGGCAACCTTTCCATCATTATCCAATTAACCATCCGTTCAATTTAATGGAATCTACGTTGCCGCTGCTCAAGTCAAGTGCTCACTAACCGGGAGCGACGGCGATTCGAATCGAATTCCTATCCAGCTGGAGGGGTATTTCTAACACTCACCGTGCAGACCCCTGCCAGGGTCGCACAGGCCACCTTTTCATATGATTCAGGAATCACGGGTCCGAATGATGTCGCGACCCCAAGGGCGACACTCTGCCAGGTGATAGGGACTCTAACCCCCCTTGGTCTCACGCCAATGTCCCCAAGCACATTCTTTCTCTCCTCCAAGAAGCAACCTACCATTCGATTCCCGGCCTGAACCATATTACTCGGCTTCGCGGTCAGAACGACTTATCCGGCCAACTAAGTGTTAGACTGCGTTCAACATGACTCAAGGACGTACAGCGAATCGGTCCTTAAACGACTCAGACGGGGATAGATCCACACCCAAGACCTCCATGCCTTGTTGCTTCACTATCGTCATCCCGCCCGGTCTCATTTCATTTTATTAACACATGGTTCCATTCCACGATAGCAATATAGCCAACCGTGCTATATATGAATATCCCTACATCTCGCAGGTGACAGGAAATCACCTGACTTCTACCGCTTAAAGCAGGGCTAAGCATCTACTCGATCCTAGTCTATGTAGGATTCAAGGATTCATATATCTGGACAAGGAATGATATAATGCAGCAAGGTTTTCAACCAACTCCTACCACTTAATGCAACAATACTTATAACATATATATAATTAATTGCTTTTGAAGGTAGGAGGCTTATAATGCTCCGGGGCTTGCCTGGGATCCGACACAAGTCAGTGGTTGTCAGACATCACTCGCCGAGTACTTCCATCTTCGGGATAGTTTCCCAAACACCGTCTTCGGGTTTGGCTCCACATTATGTCCTCCACGTAGTGCATCTAGCGTACCTAGATGAGATGTAAGATGCAAGTGTATGAATGCGTAGAAATGCAATAACACAACTTTCATGTCAACACACCAAGTTCACATGGGCACTAGAGTTAATCAACTTAACTATCACTTAAGCATATCCTTAGAAGATGACCAGCATATCGATCATGACACAAGTCACACAAGATCTCAAGCACACTTAACACTAACAAGATGTATATCCCTCTTTAGGAATCAACATAGCAAAGCAAGTCAAGATGAAGCAACAACTATAACTAGAATATGTCAATTTCTGGACTTACAAATAGTAGCTTCATAAATCAATCATATCTGGAGTTTTATAATTCCAAATGACTTGCAAGAAGACATTCTGGAAAGCTTAGGAAAATATCTACATTTCATCTTTAATCATCTCAACATGATTCCCAAGTTATCATGACCAAACATGCAAATCTCTAAAGTCTGCACAGAAGATAATTAAAATTTGACAGTAGACTTATTAAGCATGCAACTCTTAAACTATCAGACCTGGGATCATGAAAATTTAACACAAGCAAGATAAGATAATTATCTACAACTTTTGTATTTACCAAATTCACAGTAAACATCATTTACACCATAAAACTAGTTGCACGAGTAATACCACACATGCAGCCCAACAGCAGTGGTACAATTATAGACAGAAAACTGATAGAAACTTCAGAGAAGCATAAATGGAGTTCTAGACCTTCAACAAACATGATTCTCAACTTTATGGAAAGCTTATAAAGTTACCTACAACTTTCTTGTAATCATCTTAAGATGATTCTACAGTTAACATGGTCAATTAATTAAATAATTGCATCTCTGTCCAAAATATTGACAGAATCTGATATGCCAATTTAAACTGCTATAACTTGAGTTTTATAAATCCAATAATTATGGTTCTAGACTTTTTAGAAATCTTAACAAATTGTGAACAACTTTTCTATAAACATCTATAACTAATTCTGCCACTAACAAGGTCACACATGGCACACAAAGCAATGCTGTCTGGGTTTGGGCAGAAACTGCCACAGTATTTTAAACAACTATAATTAAACATATACTTAACCAAAAATTGTGCTCTTTAGCTTTTTGAAAAGCTTAAGAAAAGTACTACAACTCATTTATTATCATCAAGGCATGATTCATAACTTAACTAAGCCAAACAATGCATATATGCAGAACTGTCCAGAATAGAAGCAAAGCAACATATAGCATTTGTTATTTTTATAGATCCTAAACTATCAAGCCTAAAATCTTGAAATTTTTACTAGACATCATACATCACAATAGTAACATGTCACAAAAATTTCACTTTATTTGGAGTTATATATTTACAGTTATTAAAAATAACAGATCAAACTAGCATTCAAAACCTAGTTGCATAAATCTATTTTTACAGCTAAAACTTTAAACTAAAACATTACATATTATAGATCCACTGCATAGATAAGTTCACAAGGATTCCAAAAAGTCCTTATTTTCTATTTTATGATTTTTGTACTAATTACTATGAATTTCCAAATTTCAACACTGAAATCTGTAAAATTAAACCGATAAAGAAAAACACTTTTGCCTCGGGGCCCCTAGACTATTTATAAATCAAAACACACAGAACGGTCCTTTTATGCACTATTCATATGAGTCTGTGGTTTTCACTTAACCCCCTCCCTTTTCTCGAATTCTTGCGCGAAGTCCTTCTCCTCTTTCAAAACAGAGGAGGCGGGTGAGGGTTGCCGGCCGGCCGATTTCCGGCCGGTGAGATGGTCGCCGGCGTCGGGAAGCGGCGGGGAAGCTTCATGGTGATGTGACCCATCTGTAGACGCTCGTATCGCTGACTGAGGTGGCCCGTGGCCTCATGGCCACGTACACGGCAGCTCGGCGGTGGCCATGCCGACGGCGGCGGCCGTGGCCAGCGCCCCTGGCGGTGGGAGGTGGCGTTGAGGAATCCCGAGGACTAGGCGTGCCAGCGGGGTTACTCAGCTCAGCCGGAGATGCCCCGAGGCAGCTTGACCACGAGCACCGGCGGCGGTTCGCCAGCCATGACCGTGCGGTGGTGAGGGGCCGGCGGTTCCAGGCGGCTTAGAGTCCGGCGAGCATGAGCACGACACACAAGAGATGGGGGCCAAGCTGATGGCGGTGCTCGCGGAGAGTGAGGAGGCTCGGAACGTCGGGAACACAGCGGCGGCCGGAGCTCGGCCATGGCGGCCATGGCGGCTTTGCGCTCGGGACCGGAAGAGCGAGGTGAGGAGCGCGGAGGGGTGAGTGAAGGGAGTGGGAAGACTAGCTGAGAGCTCGGGGATGACATCGAGGTTGGAAGGCGCGGGGCGCGCGGCAACGCCAGGCGATGGCCGACAAGGCGCCACGAGCAGGGGTGCGTGGCCGTCATGCAGGCGTTCCCCCGAACACGTGGTATGCGTGACTCAGCCCAACTTGGAGGCCGTGTTTGGGCTTGTTCTAGGCTGAACTAGGTCTTGGCCCAAACATGAAGTTCGAAGACCACATGATGCTCTACGATTTTTATTAAGACACTTTACTCATTAGGGTTCTGGTTTAGGAGATACATGGCTCCAAAGTTGCCAATGTCAGTGATTTGAAAGCAACGAGCAACAATCCAAAATGAGGGTCAAAAAGAATTGCAATTGATGCCATCTTCTTGTATGCTCTTCCCCATCATGTAAGCTCCAACTTTTGTATTTGCCTCAACTTGAGCTTCTTAACAAAAATTGGAGAACGCGGAATGCCAACGTGTCGATATCGAAAGGTAACAAAGTACACTTTTGCTGTTTTGGAAATTCTTATTGAAGGTCCAACTAAACTCCATTTTGAGTGACACTTGATCCATTGTGTCCCTCATGAACAGTACTCCAACTCATATTAAGGAACCTAATTGAGCCACTATATGGAATTGGAAGATAAAATGTCGTGAACATGTTGACTTGATGCTACCGATTAGGGGACTTAGAATTTGCTAAGTGCTGGAAACAGCCCTCAAACTGACTTGTGGGCCCTTTTTGAGTATGTTCCACGCATTTTCATAACTTGACTCTTAAACAAAGTTTGTTCCTTATAAAATTCTCTACAACTTCGTCAAAGGGTGCATAGTCATGCAAAGCATCTAGGTCACACTTTTGAAACGGTCAAACAAAAGTGTTCCTGGTTCCATACATGGTCAACCATCACTTAGAAGCACATTTAGGCAAAATGATCAACATAAATATTGTTCCATTAAGTGCCCTAAGTGTAGTTAAGGTATTGTAGAGTTCATCTAGAGTCATTTGGGAAATTTGCAAAGCTTCGTTGATGATCTATAGTTCCATTAACTTAATGGGGCAAATTCCAATAGGAATGGAACTTATCATTTCATGTGACTTTTTGATTCCAAACTTCCTGAAACTTTTCCAGGGATCAAAATAGATAGTTATTGAGGTGAGACATGTGAAGATACTTTGATAGCAACACCCAAGCATATATCTTTTAATTGAGCCTATATGTAAGCAAGGGTGCAATATCCAAGTTTAGGTTAGGGTTTATTTTCACAGGTTTGACTTTGGCATCGTCATCTCCACTAATCTATCATATTTGAGCTTAAACCCACTACTTAATTAGTGATAAACACCTGGGGTGTTACAACCATAGGGTCTTCCTTTTGCCGGTCTAAGATGAGTAGAGAAGTGATTGACCGGGTTTAGGATACATAGCCGACTATCAAGAGGGGCAATCACGGTTAGCTCGGGAATCAAGTGCCACTAGATCAATGTCTTGAGCATATGCATTAGGATCTAGTTGAGAGCTAACATAACCCTTTGAAAATGTTTGTGAAATGCTAACACACATGCACATGGTGGTGTACACTTGATGGTGTTGGCACATTTGCAAAGGAGAAGGTGTTGGAGTTGATTTTGATCAACTTGGTGAAGGGAGAACGGTTTTTCGGTGTTCTCCGGACACTAGGATGGCTCTTGGAGTGAAATACTGCTTTTATCCATTGTGACTTGGATTAAGAGTTCGTATGAGTTGTGTAGCCCACTGAGTAAGCTTTCCAAAATGTCTAAGATCATCAAAATCGGAGTTCGGAGCTAAGAGTTATCACCGTTTTACCGAAGAGTGGTCTGTGACCGGACTCGTGACCGGACCCGTCCGGTCCGCACCTGCGCGTCCGGTTAGTGTTTTTTGCAGGCGAAAGTGACCTGACGCGGCAGCGAGTCTAGTCAGTGATGACCGGACACGTCCGGTCGCTTCGGGAGCTTACTAGAACCTCTCTGTTCGCTGTTTCATTGTGACCTGCGTGTCCGGTTCTGTTAGTGACCTGCGCGTCCAGTCAATACAAGTTTATACGCGCGAAAATTAGCCATTGGAGCACACTAGTGATGACCTGTGCATCCGGTCAGTTCAACCGGCGCGTCCGGTCGATCCAAAAATTCGCCCAGTGAAGGGACAACGGCCATATTCGTTCGCAGGGGCTATAAATAGATGGTGTCCAGGTTTGGGGGTTCTCTCTTACACATTTGAGACCTTGAGACATCCTTTGAGCTAGAGAATAACCCATCCACTCATCTCTTTGCTTGGTTGCACATCTTGAGTGAGATTGAGTGAGATTCAAGTGCATTACTTGAGAGTTGCATTCTAGAGGCACTTGATCTTCGAGCTACGGATTTCTTGTTACTCTTTCGTGTTTCCCGACGCGGTAGACGGCTTGGAGCAGCGGAGGTGATTGAGCTCGCAATTGGAGATTGTTGGAGCCCTCACCAAGGGTTGTAAGGGATTCTTGATCGTTCCCTGTGGGATTTCGTGAATTGGATACTCTAGTGGAGCTCGTGGCTTGGAGGATCCTCATCTTGAGTGTGGTTGTGCGGCGCCCGCCAAGGGCTCGACTTTTGATAGTCGATTAGCTCGCGAACCGACAAGTGGATGTATCGCCACAACGGGGAGTAGCTTGCCGGAAAGCGAGTGAACCTCGGGATAAATTCTTGTGTCGTTCTCTTCTCGAGGATTTCTCTTGTGTGATTGATTGATTGGTACTTCTCATCTCTACACGGTGGTATAATCACTCAAAGTCCTTCTCTCACGTTACTTCTTGTATCTAGCTTATAGTTGTTGTTGTGTTTAGTGGATAGCCTTGTACTAGACTTGTGTAGGTGGCTTGCTTAATTAGTTAGAGCTAGTGCATTTTGCTTTGCCGCCTTTTGTACTAACATGTGTGGTTAAGTAATTCTTGTAGAAGTTTTAATTAGGCTATTCACCCCCCTCTAGCCTATTTGGACCTTTCAAGTGGTATCAGAGCCATGGCACCGTTTATTTGAGGCTTAACAACCTATGGTGAAGAAGAAATGGCTCAATTAAGCTTGCACATCAACAACACCAAGAAGGCACCTCACTTTGATGGCACAAATTATGTATATTGGAAGGTTACGATGACCGCAAACCTCAAGTCAATCAATAGAGAAGTGTGGAAGGTCACCGAAACCAAATTTGAGGTTGCAAATCCGGAAGCACCAACTCCGGTGGAGGAGAAGAAGCTCCAATGCAATGACATTGCCATTAGTGCTCTTCATGAGGCACTAGATGACAAGACCTTTGAGCAAGTGAATAACATTGAGATTGCTCATAATGCATGGGCAAAACTTGAGGAAATATATGAAGGCACCGAAGGCACCAAGACCGCCAAAGCATACATTTTACAAGAAAAGTTCTCTAGCTTCAAGATGCAAGAAGATGAGAGTGTGCCGGAGATGTTTCATAGATTGCAAGTCATTGTGAATGAACTCAAGGCACTTGGTGAGGAGGTCAAGGACAATCAATTCTCCATGAAGTTCTTGTGAAGCTTACCCAAGAGGTTTGACATGTTGATCACCGTACTTGTGAGGACAACATTGAAAGATTCAACTCCTCAACAAGTATTCCAAGAAGTGATGACCGATGATTCATATAGAGAAGATGAGAAAGAGGAGCTGGTCAAAAAGAAGAAGAAGGAAAGTGAGAAGAAGGATGATGAGAAGAAGAAGAGTGTGGCATTCAAAGCCACCACATCCAAGGGCAAGTCCAAGATTGAATCATCAAGTGATGAAGACTCAAGCTCTTGTGATAGTGATGACATTGATGAGAAGATGGCTCTCTTTGTCAAGCAATTTGGCAAATTCATGAAGAAGAAGAGCTATCGTGCAAGCCAGAGGAAGGCATCGGGTGCTTGATAGTGGGTGCACTCAACATATGACCAGAGATTCTTGTATGTTCAAATCAATTGATACAAGTCAAAATGGTGGTTTTGATGCTATCACTTTCAGCAACAACAAAAGAGGCAAGGTCAAAGGGCTTGGTAAAATTACCATCTCAAATGGCATGAACATATCTAATGTATTGCTAGTTGAGAGCTTGGATTTCAATCTTTTGTCGGTGGCTCAACTTTGTGATCTTGGCTTCAAGTGCATATTTGGTAGTGATGATGTTGAAGTCATTAGTGTTGATGGATCAAATTTGATATTCAAAGGATTTAGACATTGTAGCTCATACTTGGTTGACTTCAATGATAGTGAGACACAATTGACATCATGCTTGCTTAGTAAATCTAGTATGGGATGGTTGTGGCATAGAATGCTTGGTCATGTTGGAATGAAACAATTGAACAAACTTTTGAAGCATGACTTAGTTAGAGGCTTGAAGGATGTCACCTTTGAGAAAGATAAACCTTGTAGTGCTTGTCAAGCCGGTAAACAAGTTGGAAATGCACATCCTAGCAAGAGTGAAATGAGCACTTCTAAGGCATTTGAGTTATTACATATGGACTTGTTTGGGCCAACAACATACACTAGCATTGGTGGGAATAAGTATGGTTTTATGATTGTTGATGATTACACTAGATACACTTGGGTGTTCTTTCTCTATGACAAGAGTGATGTTTGTGATCTATTCAAGTCTTTTGTCAAGAAGGTGCAAAATGAGTTTGAGACTACCATCAAGAAGATTAGAAGTGACAATGGTAGTGAGTTCAAGAACACAAGAATTGAAGATTTGTGTGATGATCTTGGTATTGGACATCAATTCTCACCAACATACACTCCTTAATCCAATGGTGTAGTTGAAAGGAAAAATAGAACCTTGATTGATATGGCTAGATCAATGCTTAGTAAATACAATGTGAGTCATTCATTTTGGAGTGAAGCCATCAACACGGCTTGCTATTGTAGCAACCGTCTCTATTGCCATGGAAAGCTTGGGAAGACACCATATGAGCTATTGAATGGAAGAAAGCCCAACATTGCATACTTTAGAGTGTTTGGTTGCAAATGATATATTCTCAAGAAAGGCACTAGATTGAGCAAGTTTGAAAAGAAATATGATGAAGGGTTCTTACTTGGTTATTCTACCACAAGCAAGGCATATAGAGTTTGGAATCTCACTAATGGCACCTTGGAAGAAGTTTATGATGTTGAGTTTGATGAAACCCAAGGATCGCAAAATGAAGCTCAAAATCTTGATGATGTGAGAGAAGATCAATTGGCAAAAGTAATGAAGAACATGGATATTGGTGATGTTAGGCCAAGACAAGTTAATGATGATGATGACATTCAAATGATCAACCAAAGCGTGCAAATTGATACAAATCAAGCAAGCTCTAGTGGTTCTCATGATGAAGTGCAAGATCAAGGTCAAGCTAATGGAAGCAACCAACTCCCAATACTCCAACCTACTAGCATTGCAAGAGATCATCCATTAGACCAAATCATTGGTGGAATTCAAAATGGTGTTCAAACTAGATCAAGATTAGCATCTTTTTGTGAGCACTACTCATTTGTGTCACTTGAAGAACCTAAGAAAATGGAAGATGCTTTGAAGGATTCCGATTGGGTAAATGCCATGCATGAAGAACTAAACAAGTTTGCTAGAAATCAAGTTTGGGAGCATGTTGAGAGGCCAAAGAACTATAATGTGATTGGTACTAAGTGGGTCTTTAGAAATAAGCAAGATCAAGATGACATGATTGTGAGGAACAAAGCAAGATTAGTAGCACAAGGATACACTCAAGTTGAGGGTCTTGACTTTAGAGAGACATGCACCGGTTGCAAGATTAGAGGCAATTAGAATTCTTTTAGCCTATGCTTGTGCCCACAACATCAAGTTATATCAAATGGATGTGAAAAGTGCATTTCTCAATGGCTACATAAATGAGTTGGTCTATGTTGAGCAACCTCTCGGTTTTGAAGATGACAAGAAGCCCGACCATGTTTACAAGCTCAAGAAGGCATTGTATGGTTTGAAGCAAGCACCTAGAGCATTGTATGAGAGGTTGAGGGATTTTCTCCTCTCTAAAGGGTTCAAGATTGGAAAGGTTGACTCCACTCTCTTCACCAAGAAGATAGGCATTGACTTGTTTGTGTTGCAAATCTATGTGGATGATATCATTTTTGGATCAACCAATCAAGACTTTTGTGAAGAGTTTAGAAAAATGATGGCAAATGAGTTTGATATGTCCATGATTGGAGAGCTTAGTTACTTCCTTGGACTTCAAATCAAGCAAATGAAGAATGGCACTTTTATAAGTCAAGGGAAGTACATCAAGGGCATGATCAAGAAGTTTGGATTGCAAGATGCTAAGCCAATGAGTACACCAATAGGCACTAATGATCAATTGGGTATTGATGCTAGTGGAAACATGGTAGATCAAAAGCAATACCGGTCTATGATTGGAAGTTTACTCTATGTCACCGCTTCTAGGCCGGATGTGATGTTTAGTGTGTGCAAGGTATCAAGCTTCACCTAGAGAAAGTCACTTGAAAGCAACCAAGAGAATATTGAGATATCTTAAGGACACTCATGATGTTGGACTATGGTATCCCAAGAGATCAAACTTTAAGTTGATTGGATATTCGGATTCCGACTATGGTGGTTGCAAGATTGATAGAATGAGCACAAGTGGCACTTGTCAATTACTAGGAAGGTCTCTTGTTTCATGGTCATTAAAGAAATAAAATAGTGTTGCACTATCTACCGCTGAGACCGAATATATTAGTGCCGGTAGATGTTGTGCACAATTGCTTTGGATGAAGGCAACTTTGAGTGACTATGGAATCAAATTCAAGAATATGCCTTTGTTTTGTGATAATGAGAGTGCTATCAAGATGACACAAAATCCTGTTCAACATTCAAAAACCAAGCACATTGACATAAGGCATCACTTCATAAGAGACCATCAACAAAAGGGTGATATTTGTATACAAGGCATTGGAACCGAAGATCAACTAGCTGATATCTTTACAAAACCACTTGATGAGAAAAGGTTTTACAAGTTGAAGAATGAATTGAACATACTTGATTTCTCCAACTTGAAATGAGTGCACCCCCACATTCTTATATGACATGCCTCCCCTTCGACAATGCAAGGTGAAATTATTTGGCATATCATTCATACTTTGCTAAGGACTTGGTTAGAACATATAGACATATTTGTATAAAAATAGGCTCATTCATGAAAATCAAATGAGTTTGATGTATATATGGTACCACTATTGCTTCTATGTTCGATTGATCTAGTGGTAGCATATGACATGTTTGTGAGCTTGCAAACCTAGTGTTGAATCTAGAAAATGAGCTCATGATTGTAATTCAACATGGTCAAGATAACCCTTATACTTTATGAGGTGTGAAGAAGCTTATCCTTGGATCAAACCAAATTACATATTCTAGGCAAGTGATCTAGATTGAACCATAATTCGGACTCCCTCATATTGATTGACTTAATTCTCACTAAAATTGATATCTTTTTGGTGATTATTGACAAAGGGGGAGAAGTAAGTCACAAAGATATAGAAAGGGGGAGAGAAATCAAAGATATGACATTAGAAAGGGATCAATTAAAATTGAGCACACTAGTAGGAGGACCAAGCTCATGAATCATTTGTTGCATTTATATGTGCATTAACATGATGAATTGTTGCATTGCAAAGCTTAAATTCATATTCATGATTGTATGGTGTATGCTAGAAATAGAACTTGAATGATGATTTGTTGAGAGTAGCTTTACAAGTGGCATCTAGACACCTTTGCTTATAATGTTGATCTCACGGGGTATTTTAGTGTTTGTGATTTTTACAAGTGGTGTATTACAAGTGGTGTCTAGCTACATCGATGCTAAGGATGCTATATAAAAGCAACTCCGATTGGTATCACGCTTCAAAGGTCCATTCTATATACCTTAGCATCAATTTGATAGTAGTAACTCTCTCAAAATTCAAATCCATACATATGTGCACAATTGAACCAAACTCAAGGAAGCACATATGTAGGGGGAGCTAATACTATCGAAATTGAAAATTAATTTCATTTCATATCTTTTTGGTGGTTGTCATCAATTACCAAAAAGGTGGAGATTGAAAGCCCAAGTTTGGTTTTGGAAATTGAGTGACACCAAAGTTTCTAATGTCATGTGATCAAGTGTGATTAAGCTAGGCATAAACAACATGTGATGGAGGTGGAAATGGCATGGAGAGATGGCCACAAGACCAAATGATTTGGTGCATGAAATGATGAGCAAGATCATGAAGGAATGCACATAAAATGATGGACATGATGATCAAGTGGAGGAGAAGGATCTAAGAGCGCAAGGCAAAGGTATAACAATAGGGTTTTTCTTTTGCCGGTCTAAGATGAGTAGAGAAGTGATTGACCGGGTTTAGGATACATAGCCGACTATCAAGAGGGGCAATCACGGTTAGCTCGGGAATCAAGTGCCACTAGATCAATGTCTTGAGCATATGCATTAGGATCTAGTTGAGAGCTAACATAACCCTTTGAAAATATTTGTGAAATGCTAACACACATGCACATGGTGGTGTACACTTGATGGTGTTGGCACATTTGCAAAGGAGAAGGTGTTAGAGTTGATTTTGATCAACTTGGTGAAGGGAGAAAGGTTTTTCGGTGTTCTCCGGACACTAGGATGGCTCTTGGAGTGAAATACTGCTTTTATCCATTGTGACTTGGATTAAGTGTTCATATGGGTTGTGTAGCCCACTGAGTAAGCTTTCCAAAATGTCCAAGATCATCGAAATCGGAGTTCGAAGCTAAGAGTTATCGCCGTTTTACCGAAGAGTGGTCTGTGACCGGACTCGTGACCGGACACGTGCGGTCAGCACCTGCGCGTCTGGTCAGCACGTCCAGTCAGTGTTTTTCGCAGGCGAAAGTGACCTGATGCGGCAGCGGCCCGGTCAGTGATGACCGGACGCGTTCGGTCGCTTCGGGAGCTTACTGGAACCTCTCTGTTCGCTGTTTCACTGTGACCTGCGCGTCCGGTTCTGTTAGTGACCTGCGCGTCCGGTCAATACAAGTTTATACGCGCGAAAATTAGCCATTGGAGCACGCTAGTGACGACCTGCGCATCCGGTCAGTTCAACCGGCGCGTTCGGTCGATCCGAAAATTCGCCCAGTGAAGGGACAACGGCCATATTCGTTCGTGGGGGCTATAAATAGATGGTGTCCAGGTTTGGGGGGTTCTCTCTTGCATATTTGAGACCTTGAGACATCCTTTGAGCTAGAGAACAACCCCTCCACTCATCTCTTTGCTTGGTTACACATCTTGAGTGAGATTGAGTGAGATTCAAGTGCATTACTTGAGAGTTGCATTCTAGAGGCACTTGATCTTCGAGTTGCTGTGGATTTCTTGTTACTCTTCCGTGTTTCCCGACGCTGTAGACGGCTTGGAGCAGCGGAGGTGATTGAGCTCGCAATTGGAGATTGTTGGAGCCCTCACCAAGTGTTGTAAGGGGTTCTTGATCGTTCCCTGTGGGAGTTCACGAATTGGATACTCTAGTGGAGCTCGTGGCTTGGAGGATCCCCATCTTGTGTGCGGTTGTGCGGCGCCCGCCGAGGGCTCGACTCTTGATAGTCGATTAGCACGCGAACTGACAAGTGGGTGTATCGCCACAACGGGGAGTAGCTTGCCCGAAAGCAAGTGAACCTCGGGATAAATTCTTGTGTCGTTCTCTTCTCGAGGATTTCTCTTGTGTGATTGATTGATTGGTACTTCTCATCTCTACACGGTGGTATAATCACTCGAAGCCCTCCTCTCGCATTACTTCTTGTATCTAGCTTTGTAGTGTTGTTGTGTTTAGTGGATAGCCTTGTACTAGACTTGTGTAGGTGGCTTGCTTAATTAGTTAGAGCTAGTGCATTTTGCTTCGCCACCTTTTGTACTAACACGTGTGGTTAAGTAATTCTTGTAGAAGTTTTAATTAGGCTATTCACCCCCCTCTAGCCTATTTGGACCTTTCAACATGATATTAACACCCACAATAGTATTATAGAGAGCATCGAAAGGAGCTTTGTTAAGTTGGCAACGAATAGAAATAGAAGGTGAATCTAGACAAATCACATAAGAGGAAAGCTCTAATTTTTCTAACCATTCATTGCTTATAATAGACACTAGATCTTTCGTAGTCTTTTTAAGGAAAGCTTTCTCAGAAAGGTCTATGATTTCTTCATTGGATGATGATTTCCTAGGCTTTTGAGGTCTCCTCATAGTATGGTAATTCGAGGTATCTCCGTATTCATCAAAAAGTTCATCCTCAAATTCAAGCATGAAATCCAAAATTGGAGTTTCCTCCTTTTTTGGTGGTTCAGGATTTGAGATAGCTGGAGTTGGTGATGGGTTCGGCAAAAGTTCTAGTTCAGCTATCTAGGATTCCACCTCTAATGGCTTCTTTTCTACTTCTTCAGGGGTGTTATCTAGAATTTTAGTGAGAATGCTTCTCCCTGAATTAGCGGAGACATGCAAGAACGAGCCTCCTGAGGCCGTATCAAGACGCTTAGAGGTTTTCCTATCAAGACCTATATAAAACTGTTGAAGAAGAATGGGGTCTTGAATGGCAAGGTCAAGGCCAGTATTAATGATAGCATTAAAATGATCCCATGTCATGCCTAGAGATTCTTTTTCTTCTTGTTTAAAAGATAGAACCTCTGAACGAAGGCTGGCTACTCTAGAGATGGGAAAGAATTGCAAGCAAAAGCTATAAAACAAGGCTTCCTAATCTCCTTGCCTACTCCCTATGGTGAGCTTGTACCAACGTTTAGCTTTTCCTGCCAAAGAGAAAGAAAAGAGCTTCCATCGTAGGGTTTCATCTAACATGCCCGCTATGCATAGGCATACATAGGTCTGCTCAAACTCATTTAGGTGGGAATAAGGGTTTTCATCACCTTCGCACGAAAAGAATTGATCTCGGACCATATCAATTAAACACGGGCATAGCTGATAGCCACGTGTTAGGATAGGCTTTGAGAATTCTAGTGGCTCTAGGCATGCGCTCGTAGGTGCGGTGTATTGGTAGATGGGAGTGCATGCTAGATCCATGGTAAAAGGAAAAGAATAAAAGATAAAAGAATAATGATAGAATGTTAAGCTAAGTTCGAAGTTAACTCAGTAACCGTTTCCCCGGCGACGGCGCCAGAAATGCTTGTTGGTATATATTAACGCACA
This sequence comes from Saccharum spontaneum, assembly GCA_022457205.1. Classification (NCBI taxonomy): domain Eukaryota; kingdom Viridiplantae; phylum Streptophyta; class Magnoliopsida; order Poales; family Poaceae; genus Saccharum; species Saccharum spontaneum. Next base: position 59,952,095 of record CM039581.1, on the reverse strand, counting down.
TAGAATAATCCGCAAGCATATGGATATTATACCAACGTAGCACTTCACCAAAAGTATCCTAGTTTTATATCGATCTCAAGGAAACATGTGTGAGAATAACTAAATCCAACTTAACCCAACTTCACAAGCAAGGCTTAGATATAGGAGTGTAAAGGAGATCACAAAGGTCATCTAGTTCTAACTTCGGTAAGCTTTGTGTTCTATTGTTCAAATCTGGGGACATTACTAAAGAAAACATAGGCAGAGTATGTTTCCTATAGCAACAAGGTCCTGCTAGGCCTATAAACGGGAGGTGGACTACAAAGGATTCAACGAGACTATAAGAGTCACCCTCGTGAGCTACCACCGATTCAGAATATAGGGTACATCCATGAGTAACCGAGTCTAAGCACCATTCTTACACTACGAATACTACTTTAACCCAGGAGCTACAAGGATTAAAGTACTCAAAAAGAGTCACAAACCTAAAGAACAATATGAACAAGATGCTTACTTGAATTAGAAGTCGATTACTAGAGAATCTCAGAAGCAAGCTCAAGAAGAACTTGATTCCGCCAGGGTACAAGCCATAGAAAGAGAACCAACAAGCTGAAACTCCTCTAAAACTCTTTCCTCTCAATCTATCTCTCTATCTCTAATACAAGACTAGATCCTATTGAGGACTAATCTTCTCTTGATTGCTAGCTCTGATCTTGGTGAACATATGAATTAGGGTTTCTAGCCCTCAGGATCAAATGCATGGACACCCTGGAGAGGGGGGTACATGCAAGTTTTATAGGGCCCTTCAAGCATCCTGGACCCTTGGATCAAACCGACTTAAAAGGATGGCGTAGATGTGATCCTAGAGGCGGTGGAGAACCGACATAGCAATGGGAGGCTGACATGAGGGGCCCATAGGCCGGCCGGCCCCACATGGTAGTGGTTCAGGCCCTGCTTCAGTGGAGTACCCTCTAGAGTCTTCTAGAGTCTTCCTACATAAGTACCATCGCAGATAAGCGTGATTTCCTTAGACGAATAGGTCCTCCTTGGTGGTTTTCTGATTAAATAATGCTAAAAACATAGATTCACCAAAACTTGTGGAAATTATTAGTTAAAACCCCTAAGTTTATGTTGGTGATCCATTTTAGTTATTTATGCAAAGTATTTTGATGGTTTGTGATGAATATTAACTACCGTCAACAGTTACCCAAAAGGTTTTTTGCTAGGAATTCTGACATGATACTAGTCCCGATTGCGGGGTTGTGTAGGGCTTTTATGTTTGTTCCCCTTAACGAACAAGGTATGGCCGTGGAAGGTGAAAGAATCTGAATTGCTTCAGAAGAACGTTTCACTTCCATCAACCATTCCTTTGATGGTTCCACTTTAGGGAAAACTTCCTTTATGTGCTTTTCGTGCCATGAGAGTATCGAGGTATTGCCAAAATTAATCCTTGAATTTGATAGAGAACTCCGAACGATGAATTACTCGTTTCTTCGGTGTTCGTGATTCAGATGAGGGTTCATGAGTCAAATATAATGATGGCATGTGTTTGGATTCGACTGATGAGGACTCCTCGACACTCGACATGACTTTCGCCTAGAGAGATTTGGTTCTTATAATGGACGAAGTGTGTTTGTCTATGAAGTGCTCAATGAATTCTACTTGTTTCGTCATAGTTTTATGTGTAAACCTACCTCCGGAAGTCATGTCGAGGCACAGGTCAGCTTCCATGTCAATACCCAAACAAAAGAGTCACAACAATATGCTGTCGGGTAAATACAAGTTTAGGCCGGCGTGTCTTAATGCTAAAAACCTGGCCCAGGCTGCACCTATAGACTCTTTCTTGTGCTGCTCAAAGTCGAGGATCGCCCTTGATAGAGAGATGATACGAGACATGGGAAAAAATGTAAGACAAAACTTGTCCTTAAGTTTATCCTAGTCCCCATTCGTATTTTCTACGGCATGTGTCTACCATTGTTTCGCCTCCCCCGTGAGAGAGAAGGAAAACAATGTCCACCTTAGAGTTTCATGTTTCATGCCCCGAGATGCTCAAGCATGAACACACCTCCTCGAACTCATGCAAGTGGTGGCAAGGGTTTTCATTTTCTAGCCTAGAGAAGGGTTGTGCCCGAACCATAGCTATTAAGATGCAGTGAAGTTCATAGCCGGCTGAAATTGGTTTTGAAAGTGGCTTCAACAATTCACCCTTTGAAGCAGAAGGATTTTGAAATAGAGTTGGAGTTGGCTTCATGGTAAAAGAAAATGTTTTTGTTTTTATAAAAAAAGATATAGATACGAGGACAAACTAGGTTTGAAGAAAATAGCAACTGTTCCCCAGCAATGGCGCCAGAAAGCTTGTTAGTATTTCTTAACATCTACAGAAATTAATCCGAAAGCATACGGAATTACCGTTGCAGCTTTCACCCGAAAGTATTGAGGGTATCGTATTTTCCACAGGGAACGGAGGTATTTCTTCTAGCTAATTCGTCCAAGGACAACACAAGGATAGCTGTTAAAGGTAGAGAAGGATTATTATGTCTTAGGGTCTAAGGATAGATAAACTCTACTTCTATTTGCTTACTTCGGGCACCGGGTTGCACCTGGTCTGCTAGGCGATGCCGGTCTACAGCTCTACGCCATACCCAGACGTGGGGATTACAAGGGACGGACAGGGCTGTTACCACTTGCCGTCTACTCCTCAACCATGGAGTACATGGCAAACGAAGGTAGTCTCTAGCCTCAACACCACGTCTACGCTATCGACTACTAGTCTAGCATTGATCAGGGTTATCCGTCTTCATCAGGGCCCTCTACAAGAGTATCTGCCACGAGGATGAATGATGAACCCGCAAACGAGTAAAGCTTAACTAGTCAAAAGACTTTATAACCAAAAGAACCACGAACACTTACTTAGCTGAAAAACATGTTGAGGTAAAGGTGCTCGTCGAGGTACAGGTTGGGAGACACCGACAAGCCCGAACTCTCTCTCACATCTCTCCCTATTACTCTTCTAGAGCTAGCTAGGGCCTAAGCCCATGGAATGATGCTCTTGCTCTTGCTCTTTGATGCTATTGTGCTCTCTTGTGTGTTGTTGTGTTGAATGGAGGGGGAAGGCTTCTTATATAGTGCATGCAACCTCCTTGGGGCTTAATGAGAGGGCTCACGTGCAGGCGCGCTCGAGGTGGTGGGTGCAGCCGCACCTTGATAATGCCGCTCTAGTGGGTCACTTGCTGGGCCTAGGCCGCACCCATGTGGGTTTGGCGCGAAGTTGAGATAGTTTGTGTTTGGTTTTGGCCTTATTCTTCTCATGTTCAGGCCTTGGTGATTGGCCTGCTCCCCTTGGGCTCATGTTGCTTTGTGCAATATGGTGTTACGTTTTGTTTCTTTGTACATTTTGAATGTATTTCCATGTATTCCATAAATGCCCTCTCGCAAATGGTAAAATACTAAAACTTGTGAAAATTATTAGTTCTAAAGCTATATGTCTTAAATTTGGTGTCTATATGCACTCGTGGAGCCTCGTGGAGGTGATACTGGGCGCCAGCCCCCACTTGGTCTGAAAAGTTCTCTGAACACCATGTTTGCCGGCTGCTGATTTAACTGCTCGCAGTCACAGAGGAGTGCTAGGCACCTAGTAGCTGAAACGGCAAAAGGCTACGGCTAGTGTTTTTGTCCATTCACATTTATGATTTGACTTCCCATACGAGCTTGTTTAGTTAAAAAAAAGTGAATCAAAAAAGTGCCACATTAAATCTTGCGGCACATGCATGAAGTACTAAATGTAAACGAAAGAAAAAATTAATTACACAGTTTAGTTGTAAATCACGAGACAAATCTTTTGAGCCTAATTAGTTCACGATTGGACACAAATTGACAAATAAAACGAAAAGTGCTACAGTAGTCAAACCCAAACATTTTCACCAACTAAACAAACCCTACAATAGTATAGTGCACCACACCTGCTAGATATTCTACTTTCATATGTTGTTAATTCCTAAAATGATCAAGTAAGCTTTGCTAGATATATATTTTAACGTGAGAACTCGGCCATCGGCACTACCACTACGATAAGAGCTGGCACTACCGACCTTGCCCGTTGCCCCTACGACGAGTTTCTCATCACATATTGGCTCCTTAGAGCCTGTTTAGTTCCTCCCCCAATCCAAAAAAGTTTACGCAGTACTCGTCACATCGAATCTTTGGACACATGTATGGAACATTAAATGTAGGTAAAAAAAATAACTAATTACACAGTTTGTCTGTAAATGTCGAAACGAATCTTTTAAGCTTAGTTAGTCCATAATTGGATAAATTTTGTCAAATAAAACGAAAAGTACTACAGTAGCCGAACCCAAACTTTTTCACCAACTAAACAACCCCTTAGTTGGAGCCCTCACGATGCCCCCCCCTATTCTGGTTCACGCTCTGCCACTGTCTGTATGTTCGGATTTTTGGAAGTGTTGGCGGTTAATTATGTGAGTTAAGCACCGTCAATAATGATTTTTGAAAAAAAATAAAGTACTTTGATAATTTCTAAGCAAGCTAAAACAATTTTTCTATGACTTTTCTTATATTAAACTAGATTTGGGATTTTAAATTAAAAATTTTCTAGAAGAAAACATGTGATATTTTAAAAAAATTTATTTGTAGTCCGAATTACCCCTGAATCAGGAAGTCTGATCTACTGTACACTTTGTAGTAGACGTGACACAGTTGACGTGATGCTGTTTTACAGTTTTAGAAAAAAAAAACCACATAGAGTATACAAACAAGTGATTTTATATAAAAAAAATTAACTAACAGCAACTCTAACAGAAGAGTCATCCATGTTATGTAATCTATATTTGATTATTTTGGGAAGAAAAGAGAGTCCAATAGCTATTGTATCTGGCTTTCTAAAATAACAAACTATATATCCCGGAATTCTCGTATGGTAAATATAGCTTGCATGTGCCGCTAGCCATCTGTCTCGCCGTAATAGAAAGATTGTTGGAGTTTTTTATTTTTTTATTTCTATTTTAGAGATTGGTTAAATCATGGGTTTATCCAACTATTTTTGCCAACTCTCTTGGAGTTGCTCTAAAAGGGGTTAAAAATCTGGTTTTCTAAAGGGGGAAATCGGACTATCATAAAACCACATATGAGTATAAAACCACATATGAGTACTTTCGTTTGAACTTACTAGCCTGACTTATCAGCCATGGAGAATGTTTTCTTCTCACAACAAATTAGCTTTAGCCGGCTTATCAGTCGTAGAAACTATCACCTGAACAGTTTGACTAGGTTCGTCTAGTTTAATTAACGGAGTCAAAAAGATAAACACTCGCTCAATCGCCAAAAAAAAAGATAAACACTCGCTCTTCCAGGACCAGGCCCAGCCCAGCCCATCCAAGGTCCAAACAGGCAACACATCTGCTGCCCCCTGGCCGTCCCTCACCAGCGGCAGCGGCGGGAAACCAAACCTAAAAATTATTACCGAAACGGCGGGAAACTGGCGTGTTTAGATGGAAAAGCTTTTAGAATTTGGCTACTGCAGCACTTTCGTTTGTATTTGACAATTAGTGTCCAATTATAAACTAATTTGGCTCGAAAGATTCATATCGTGTTACAACAAAACTGTGTAATTAATTATTTTTTATTTATATTTAATGTTTCATGCATGTATTTAAAGATTCGATGTAATGGGACGAAAAGTAAAAAATTTGAAATTTTAAGACTACCCGCACTTATGGACCTCTATATTCATCCTCTATACGTCCTAGTCAGCAAGATTCTCTCCTCTATACTCAATTCTTCCGCACCCATCCATTCTCTATATCATCCTCAATCCACTCTATCCACTATGGGACCCACTGTCACTTTATCTAAATATATCTATGTGTGATCTAATTTTGAAGGATTTACTGAGACGAATTTAATGGTGAAATCGAAATTTAATTTGGATTTTTGGTTTGTGAGTTATAGTATTTTTTCCTTTGTTTAGCTAGTGGGGCCGCCACTATAGAGTATAGAGTAAGTACAGTACTACTCTAAATATAGAGTGAGAGAAAAGATATAGTATCATTTTAAAGTATCCAGTGCAGTAATTTTTACTTTATATTCATACTCTAAAGCTTTAGAGTATCGTTTTAAGTACCCACTGCGGCTAGTCTAAAGCCACGTCCCCAAGGCCATTTTCCAGTCCTTATCCTCTCGACCCCTTCATATGCCGGCCTGGTTTCTCCACTGCGGTGAAGCTGGAAATGGGCGCGGCCGCTTCTTCTACCAGGTTCTCTCGTCTTTGCTCGCTCTTGCGTGCTCTTTACATGGATTACTTTTCCCCATTTCTCCTGTGCGAAATAATTTCAGTTTCGGGTGCGGATTTGGGTGGGTTAATTTGTCCGCACTGCTTGTTAGTTTAGTTTGTCATGTGGACTGCAGTGGACGGCCCAGCTGTCCAGGAATTTAGGATTTTTATATGCATCCGAGGGTTCTAGTGACACCATTGCCGCTTGGAGTATCAGAGTTGTGCTATGTGCTCGAGGCAGGGCGGGTCGGGGAGGGGGTATGCTTGAGGGTCGGCAAGATGAAAGATGATTGCGAATGCAGGAAAAATGATGATTGCTGCTTTCACTACCATAGTGGCATAGTAGTCTGTACCACCGAATGATGCAAAACTATTATTTGGCTAGTGCTGTTCTTAGTACCTTGCCAATATCCATCTGTTGATGTCAATACGTCCTTAATATCTTTGTGATTTTGCTGACCAAGCTTCAACATATGGCCTACTTTAGGCTACCTGACAATGGTTTGAGGCCGGTTATGAATAACTAAACAAAAGTACCCAAAAGTAGTTGCATTTATTGTGACAATTCTGAGTCTAGACTCTAGAATGGTCAGTGTTAAACTTGATTCTTGGTGCATCCTTTTTGCTATTTTGCTCAATTTATTTACACCAAACAGAGAAAATCAGAAGCAAAGTAAGATGCAGTGTTGCTTGCATAATGACAACAACAAAATCTGTGTAGAGAAGCCAACAAGTTTTGTCCCCTTTATTACAACAAAACATGGCAGAGCCAGTTGTATGGACTTATAGCCTTATAGGCATCTTTTGTGGAGCTAAATATGTTGACTGAAAATCTCATTGTGCTAGCCATTATTGATGACTACAGTGAAATAACCTATGATTGACAAGAGTGTATGATGCAGACTGGGTGACAACGACCATGGAAATACATCACAAGATAATCATTTGAGATCCAACGATCGAGATAGTGAAGGGCCAATGGATACTCTTTCCGTGCCAAATACAGAACAAACAATAGAGAAAGGAGAAAATGCACAAGCTATCCATGATTCAGAACAGATGGAAAAGAAGAGAAGGGCTATTGAGCGTATAGTTGCATGGTTCAGTGAAGCTGGGATTCCTTTTAATACTGCTCGTATAGAGAGTTTTGACTTAATGTTAGAAGCAACTGCATAATGTGGCCCTGGTTTACAGGTACGCTCTCTGGATGAGCTTGATGGCCTGCTTCAGAGCAGCGACGAAGCCAGGAATGGCGTTAGGGAGGGCTGGCTTCCTCTTCTTCTTCCTCCAGCCCCTCCTTTCCTTCTTCTTCCTCCTCATGATGGTAGGGGGGTTTAGCCCGGGCTCCATGGAAATCATGGCCGTAGGGGGGGCTGGAGCCCGGGTAGCCCCCCGCTGGCTTCGTCGCTGCTTCAGAGGCAACTTTTAGCAATCAATGGTTCAATTGAAGCACTGAAAAAAATACTGGATGTCCGAAGGATGCTCTATTCTGGCTTTTATAGATCTTAGTGATGATGGAAGACGGATGTTAAGCTTGGCATTTGTTCTCATGGTGTGTCATTCCTTCATTCCATTGAACTACCTTCAGGCAGCTACGACGAAGCATTTGTTTGCCGACTAGTTGATTCTTGTATTGAAGAAATTGGAGAGAAAAATGTGGTGCAGGTCATTAGAGACGTTGGTATAGGGAAGACTGGAGCAAAACTGCCTCGAAAGAGACCAAACATATTTTGGACTTAGTGTGCTGCAAGTTCCATTGATACGATGCTTGAAGATATAGGGCATATTTGTTTAATCAAGAAAACAATCGCTAAAGCAAGATCACTCACAGCTTTTATTTATGCACATGCAAATTTGCTGGACATGACCCGCAAGTTCACCAACCAGCAGGATTTGGTTCATGTTGGGATAACCTATTACACCACTTGCTGCTTGAACTTGAGGAGCCTTTATGATAAAAGGATTGAGTTGAAGATTATGTTTATTTCTAAAGAATGGGAGGACAGCAAGTGGTCAAAGGAAGCAGTGGGCAAGAAATTCTATAATTTAGTAGTGAGCAATGAGTTTTGGCATAATGTGCTATATGCTATAAATAGTTTTGAACCACTAGTGGAGGTTCTGAGGAGGATGGGGAGTGGCAGACCCTCTATGGGATACATATATGGTGAACTTGTGAACGCTAAAAAGGAAATTGCCTTCCGCTTTGGAAACAAGGAAGAGTACTATTTGCCAGTATGGCACCATATAGATTTTAGAATAAATTTGTACATGATGAAACCATTGCACTTAGCTGCTAATTATTTGAATCCTTCGTTCTACTATCAAAACAGACATGAAATTGAAAATACAGAAATATTCAGAGATGCACTTTCGGAGTGTGCGTGTAAGATGTACCAAGATGAGTGTACACAAGAGAAAATTGTGCATCAATTGAAGCTTTATAGCACTGATTCACAGAGTTTTGGAATGGTTCATGCCATTAGTACTTGGATGGATAAGATCCATTTTGCTCTCCGCCCTCGCTCGTCGCCGACCGGCAGGACCCGCTCGCCGCCTGCGCGCGCCCGGCCGTCCGGCCCCCGCGGTGCCCCTACTGCCTACTACGGCCTGGAAACCTCTGCCGCCCCCGTATCCTGCGACGCTGGATTGGGTCTCGTCGGGATCCCGCGGCGAGCCTCGCCGAGCACGGGGGGATTGCGCTCGTCTGTGCGCTCCCCCAGCTACCGCCCTCCACTCTCGCCGTCGATCCCTTGCACCTGCCGTGCCTACCCGTCGCCTCCTCTGAGCCCTCCTCCACCGGCGCGCTGCAGCTGCTGCGGGGCACCTCTTGCCCCTGCCGCACTTCCCTTCAGCCTCCTCTGAGCTTTCTTCCGCCGGTGCTCGGCAGCTGGTGAAGGGCATCTCCTCCTCTTCGCTCCTTCGTTTCGTGCCCATGGATCCCTCTCCTGGCCCTCTCCTCGAGCTGGAGATGGATCCTACCCTTGCGGAGCTGGTGAGGAACTGGGATTTCTCTGCTGGTAAACTTTTTGAGGAGGAAGTTCTTCGCAGGTTTTCATCATCTGTTCATCATCCGTCCTCTTCGCCGGATGGATCTTTCTTCTTGCTTGTGGTCTTCCGAAGATTTCTCTTTCGCCTGACTGAGGATTCAGTTGCTATGGCTCTTCATTGTTGCCTTGGTGGCACCCCTGCTAGCTTTCACGTCACTTTCCTGAAAGATCATCATTTTCCGTTCTCTGTTGCCTCCAAACATGTCGGTCTTCTTGTTCGTGGCCTTCAGAGAATCATTACTGGTCATTTTGACATCTACTTCCATTTGTGGTGTGATGGTGGAGCTAATTGGGAACTAGAGTGGAGAAGATGGGAAAAGGAAGAAGAAGCAAGCTGGACAACTAAAGTTAATCGAAAGGATAAATGCAAGATGTCTGCTAAAATAGTTTTCTTTCATAAGAAGATCATTCAAGACTCCCCTGTGTGCAAATCTCATCCTAGGGAATTGTCTTCCATAATCAAAATCGGTGACTTCTTCTGTCCTTTTCGAAACTCCTAGAGCTTTAAGTTTGGATGGCCTCCTAGATCTTCAGCTGCTCAAGGTGTCTCTGATGTCATGGGTGATCTTGATATTCATGCTGCTCACGAGGACCATCAGCCACCTGCCAGCTCTCAGCTGCCTGAGCATTTATTTGATGGACACCTCCCCCAAGATGAATGTTTCAATTTCTTCCTTGATCCCACCACCTGCTTGTGTTTCAAGTGCCTAAGCCCGAGTCACCTTGTTAAAGACTACCGGGAAAATTTTCGTTGCTTCTATTGTTACAATTATGGCCATCAGGCTCGCTTTTGTTCCAAGAGAAAACTCGACCTGAGAAGAAAATGGGCCGCCAAGCCTATTCAGTCCACCTCGCGTAGCGAGCCCAATCAAAATGGGGGGAGGGTGCTCGATTGCCCTAGTCCACTAAGTGGCGCCTCGCCTTCCTTCTCCCTCCAGACTCCCATCACCAGTGTTCCCCCAGAGAAGCTTCCGATGCCAAACTTCATCATCGAAGCACCGCATGTGGTTCAAATGACAGTCCAAATGATGGGTCAACTTATTGGGGACATCAAAAACCAAGAGGTCATGGAAGACAGCCAACGATCTGCTATTATGGTTCAGATGCCTGACCAGACTGAGATAGCTGTTCAGGGCAATCAGGTGCCCATCCAGACTGAGATAGGTGTCCAGGGCAGTCAGCTGTCCAACTAGACTGATGCTAGGCTAAACCAGGTGATTGCTAGGGCTGGTAACCCCTTACTATCTTGTACTAGCAACTCCCCTACAAGTCAAAAGGCCAGAAGGCAAAAGGAGGCAATTATAAATTTTCTGATGGATGGTCTAAACCAACTAATCAATAGACAAAGTAATGCTACTAGAAGCATTGCCGTCCCAAATTCCATCGTCAAAATTGATCTTGCTGCCCTTTGAATTGAATCCCTCAACATAGCAATCAACATGCCAACCTCTCAACAAAATGTTCTCAAGACATCTTCATCAGATGATGCTTTGTTTGCTCAAGACAATGGTAACAGTCAGCCTCCCCAGAACCAACATTTCTCCTATGCTAAGTCACTGACCAAAGCTGCGCCTATCACTAAGGTCTATTATAGGAAAAGATTCAAAGGCCATGCAGGAAATTTTGAGAAGCATACTGTCACAGTGGAGCAAATGCCTGAAATTGCTGGTGACGTCTTCCCTGATTTCCAGGAAGACTCTGCTGCAATCAACCCACCGATCAACTCATGCAAGGGCAAAGGGAAGGAAACAAAATCAAAAAGGAGAATGTGTGTCACACCCACCTCTACTCTAAAACTCAGAAGAAGCCCATGTTTCATCAAGAAGACTAATGGGTTCAAACCTGAAATCATCTCTCTCAAAAAAGTTGTTGCTGCAAAGAACAAGATTAAGGGAAAGAAGATCCAGCCCCAGGATGACCTACTGAGTAACATGCTTCTCCCACCTTCTAGTCAAGCATCTGAATTTCCTAGCCTCAATACAATTGAAAAGTTTAATGACATGGGTGCCATTTATCCTGAAATTCCCATTGCTGATATTCAGAAAGTGGCTATTGATACCTGTTGCATCCCTCCTTTGGAAGTGACTGCTGAGCTCCTTGCTGCTAGGCTTGAAGATGCTGCAGGCCCAAGTGGAAGTGGAGCCTACTCCACTTAACTCAATGGATTTGAACACAAATGAAAACGCAGCAAGTGTTGCTGGAGGCCTATGTAGAAACTGGAATATCCTTAACTGGAACATCAGAGGGATCAATTCGGAGGATAAATGTAATGTCGTTAAGGAAAAAATTGAGGAAAGCTTATGTGCTGTGTACTGCATTCAGGAAACCAAAAGAGATCATTTTGAGCACTCCTTCATCAGGAAACTTGCACCCAAACGTTTTAATAAATTCGCCTTCTCCCCCTCTGATGGAGCTTCTGGTGGTATCCTTATGGGTTGGAATGGTTCAATCTTTAATGGCGAAGTTGCTCAGATAAACAAATTTTCAGTAACTGTCAATTTCTCGTCACTACACAATGGACAGGGACCCTGCCAAGGACCAGATAGAGATGATTTTGTTCATTGGCTAAACAATTTGCATATTGATGAAGAGGATAACTGAATGATAGTGGGTGACTTCAACTTTTATAGATCTCTTTCTGACAGAAATAGAAGTGGAGGCAACATGAATGATGTCATGATCTTTAATGAAGTCATCAGCAATTTGGGTCTGCTAGAGATTCCCCTAAAGGGTAGGAAGTTTACATGGAGCAATATGCAAGATGAACCACTCTTAGAGCAGATAGACTGGGTCTTCACATTGGTCAAATGGATTTTAGAATTTCCAAACACACTGCTTCTCCCTATGGCCAAGCCTACATCAGATCATATCCCTTGTAAAATCCAAATTGGCACCTCCATCCCCAAGGCCCAAGTGTTCAGATTTGAAAACTTTTGGGTAGACCATCCTGGCTTACTTGATCTTGTCAAATCTGTCTGGAATACCGAAGTCAATGCTACAAATAGTGCCACTAGGATCTCTGCCAAGTTCATGTTGCTGAGAGCTGCCCTCAAGCAGTGGAGTAAAAAGCTTTCAAATCTCAACAACTTGCTCAAAACATGTAACTACACTTTGGAAGTCCTAGACGCTTTAGAGGAGCAAAGGCCACTCTTCACTCAAGAATATAACTTCAGGAATATTCTGAAGGCTCATATTCTCAGGTTGCTCAGGTATAGGAAAGAATACTAGAAAAAAGATACACTGTGAGATGGACTAAATTAGGAGATGAGGGAAGCAAATTCTTTCATGCTGCTGCCAATGAGAGCATGAGAAGGCTGCTCTCCTACTTGAAGAATACAAAAGGAGAATGGGTTGTACCTCCAACCCAACAATGCTTTATAATCTCATCCAATTGATTCAGCCTGAAAGCATCTAGGCCCCTAGAGTGGGTTTCGAAATTGATGACAACACAACACTACTGTGACTAACGTGTGTTTTGCAGAAACTTTGGTAAGTTAGGTCATGGTAATAGTGATTGTTTGGGCACTATGGTTTTCATGCCCCTTGATGGAAATCGTTTCGGTTTTCGAAGGATTAATGACAAGGTTAAGGACAAACTAGTTCTAAGTGCTGATTGGTGTTGGAGAGGCATTTAGAGTAGTTAAGGACTTCGTTTTCCTCCTTTGGTCGTACTATAAACGGGGGCATGAGTGAGTAGCTTGACCTAGGTGAATCTATTTGTTTAGGTGTGGTGCACACTTGTCAAACTTAGCACTAGGTAGCTCAGGTGAAGCCCAAAGATCAGTTGGAAGAAACTCGGTTCAGGTTGCGTCGCAATTCGGAGTAATTTGAGCCAATTCTTCTTGATCGGACGCGGTCTTTGCCTTGACCGGACGCGTCCGGTCAGTACTGGCAGTCACAGCAGACTCAACACGATCGACCGGACGTGGTCCTCCCATGGACCGAACGCGTAGATCATGTTGACCAGAGACAGAGCGAAAGTGTCGTGATCGGACGTGGCTAGGAAATTGATCGGACGCGTCTACAGTGCGTCTGGTCCATTTCCAGAGAGGAACTTCGTTGACCGGACGCGTCCGGTCATCACCGATCGGACTCGTCTGTGCGTCCGGTCACTCAGTAATGCTTATTCAAATTCGACCGTTGCCACCGACTGGACGCGTCCGGTCACGTCGACCGGCGCGTCCGGTCAGTACGAAAAATGCTGAGTTGACACATAACGGTTGGGATTGACTGTGGGGAGTATAAATACATCCCCTACCCCTCTATTTGAGACCTTTTGCTCATTTGTTCAGCTGAGAAACACCTTTCATATGCAAGGGAGTGCAAGAGCTCTAGTGAGGATTGAGATTTGAGAATCCAAGATTAAGGTCCCTCATTAGTGACTAGGGAGTAGTAAGTATGCATCCACCTTCTCATTAGACTTGTTGTGGTCAAGTGAGAGTTCTTGCTTGTTACTCTTGGTGATCGCCATCACCTAGACAGCTTGGTGGTGATTGGGAGCTTGGTGATCATCCGGCGCTTGTGGATGACCCAACTCATCTTGTGAGCGGTTGTGGGCGATTCACCGCGACGGAGTGTCAAAGAATCAGCCCGTAGAGAGCACTTGATCCTCGCGTGGATCAAGGGGAGCTACACCCTTGCGCGGGTGCTCCAACGAGGACTAGTGGGAAGTGGTGACTCTGATACCTCGGGAAAACATCGCCGTGTTCCTAACCCTTTTACATTCAAGTAATTTACTTTTTCGTATTACTCTTGTTGCTTGATTTATTTTCCTAAAATTGTCATGCTAGACTAGGATTGGAACTTAGGGTGTAAAACTTTTAATTGGTAGAATCACTAGGAACACTTGTAGGAACTAGAGGTGAATTATGGCTTAGTAGGTTTTAATTCTTGTAATAATTTTTTAGAAAATCCCAATTCACCCCCCTCATCTTGGGCATCTTGATCCTTTGACAGCCAAGTGTAGATTTAGAGTACTTATCTGGACCCTTCTCTACCATAAACATCGATAATGTAATTAAGCAATTGCCGGCTGATAGAGCCCCAGGCCCTGATGGAATGGAATGTTCCTCAAGAAGTGTTGGGACATAATTAAAGAAAACATTTATGCCCTGTGCTTTGACTTCTTTAATGGCTCACTCAATTTGGAAGCTATTAATTTCTCCCTCATCACTTTGGTCCCAAAAGTTCACAACCCAACTAACACCAGTGATTTTAGGCCCATCTCCCTCCTCAACTGTGTCCTTAAGATCATCACAAAGCTTCTGGCTAATCGGCTGCAAACAAAAATCATATCTCTAATACACAAAAACCAATATGGTTTTATCAAAACAAGAACAATCCAGGACTGCCTTGCTTGGTCATATGAGTATATCTACCAATGTCAACATTCAAAGAAAGAAATTATCATCCTAAAGCTAGACTTCACAAAGGCATTTGATACAATTGAGCACAATACAATCATTCAGATGATGCATCACTTGGGTTTAGGTGGCAAATGGATTGACTGGGTTCAAAGGATTCTGGCCTCTGGTTCGTCCTCGATCCTCCTCAATGGTGTTCCTGGTAATCACTTCTGCTGCTGCCGTGGTGTTAGACAAGGTGACCCCTTGTCCCCTCTGTTATTTGTTGTAGCAGTGGACCTATTACAATGCATTGTTAACAAGGGTCATCAGAATGGTTTGTTTGAACTCCTGATCCCAGCCTATGAGCTTGATCAATACCCAATTATACAATATGTTGACGACACTCTGCTTGTCATGAAAGCATCTCAAAGAGAACTCTTTAATCTGAAAGGTCTACTGGAATCTTTTGCTCAATCAACAGGTTTGAGGGTCAATTTCAAGAAATCCTGTCTTGTTCCCCTCAACCTCTCTGATGACAAAGCAACCCTTTTGGCTGGTATTTTTGGCTGTAAGATTGAAACCTTGCCTTTTACTTACCTGGGATTGCCTCTAGGTACTACAAAGCCAAGGGTTGACCACTTTGGTCCCATTATGAGCAAAACTAAAAGAAAGCTCACTGCCACCTCAAACCTTCTCACTCATGCTAGCAGGCTTCAACTAGTAAATTCAGTTATCTCTTCCCTCCCCACTTTTGCCATGTGCATCCTTCAAGTTCTAGCTGCTGTCTTAGATTATATTGATAGAGCAAGGAGGCACTGTCTTTGGACAGGGTCTGACAGCAACGCCAAAATGATGCCCCTCGTAGCTTGGAAGAAGTGCTCCAAACCAAAGAAAAAAGGTGGACTTGGCATTATCAATCTCAGAAGTCAGAATAGTGCTCTACTCCTGAAACATTTGGATAAATTCTACAACAAAAAGGAAATCCCATGGGTCAAGCTGATTTGGAAGGCTCACTATCCCAGTGGTCAGGTTCCACATGCAACTACTGATAAGGGATCCTTTTGGTGGAGGAATATTCTAAAGCTTTGTGACCAATTCAGAGGTGTTGCCAAATGTCAAATTGGGGATGGCTCCACTGTACTCTTTTGGTCTGACCTCTGGAATGACAACATCCTGCAAGCTAAATATCCACGGCTATTCTCCTTTGCAAAGAATAAGATCATCTCAGTTGCACAGTTCCTGTCAAGCAACACATTGGAGACTCAGTTTCATCTCCCCCTCTCAGAGCAAGCCTATCAAGAGTTCCATAATCTCCAAGATTACATTCAAACAATACAAGTCTCTCAGAATACAAAAGACTCTTGGCAGTACATTTGGGGTAACAAAACTTATTCTTCAGCAAAGTTCTATAACCTTCCCTTCAAAAATATCCAGCCTCCTACTCCCTTTATCTGGATTTGGAACTCCAGATGCTTGAATAAACTCAGGGTGTTCACCTGGCTTCTCATGATGGACAGACTCAACACAAGGAACATCCTAAAAAGAAAAAAAACACAAGCTCGAGGGAAATAACTACAATTGCATTCTCTGCAACAATAACATGGAGGAAACAGCCTTTCATCTTTTCTTCAGCTGCCCTTTCAGCCAAGCCTGTTGGCAGTTTCTGGACATACATTGGGACTTCTCCATAGATTTCTTCCAGATGATGGTTAATGCTGAACAACAATTTCAAAGGACTTTCTTCATGGAGATTTTCATCATAGGAGCCTGGCAGATTTGGAAGCAAAGGAATAACTTCATCTTCGATCGTGGTCATCCCTCCTTTAATAATTGGAAGCAATGTTTCCTGGAAGAAGCCCAGTTGCAGTCTCTTCGCTTATGCCACTCCAAACAACCTGACTTCCTCTCCCTGCTTACTGACCTAGCTTAACTTTGTTGGCTTGTTTCTGCTTGTACAGCCTGTGCAGTTCTCTTTGCTGTAGCCCCCTGGCTCCTCTTGTCCCCCACTTCCTCTTTGTACAGTGTTATTGTTCTTTTTGTTGTTTTTTAATTTAATAAAATCCTTACAGTGGGGGTCTCCCCTGCTGTATTTAAAGTTCAAAAAAAAGTACTCGGATGGATGTTGACCCAGGTAACTTTCTTGGAGGACAGAACATCTTTTCTCAAGGTTCACAGTGTAATCTTCTTTAGTATGATATACAAGCTAACTCTTGTCCTATATGTAGTTTCCTGGTGGCAATTAAATGATGGTACAGCAAAGGAGTTGAGTGCTATGGCACTGAGGATACTGAGGTTAACCTGTGGCTCACTGGCCTACGAGCCAAGTTGGATTGAAATGGTAACATAATGATAAGCTAGTTTCAAACATTCATCCATCAGTTCATCAACTTATCATCATTTCATATGTGTAACTCAGATATTTTTTAAAAGGCTAATAAGAAATTCACACTATTCTCTGTTCCTTTTCAGATCCATAAAGAAAAGCCATCTTGGATTAAAAATAAGCAATTTGAGGATCCAATGTTTGTGACCGTCAACAGAAGGATACAAGGGAAAGCTCAAATGAGAGATAGAGATCCTGTACTTGCGTACCTTCCTCGTGATGACGAACCATTTGAATGGCTGGTGGGCATGTTTTCCAATGAAGCCCAACGACAGGATAATAGGGATTTGCTGATGGCACGAGCGAGAAGCAGCGATGGAATAGGTCTAGCAAAGCTGGCAAATAAATTATTTATTGAGGCAGATTACGTGACTTCTGATGAAGAAAGTGATGAAAAAGCACCAACGCAGCCCATCAAAAGGAAGACGTCGTCTAGTGCTTCATGCTCAAAACAAGAGAAGAGACCACGGCTGGTCAAAGGAAATCTGAAAGATGATGAGTGCGAGGGAAGTGATGGAAACATCAGCTACTAATCTCTGGCGATATCCATGGCCTTGTATGTATCAGCTTAAAAGGATGATACATGATTTGGTATGTTTTTGTGGTCCGTGAACTCTTAGGTGTTGCTGGCTTTAGGAGTTTGGAACTTTGTTACTTTTGTTGGGCTATTAACTTACCGATGTTTGTCTGAAATCTGAATGCTTGCAGTCAGATTTGGTTATTGCATTCATGATTATTATGCTTTCGTTAGAAATAGAAATAGTAGCTCCAAACTTCTAAAACGTGAGAATGTATTTATAGACTACAGTAGTGAAATGAAACCACCAGCTCCAAACTAGAGAAAAGAAGCTTTGAGCATCGTTTCATTTGCTTAAAAAGCAAAGTGGGATAGCCAAATTAGTCACTGAAGTCTGGTGGGATGCCTAATTTGGCCCCTGATGTTGCGGTTTGACCAACACAGTCCTTGAACTATCTATCATCTTTGATGAAAGAAAAAGAGAATAGCCCATATACTGGCAGCTGGCGTTGACTCCTTTCTTGCTCTGTGGAGCCAATTTAGAGCCAGGAAAAATCAAACCTTATGCTTGAAAACATTTATGTCTGAGCCAAATGAGCGCTATCATGAGGAAACTGAAATTTTCTTCAAAATGGTTTAGTGACACCACTTGCTGCTTGAACGTGAAGAGCCTTTATGAGAAGAGAATTGAGCTCAGGCTATGTTTATTTCTAAAGAATGGGAGGACATTAAGTGGTCAAAGGAAACTATGGACAAGAAATTCTATAATCTAGTACTATTAAGCAACGAGTTCTGGGATAAGGTGTTAGAGCAAACCACAATGTGCTCACAAAGCAGTTTATGGACTTAAAATATTCCATACAGGCTAGCTGAAGCATTGTGGAACTAGTCCATAGCAAAAGACACTCCTAAGGCTATGGACTACCTATAAGAAATAAAAAAATGTTAGTGGTGAGAGAAGAGGGATTGGTAGGTGAACGGTTGTGCTTTTGGATGAGTTCTTTATACGTTAATGGACCCATTCCCATTCTTTAGTCCATTTAGATTACAACATTGTTAGGGAGTATCCAGAGATGAGGAGGGAGATCGGCAACCTAGAGGGTGAGGAGAGCGACGAGTGATGGCGATGTGAGTGAGTGGAGGGTCAAGGGGAGGACCGTGGGCGTTACGCGCTCGTGCTGACGTCCGGCGGCTATGGGAGGAGCCAGAGACGAGGAGGGAGATCGAGATCCGAGAGGGCGAGGAAGAGAGCGGGCGAAGGCGATGACAATGCGAGCAAGAGGAGTGGAAGGACAATGGAAGGGTTTAGGGTTTTGCCCCTCCATGCCTCCGATTTTATACGCGAGACGAGCAACGCGGCTAGTCAACGAGCCACTGGGCCAAGCCGCGACGTTCGGGGAGCGGGGGAGGTCTGCTAGGCGCCTAGGCCTTGTGACCGTTGGGGCGGGCCTTAGTGGGCCAACCCCCTTATCGGGCTGTGCTCGTGCCGGCCCAATGTGTCGGTGTGCGGCCCAAGCATGGCACTAGGCTGTAGGCCAGGCCGGCATGGTCACGAGCCTCTTCGGGCCATGTCATGCTCGGGCCAGGCCTTAATATGCCGTGACTCGTGCCTCCGTTAAAGGCCCGGCCCTATTAGACATATATAAACGACACCCACTGTAGCAGCCAGTAGGTCCATCTTGAAGTTGAAGACTATTTGGAAGCGACGGTTTGCACCGAGAATTTGGATCAAATAAATGCACAGAGAAGTCTGCAGCAGAGAGGGTGCATGCAGCAGCCGCGCGCGCCACAGCCTGTGAGTGTGAGATGGATGAACAAGAAGCACGGCCTACCGTCCCATCATTTGCCGTGCCGGCCTAAGCTGTTCCAACCAAAATCGAAGCACCGGCCGACGAACTTGTGCACCTATAATTGTCCTCGGTTCCTGGCGCACTGATAGGACAAAGCTATAAATCCACCTCAAATGAGTAGCAACCCCTCTGCAAATCAAGTACTAATCAGTAATCACCATGACGAAGGTGCTCCTGGACATGTTCCTCGTGCTGCAGCTGTTACTACAACTCCTCCGTGGCGCCGCGGCAGACAGGGTCCCGGCGGTGATCGTGTTCGGCGACTCGACCGCGGACACTGGCAACAACAACTTCATCCAGACGCTCCTCCGGGGCAACTACACGCCTTACGGCCGGGACTTCGCCGGCGGGGTTGCCACCGGCCGCTTCTCCAACGGCCGCCTCGCCGCCGACTTCGTCTCCCAGCGGCTCGGCCTGCCTCCCGCTGTGCTGGCGTACCTCGACCCTGGCCACGGCATCCACCAGCTCGCGTCGGGTGTCAGCTTCGCCTCGGCTGGTAGTGGGTTCGACGATATAACTGCGCAAATCTTTGTGAGTTTCCCATGCAATTTTTAACCATACAATTCAAATTAGTTGTTTTTTACGTTATTATATAGTATTATAAAGAATTCACGTAACTTCGATTTCCTGCATGCAGTCGGCAGTGACCCTGACTCAGCAGATAGAGCACTTCAAGGAGTACAAACAGAAGCTCCGGCGCGGGCTGGGCGGCGCCGCCGCAGACCACATCGTCGCTAGTTCACTCTACCTCTTCAGCGTCGGCGGCAGCGACTTCCTGGGCAACTACCTCCTCTTCCCCATCAGGCGCGGCCGCTTCACCCTGCCGGAGTACGAGGCGTACCTCGTCGGCGCGGCCGAGGCGGCGGTGCGCGCCGTGTACGCGCTCGGCGCTCGGCGGGTCCGCCTCCCGGGGCTGCCGCCGCTGGGCTGCCTGCCGCTGCAGCGGACCGTCAACCTCGCCGCGCCCGGGGACTGCAACCGGTGGCACAACATGGTGGCGCGCAGATTCAACCGCGGGCTCCGAGCCATGGCGAGCAGGCTCAGCCGGGAGCTGCCGGGGGCGCAGGTGGTGTACGTCGACGTTTACCGTCTCTTGGCGGACGTGATCGCCAGGCCATGGGCGTATGGTTTTGAGAATTCAGTGCGGGGATGCTGCGGCACGGGATACTTCGAGACGGGAGTGCTGTGCAGCTTGGACAATGCACTCACATGCGAGGATGCGGATAAATACGTCTTCTTTGATGCGGTCCATCCATCACAGAGAGCCTACAAGATCATAGCCGACGCAATTGTACATGCCGCGTCACACAGATCGACCCGAGTAGCTTAGTAGTGGCATTATATATCTCGTCTCGGTGAATTTGGATTCTATACATATATACAGCTTGTACTCGAGTCTAATTCAATGTAGGAGGTACAGTCTAAGCTATAAATGCAGAAAGTAAGCATCCGCATTATGACGTATTTTGTATGTTGTCCTGACTAGTATATTATATCATATATCATCCACTTACGTGTAAAATACAACGTCTACGAAGTATCAATTCACTTTAACGGTTTAAGTTTATTTTACACACCGAGCCAGCTTGCTTTGAAATAGAGGAATTGTAAAACGCAGAGACGAGAGAAAACAAAGGAAAGAAATAGGGGAAAGGCTAGCGCCTGGACTTTGGGCAGGGGGCTAGCGTCCAGACGTCCGTGCCGTACGTCTACTTCATGTGGGGTTCTGTGTCGCTCCGTGTCCCGTGCCCGCTCCATGTTTCACGCCCGCTTCCGTCTCGATCTGCGGCCACACGGTTTTCCGCGCCTGCCGCTCGCACCCCATCCACACCCACGCTCATGCAGGCAGGCCCAGCAGCTGCAGCAGACGGCTGCTGCAGATGGGATCCCCTGCAACATGTGCAACACCAGATCTACTTTTGCAACGTCTAGAGAAAACATTTACAGCATACGTCCAAAACAGTTAAAACACTTGTAACGTACGTCTGAAATACAATGGAAACACGTGTGTATAGCCATTGCTAAACATATGCAATATATAGATGAAACATTTGTAACATATGTGTGAAAACTTATGCAACATCCGATGAAACACTTGCAACATAAAAGTGTAAAACATATGCAACACCCAGATAAAACACGTGCAACATCCGTCTGAAAAACAGCTGAAACATTTGGAATGGACACTTGCAACATACGTGTATAGTCATTGCAACATATGCAACATCTTGATCTACTTTTGCAACATCCATATGAAACACTTGCAACATGCATATGAAACACTTGAAAGATATGCTTGCAACACGCGCTTGCAACATCCAAGGAAGGAAGGGAGCGCGAGGTGTAGCCGGAGAAGCCCGCTCCAGGTCTAGCCACTTTGGATCTCGTGATGTTGCGAGCAAGTCGAGCGTCGCCACGGTGCCGGTGTCGATAACGGCCATGACCTCTTGGTAGGGAATGACGGCGTGGACAGCACCTCAAAGCGGCGAGGGACGAGGCATGGCACGCAGGGGTGGGGACTGGGCATGGTGCGACGAGGCAAAGTGGGCGCAGTGGGGGATGAAGCACGGCACGGCGGTAGACGTGGCGCGGCTCGACGCGAGATAGGGGCACCGCCGCAAGGCGGCTTGAGGCGAGCGGACAGCGCGGTGATGAAGCGAGGAGTTGCGATTTCTATTGGCTGTTGCAATGTAGATGGAGTAGATAGAGGAGAGAGCGTAGGTGTGCCTGTTGAGCCGGTCACTGTGCTGGAGCGAGTCCGGAGCAGAGTGTCCGATTTTTTTAAGATTCCAAACGTATGTTTGTAGCATTACCCAAGAAATAGGGGTACGAACTAAAGGCTCAACTGGTTGTCCGGGTTCATTGTGGTGAAACATGTCCACCCAAGTTCAAGTTTTCAACTTGACATGTGTGTTCGCATTTTCTTAGATTTATTCTATGATGTAACGGTGTTATTGTTTTAGTGATAGGTGATGTGTCCAGCGAGATGCCTTTGGTGTACGTGTACTTGCATTTCTTAGATTATTCTGAGATGTAACAACATTATTTTTTCGGCGTTTGAAAACAGAAATACTAATAGCTTGATTTGTGGTAAACATATATAGTTGTTTAGATTAAACAAGAGCTAAACACCCCTTTATTCGGATGTGCTCATGAAGCTTGGGTGTATGTGTTTGCACTTATACGGGCAGGCGCGGATCTAGAATTTTTAGCCGTTGATGTCACTAATGTATAACTGTACAGAACCTTTAGATTCTTTTGTTATAATACATTAGTATTGTAGTGGTATTTGTACAAAGCCATTGATGTCACGGGACAGCAATACTTGTACTGTGGATCCGCCCCTGTATACGGGTGATGGGTGAATAGAGATCTAAAACATAGGATTGGAAAAAATATCAATTTTGTAGAAACGAGTATTTAGGCCCCGTTCACTTCCCAAAATATTTCCTCTGTCATCCGTCACATCGAATTTTTAGACGCATATATGGAGCATTAAATGTAGGTAAAAAAAACTAATTGTACAGTTTGTCTGTAAAGTTCGAGATGAATCTTTTAAGCCTAATTATTTTATGGTTGGATAAATTTTGCCAAATAACAACGAAAGTGCTACAGGAATATTTTCCCTAAATATTTCGGAAGTGAACACAGCCTTAGAACATAGAAATAATAATAGCATTGGAATTTATTGGTTTATGTAAACACAATTATTTAAACTAGCAGGACAGTGTCACGTGTTAATATATCAACTTTGATCAATTATAGATAAAAAAAGTATAAATATTTATAATATCAAATAAATATCATTAGATTAATTATGAAATGTATTTTCATAATAAATTAATTTAGAGTTATAAATGTGAATACTATTTACTACAAACTGGGTCAAACGTGAACCACTTTACGTGGCACGCATGTAGTACTCTTTTACAAAGTGACATATGAATTAATAAAATTAATGTGTCTTGGGCGAGCCCACATTAGCACATGGCTCACTACTACATAATTCATCGTCACTGTTTTTGAGCTTCGCTTCACAATTTTTTAGCCAAACAGGTTCAGCTCCATACAATTCTACTTCAGAAAACGGTGGAGTTGTGAGAGCATTGCTCCATAAACATCAAAGTTTAACTAGGTAGCATGCCCGTACGTTGATATGGATAGTTAACATTTTGTACTAAAGACATATGAATCGCACGATAAGTAAAAATTAAATACTAATGTTAAAGTAACATTTAATACAAAATACAAAGTTTATGAAATTAACACAGTTACGGAGAGTGCGGCGTCGCAGGCTCACAAACTCCACTGTATAGACCTTTCCGTGATGCGGCTAAGATAATGTTTTATATCAGCATAATTCTTTCATGCGCCAATAAATCCACGAATAAGTTCTGCCGCATCTCTATATTATCATGTACACAGGTTCGAGTATATATGTAAATATTAGTGTCTGTCACATGGGTAATATTGCGTGTCTTGAAACATCTCTCACAAAACCTTAAAACAAAGTGTGTTATACTCACCATATAAATATGTGTGGCTTGTCTATTCCACGCAGACATATATTATAGAATAATCTATCCACTTGAGTGATGTGGCAAGATTCACCATCAGCGATATATTAAAAATGTAATAAAAAAATGTTATCAAGGCAAGGCGATAAGTAGCATAGAGTTTACCTTCATAGGCTATAGCCTCTAAGAGGGCATGCACCAAGAGCTCCTCTAAGAGTAGCAGGTACTTGGACATAACAAAATGAGTCATGAGATTCTTTTGCCACCACTACCACTGCATTAGGACTATAGAACATGAGTTATTGGTTGTGAAAGAAAACAACACCATTCAACTATGTAAGAAAACAGCATGCTATATATAGTTATTTAACAAGCCATAAATCTTTTTTATTTTCTCCAATCATGAATCACTTACAAATTTATTCTATTAGCTATTATTAATTTTGAAAAGAATAAAGCTATGGCTGATAAAGGTAAATTTTATGATTAATTCTTTCTTCATTGTATAATTATGTTGAAGAAAATTAGCAGGCTTTATCTAATGAATAGACGAGATTGAATAATGCACATATGCATATATAAACCACTAATATGCTCTTCTAAAATTCCAGGTGATTGTAGCACCGAATTTATTGGATTTCTGATACAACTCAATCTAGTACATGGTATACTTGAAACATAGCCCCAAACTCCTAATTTTGTATTCACGTGTCAATTGCATTTGTCCTATTTTCCAAGATTCGACAATTTCAATATAGGCATTTTATTAGACACTTATACTATTTAGATGCCTCCTATGCTAACATCCATTTGCTAGGTGTTGTCTAATTATGATCTTATAGATACAAATTGGGGCACTAGAATTAAATATATGATGATCAATTGTGAAAAAGGGTATGTATTTTCCTTACTGTCAGGTGCCCATATTGAGATGCGCACAAGTTAGAGGAGTGCTGCACAGTGCAAGATGCAACCTATTAAAACTTTTATGCAGTGGAAGAATAACACAATGGAGGGAGAAATTAAGAAGTGAGGAAACACATGCATCAGGGCACAACCAAACATCGATGACTTAATATGTGCTGGCATATCATCAGGTCTAGTAACTATAATAGAACTTTCATGATCTCTAGATGTTTCTTTACCTGAAGTATCAGTACCAGCTGTATTTTTGAAGTCCATTGATGATTTATTATGACAGGTGTGGCATTGGGAACTCCCATTAACATGTTTGCTATTGCTAAGCCTTTCAATCACATATTGGATGGATCTAGAAGAGTAAAAAGATCGCACATTACCAAGCAATACTTGATTGAATTTAAAAATAATAAACATAGATTATATCTGGAATAATCAACCATAAGAAATGAATATGAAGCTCTTCAAACCATGCACTGCATTGAAGCAAGTAGGATGGGCAGAACTTAGAAACATATAAGATAATTCACATCATGAGTTATCTATATTTAACCGCAGCCATGTGAAAGGCATTTAAATCACCAGCCCAGAAATTGAAAGAAGTGCAAATATTTCTACTGGTCGAGTCGACTGCAGCCTGCAGACATGGTAATTAGCAACTATTATTTATTATGCCCACAATTTAGCTTTTAGTAAATAGCAAGACTCACCCCAACTATTAAATATGTCTGGAGATTCGTGAAGTTCTTATTCAGCTCCTTAACATGACTTAAGATTCATCCCCAAGGCGTAATTCGCCTAACCAAAAGATGGTTAATTATTATCGATAATCAAGATAAATAAATAGACACAACATTACTCATACAATAAATGGACCATAAGTACCAGCATCAGGGGCAAGCCCATGGTTGCGTTGCGTACCTTTTAGCTGCTCCTGCACAGGTGCAACACCCCTCCTCGACACAAGGCGTTAATCTGCACATTATAGGCAGGCAGACCAGGCTCGACCCCTCTCTCAATCATTTCGTCAAACAGCTTCTGAGCCGTCTCTGGCTTCACAGCTAGCCAACCCAGAGATCAGGATGGTGTGGCTTCACAGCAATAGCCAACCCAGAGATCAGGATGGTGTAAGCTTTCACTGAGACATCAATCTGAATTGGTGACTCCCTAAAGAATGCATCCGCAGATCATATTTCAACCCTGGCATTTCAGTTCAACCACTCGAAGGATTCATAGTCATGTTAGAATGATCTCATCCATCTTAACCCAACGGTTAAGATGGACCCTTTGACCGTGTCTTGATCGGGGACACTTAACCGACTTCTAGTCGGTGGGCCCCTGTCGCGCAGCTCTATAAAGAGGAGGTGGGGGCCAGTGGCACGGAATGTGAGGTTCGACGCCACAGTAGCCACCACTCCTAACCGCTAGACCGATCGAGCAGGAGCTGACAGCGACGGGAAGATCCCACCGGCGACTGCACCACCGAACCAAGGCGATGGTATGTGTCTAGTCCCAACTCTCTTTTCCCCATCTCTGTCTCTCCCGATGCACACGATATCTATGACAAATGTGAAAGGAAATCCCACTGATCTGCGTCTAGAGATCCTAAAGATGCTAGTCTTATCTAACATTGGTACCGGAGCTGGACTGTTTCTAGCGCGTAGATCCAGTTTTGGGAAGATAGAAAAGAGCAACCGATTTTGAATCGGTCAACATACACCGAAACCCTAACCCTAACTGACAGAGAAATAGAGTTTTCGGGAAAAGAAGAAAAGATTTGACCGGATCGGTTTTTGATTCGACGAAGGAAAGCCCAACCCTAACCCTAAAAGAAAAGGAAGAAGGACGGCGAGCACCGGGGGCCTACCTAGGGTTTTTTCCCCGCCGCTGTCACCACCGCCGTCCGTGCGGAAAAAGAACCGCCGTCACGCGGTGAGAGGAAAGAAAGAAGAAGAACAGACGAATCAAATGATTCGAAAGAAATACCAAACGCAACCCTAACCCTAAAGATGAGGACGGAGAGGAAAGGGAAATCCATGGACGCCGCGCACGGGAAGGACTCAGCGGCGACCTCGCCGGCGTTCGGCTGACGATCCGTGGCGCCGTCGTCGTTGCGGGCATGATTTTCTGGGCACCGACGTGGAGCCGATCGACGGTGGCGCGCTCTCCCTACGGGGAGCGCGCACGCCGGCGAGAGGGCCCACGGCGGCGCCGTTTTCCTCCAGCCGCCACGGGTGGCCACCAGCAGCTGTTGCTCCTTTCGGCCGCGACGGTGAGAGGGAAAGGAAGAGAAAAGAAAAGGGAAGAGTGAGATGGGGAGCCGGTCGAACCGGCGGCTCCTTCACCGACGCCGGCGGCGGCGCCATCTCTAGAGTATGCGGCGCTCAGAGAAAAGGAAGGAGAAGAATGAGCCTTAGGGTTCGGGGAAGCGGCGCCGTGGGTTTTGTTCCCGCGACAAAGCCGCCTGGCCGTCGGATGTGGCTGCACGGCTGTGATCAGCCGGGCCGCTTTCGGCCCAGGCGGGAACGCAGATTGCCGGCCCAGGCCCACGTTGTGGCCTGGGCACTGGGGAGGGCTGTCGCGGGCGCTGATGGGCCACGGGCCTATCTTTGCTACTGGGCCGCAGAATGTAAAGGAAGTCGTGCAGGTCGTGGGCTGCGTTTGCTAGGCTGAACCGAGCGGGCCGAACCGCTCAAGCCGAGCTGAGAGCGCAAGCGGGCCGAACCGACGCAATTTTGGGCTGTTGTAGTGCTGCTGGGCCTGATGCAAAGAATGCACAGTAAAGAATGTAAATTGAGTTTATTATTTTCAGAAGCAAATTTTTTGAAGTATTTTGTATAGTTTCATCTCTATTCAATTTTGATCCAACGAGATAAATTGTCTAGAGAGTAAACAAGTAAAGAAAATGCTTCTGAATTAGTATTATTGTTCACGTTTTCCGCTGCAAAGATAAATGATGGTTATCTCCTAATTAAATTCGAACCAACGGGAGAATTTAATTTTGAGAGATAGAAAGAAAATTCAGAAAATTTAGATTATGTTTATCCTCTATTTAATTAGAGGAGTAGAAAGATATGTCTTTAAAGTTAATTATGGTATTGTTATTTTCTGACCAACGTTGATGATAATAATATTATAATTTTATGAGTTAAAGTTTAAAGTTTAAATCTCTGATGAATTTTGCATCAAAGTGAATAATTTTTCAGAGAATAGATGAGAGACAAAAGATGCTCCAAGAGCGAGCAGAATGTAATGTATTTTCATGTTTCCGCTGCAATGATGATGACGATCTTCATAATTAAATTCGAACCAACGGGAGAATTTAATTTTGAAGAGGGTTATAAAATAATTGAGTTTTCATATGTTAATTCCATTTCTGCCCAACGGTGATGTGGAATTAATGTAGAGGAATGTTGTTTTATTCTATTTCTGCCCAACGGTGATATAGAATAGAACATAAAGATTTAAAAGTTTAATGTGCATGTCTTTAACCAGACCAATGTAGGGTTATTTTCATGCTTATTATTGTTGATTACTGATTAATGTTTTCAGACAAAGAACTTCATGCCTCTATTCTTGAAGGGTGAAAAGGAAATGAGCTGGGTACTTGTGACTCAGAAGATGAAAAGTGCAATTTTGCAGAAAGAAGACCATTGTGTAAGGGACTACGGTCTCTTTAAAGAATGACTTCAAAAGAAAGATTTTCAGGATATTGATCCAAGAAAGAAATAGAACAATAAGAGCTTAGTTTAAGAGATGTATTTTATGTACTCTTTAAAATAATAATAAGTAATATAATTTTAGTCTTAATCATCATGTTTGAAATGTAATAAGTGACATGCATGTTTAATTTGACCAACATCGGATTAAGCATGTGTGTTAAAGAGTATTTGAACTTATTTCTAAATTTGTTGAATGGATATGAGCCAATATTAACATTTATGTCCCTTCAAGAAAATTATCTCGCATGGCGGGAAAAAGTTTGTGATAATACCCGTATGACGGGAAAAGTTTGAGAAAATACCCGCATAGCGGGGTAAAGTTGGCATAGTACTTATGTTAATCAATCCTGCATGGCGGGAGAAATTTGACATAGTACTTATCCTGCATGGCGGGAGAAAATTGTGATTACTCATGTGCTTTGTGTGTATTCCGCACAGAGAGAAAAGTTTAGGGTAGCTCTTATGCTATCCTAGTATAAGTTTAAGGAGAACAGAAAGCTACAGACGAACCTCAAGATAAGAATGACATGTAAGCGTGACTTGCGAAAGTATTAATGATAAAAGACTCTGTTGAGTTTTTGAAGTGAAATGAGGAAAAAGTACTCCCAACGAATCAAGAAATAATTTCATTTGCATGATGTAATCATGTGGATGAAGAAAGTAATCAAAGTTTCCTCATTCATAAGAGTTCTGGATAGTTTTCGAAATTGTGGTAGAAAAGTTCATACCACATTTCGAGGGGGAGAAAGGTGAGTCAATTAAGAAAGTTTTAAGAAAGATTTTTCCCCATAATTCAGACAATGCGATGCATACTAAAGTGATCTATAAAAGATGAATGTGATCGTCGGGGAGTAAGACGGTCATAATAACGATACCCCTAAAGTAAAGATATAGCTAAATTCATGGACCTTTTTTAAAGTTCCAACAGAAAGATAGCATAGTCAGCCAGTATTTTATACTGGACGTCTTTAGAGTTTTAAAGGCAGTGCTAAATGCACCATATGAGTTTTATCAGATTAAACCCAAAATAAGAAAATTAAAGATGGGACAATCTGGGGGAGCATGGTACAAAGAAACCTGACTCCGCAAGGAGGATGGATAATGTAAACAAGGATCTTGTTACACAGGACCTTATAGAATCAATTATCTTTTGGCAATAAAGGTCAAGAAATGCTAGTAGCTAAGGCCCCAGAAAGTCTCAAAGAATAAGAAAGTCAGATATTTCTGATGATTATAAAGTCTATATTGGTGAAATTCAAATGGAGGGTAATCCCACCTAATTTGAAGAAGCCATGAGAGACGTTTACTCGTCTAAGTGGCAAGAAACAAAGAAAGATAAAATGAAATCGATAATACCAATAATATTTTGGGATCTAGAATAAATTCCTAAGGAGCCAAGACAGTAGGCTGTGATGGGTCTACAAGACGAAATGTGACTCCAAAGGGAATGTGTAAAGATGTGGAGCGCGACTTGAATCAAAAGTTTTTTGCGCGAAGCGAATGAATAGATTACAATGAGTGCTAGTGGCACATTATGATCTGAGTTACATCAGATGAAAGTAAAGATAGCATTTCCCAATGGGATTTGTATGAAAGTAATTACGTGGCATAACCCAGAGGTTTTGTCATGAAAAGAAAGAATGTAAGGGATGCCACCTGTAGAAATCTCTTATGGAATGGAGCAAATCTATAGACAGTGGCATTTAAAGTTGAAGAGTCAATTAGAAATTTTGGGTTAAAGATAATGAGAGGACAATTGCGTATGTACAAAGTTATAGAAGGGGAAATTCATTTCCTAATCTTGTGTGGTTGACACCTTAATGGTTAATGGTGATGTCAATCTACTGCATGAGAAGAAGTTTTTGTCCTCAAGGTTCAATGAGAAAATTCTCGGTGAAATGTATCTCGTTAAAAGAATGAAATTCACCGAGATAGAAGAAAAGGGGTATTATGACTATCGCATAGGCATGCTAAGAAAAGTTTCTAAAGAAATAAAGTACCTATGCGGGTAAACCTACGCCTGTTCTCATGGTCAGGGTAATAGTTTTGAGAACTTTGATGTTCCAAAAGTAATGTAAGATTGTTATAGATGGACGTCCTATATGCTTCAGCTGTTAGAAGCTTAATGAGTACAAAGATAAGACCTTGCCCTGACACAGTTTACATATCCGGGTTGTTTTGGCAAAAGTCCAGTCCAGATATAGATCACTGGAATGGAGTTAAAAAGTCGGCCTCATGCTAAAAAGGAAAGAACAAGTACTCTCAAGTAGTTGTGGGTACAAATGTTATATTTTGGCGAGATGTTTAGTGAAACCCACATAGTAGCTAACACTCGCAGTTGGAGTTTTATTGTGGAAAAGCTCCAAAAGAAACAGTTCTAGTATCATCAGTGATGTAAAGTTATAATATAGCATGATATGAGGCTGAGGGACAGGCAAAATGGTTAAGTAACTTGTACCCGGAATTGATAATGGTTGTCAACAGCAATGACCATTTAAGTAGTTTGCTCCTATAACAACGAGTCAAGTGTGCCGCCAAACACATTGACATTAAAGTTGTACGTTGTAAAGGAGAAAGTCCGGAATCATACTAATGGTATTGAATGTAAAAGTAACATAAAAGTGCTTACGGATCCACTTACCAAGGCTTACCGCCCAGTGTGTTAAGAGAACACACAGTCGACATGGGTTTATGGTATAGCCTATGATTTCCGGACAATAAAGGGCCCAAAGTTAAAGAATCTGTTTCAGATCAAAGATGTGTATTGTAGTTGTTAAATCTATCGGCGACTGACCGTGACAATGAGGCATGCTCTATACACTGATTTGTGATGGAACAAATAAAAGTGAAAGCAATTAAAGTCAAAGTTTAAAGTTAAAGTATAAGATGAGATCAAGGGGGAGAATGTTAGAATGATCTCATCCATCTTAACCCAACGGTTAAGATGGACCCTTTGACCGTGTCTTGATCGGGGACACTTAACCGACTTCTAGTCGGTGGGCCCCTGTCGCGCAGCTCTATAAAGAGGAGGTGGGGGCCAGTGGCACGGAATGTGAGGTTCGACGCCACAGTAGCCACCACTCCTAACCGCTAGACCGATCGAGCAGGAGCTGACAGCGACGGGAAGATCCCACCGGCGACTGCACCACCGAACCAAGGCGATGGTATGTGTCTAGTCCCAACTCTCTTTTCCCCATCTCTGTCTCTCCCGATGCACACGATATCTATGACAAATGTGAAAGGAAATCCCACTGATCTGCGTCTAGAGATCCTAAACCAGGGGACTGGACCATGAGAAGGCACACCGCCAGCAGGCCATCCATGCCGCCGCTGCAACTATTGCCACTGCTTTCCTTCTTCACCAAGTGCTCCTCCACCGAGCTCCTAGAGATTGTCTGATTCAATTTTCGACACTGCTTGCCTCTAGACTCCAGTAACAAACACATGAGAATACAATTTTATACAGGGTGCAGTTGGTGAGTGCTAGCTCACCGAGTCACTAGGTCCTGGGTTCGAAGCCGTCTCTCTGCAGAATTTCTGTGGGGGTAAGACTTTGCTTCGGTTATTCTCTTTCCCAGACCCCACTCGTGTGGGAGCCTCTGGCACTAGGTCTGCCCTTTTTTAGTAACAAACACATGAGAATACTGGTCAGTACCTCTCTCCGAAGCTCCTCATCGACTCTATGGCCATTAGCCGCCTCCACATCCAGCTTAGCAGTCACTTCATCGATACTGTAAAGGACAATATCGCACAACAAAAGTAAGAATTTCCTAACAGGCCTCAAAACTAATTGGAACACCAAAATTTGCACATTATTATTCATTCAAAAAAATGTTGTTCCAATAGCCTTAAATTCAAAACAGGCAATACTGCATTATCCGAAACATAGTAGCTGCCAAAAATACATCTAGAATCACAAAATTGCTTCAAATTCCACCATAAGTGTCACAAGATTTGTCAATCCCAAATCCTGCATCAGAGAGGCAACTAAATGAGCCATGGGCAGCAGCACAAACTATGTGGATGAGGAAGTAGGCTTACATCAAACATTAGGAGGAATGGAATAATCCTTGTAAAGATCATCGTTTCACTCCACAGCTGTGGTGCCTATAAAGAAATGAGTATTTTAGTCAGTATAAGAATGAGATTGGATGAAACAAAGAGGCATGAAAATAACAGGTCTACCAGCTGTTTTGATCCAATCCTGAACACAAACAAGCTCTTCAGTCCTTGAAGCTACCTTGCAGTCAATACTGCAGGGTAGTGCCAATATATCACGTGCCATTCAAGAAATTGTAGGATAGGTCAAATCATGCTATCCACCACAAGGTTTTTCCTACTGGTATTTTAAAAATCTCGGTGGTCACCGATAAACGGGAATATCAGCATATCTATTTGGATGAGTGGACTTTGGCGTCTATTTGGATGACAAAATTTTAAAAATATGTAAATTTCGGACGATAGAGGAAAAATTTCGGACCCAACCGGTAAACGGGATATCTCGGAAATTTCGGATTCTACCGGCCGATATTTTTTTCCCTCACCATTCGAGCACACTGGAGTCACCTGTTGTCAGACATGGCTCTTGCAAGTACTGATTGCATTGAGACAACGACCTCTCACTGTATGGATATTTAGATACAATGGAAAAAAAACTCTATCAGCATATCACGATCAACTACAGTTCCTTGCTAAAGCTTAAAAAGCCAATGCCGTAGATGACATTGTGGCCGCACAGAGCCTGTCCATTGGAGAGCATGACACCGACCTTGAGCGGCCTGGTCGCTGCAGGCTCAGCCGACAGTACCAGCGACTTCTCAAAAAAACAGTACCAGCGACGCCGAGGGCTCGCCGAATTGGTTGAGGAAGAGCTTGGCGATCTCATGTGCGACAGATCAATTGAGTCTGCCACGAATCTGATGAGCTCAATGAAATCCATAGCAAACCACATACCTGAGCTCCGAAGTTACAGCAGCGTTGGCCGGTCACTTACCAGGGTTGCTCGCAACGGAGCTGGCAGGGCCGTCGACGTCCAAGAAGTTGGAGCGGAGGACGGAGGGGAGGGGCAGCGTGTGTAGGACCTGATTTGTCTGCACCTTACTGTACACGGAGACAGTGGCGGACCCAGGATTTGGCCAAGACTAGAGCCAAATCCTGGCGAACAAATCTGAGCGGGCAAAATTCGAAAGCTACGGCCCATATATATATATACACACACACACATATGTATGTCATAGAAAATAAATTTTCTCAAGCAAACCTTGTAAATCTAGAGAAATTCTTTAACTATATAATTAATAGTACGATACAGTAGGTATGAAATAGCAATGAACATTGAAAAATAAATACCTATTGGCTAGTGATGATTTATTGCATTCGTCTCTTCCACTTCCATTTCCTCGATAACAACTCCTAGTTTGGACAAGATATAACAGTTAATTAGAACAAGGATTGAGGGATAGCCAAAAAATTAATCTCAATGATAACTATGCATTTGTATCCTAAATGGAATGTAACATACCAGAAGTACTAGGTAGATTAGGTAACTTCATCTTCCGGGTCTTCAATTCTTGAAAATGATGTAAGATGTCATCGTCTTTAAGAGTTGCAAATATCTCTCGCTCAACATAGCATATCATCCTATGATTCAACCAGTCATCCCCCATTTTATTCCGAGACTCAGTCTTGACAAACTTCATAGCTGAGAAAATCCTTTTTACTGTTGCTGTTGCAACTGGTAGAGTCA
The DNA here is from genome assembly GCA_022457205.1 of Saccharum spontaneum. Classification (NCBI taxonomy): domain Eukaryota; kingdom Viridiplantae; phylum Streptophyta; class Magnoliopsida; order Poales; family Poaceae; genus Saccharum; species Saccharum spontaneum. The sequence goes on along the minus strand of CM039581.1, from coordinate 59,917,785 downwards.
AGGCCAACACAATGAGGCGATAAACTAATGGAAAGGTTGTGTGCCTATCAGTTTGAACCATCTTAATAGCAAGAACACCAAGGTCAATACAAGATGTGAATGAAGGATCAGCTCTTACATCACTAATAAAATTGTCAAGTTGGCCTAGAAGCTGATCACGGTCATATTGGGAGAAATCAACATCATAAATCTCAGCAAGTTCAATTAGTTTCTCACGATCATAATTTGCAAAGGAATTCTTTGGATCTAGACAAGCAATGCATCTCAATAAGCGGGTAGACCTTTCAGCAAACTGATTATTTAATTCAACAATAACTTGATCATGCACCACATTAAAGATCTCATTTTTGAAATGATGGTAGTAGGTTACCTGCTGCCCTCTACGACCCTTGAACGGCCTCGAATAGTTCTTGTATCCTCCATATTTGGGATAATGATGTGATGGATCCCACAGAACTCCTTTACCTCCTCAAACAGTTCATCCCAGCCATGTTGCCTTACATCATTGATTTTCTCCAATGTGATTCCAATCAAAGCAAGAGCCCGAACAATATTCTGATCCTTTCTTTGCAAGCATTGCGATAAATCATTTGTTATGCCCAATAATCTGATCATAAGATGCATTATAAACACAAACTCAAAATTTTCCATTTGTAACAGCAAGCCTGAAGCTGTTGATCTCTTATCTCCAACACCATCTTCAATGATATTTTCTAATACCTCTAAGACTGAGTCCCACATATGGAAAAGACGATATAAAGTTTTGTGATGTGAACCCCATCTTGTATCCCCTGCCCTTACAAGGCTAGTTTCTTGATTTTTCCCTCTTTCACTAAAAATTTGACCACTTTCCAATTGATTTACAATTCTATCATGGTGGCTTTGGGCCAACTGATCTTTTCTCTTACAAGAAACATTGACTGTGTTGACAATCGATGAGATGAGGTTAAAGAAATCATATACTGAACCACAACATTGAGCAACTGAGACAACAACTAATTGCAATTGATGTGCAAAGCAATGTATATAAAAAGCATATGGATTCTCATCCAATATCTTTCTTTGCAGCCCATGAAATTCTCCTCTCATATTAGATGCCCCATCATATCCTTGCCCACGAACTCTAGACATAGACAAACCATGGCGAGCAAACATACCATCTAAAGCTTCCTTTAGAGATGATGAAGTTGTATCAGCAACCATCTTCATACCAAGGAACCTCTCAATAACTTCCCCTCGTGCATTGACAAACCTAGAGTTAGATATTGCAACAAAAATCAGCATACAAGTATACACAAGAAATTGGCAATGAATTGTAAAAAAGAAATCAGCAATAAGAAAAATACAGACCTTAGTACAATAGCCATTTGTTCCTTGATAGATGCATCCCGTGCCTCATCAACCAAAACAGCAAAATACCTATCCCCAATTTCAGCAATAATTACTTTGGAGGTCTCTTCCGCACAAGCTTTGCACAAGTCCTTTTGCACTTTATGGGAAGTCATTGTGTGGTTCTTACCAGCAGAATCCAGTAACCTTGCTGCTTTTGCATCTTTTTGCTTATACCAATCTAGCATTTCTAAGAAATTTCCCTTATTGTTCGACTCAGATGACTCATCATGTCCACGAAAAGCATGGGCTTGCAAAAGAAGAAATCTTACAACTCCCAATATAATGATTAAACGACCTCTATATTCTTCTTCTGCCTTCTGACTTCCCCTAGAAATTACATGTGATACACTTTGCCGCTGATTTTTGTAACATTCATAATCTTTTCTCGCCTTATTGTGAGCAATGGATTTACTATGTTCATCAAATAATTTTGGTCCATCTTTCCAATTAGTAAACCCATTTGTTGTGAATGATTCAACACCATAATTATCGACTCATTGGTTTAAATATATAACAATAGAAGCAAAATGCAGCATCCTTAGAAACACTATATTCCAACCAAGGACGATTTGTGAACCACTTGTCATGAAAACTTCTATTGTGACCATATATTTTTCTTTTGGGATATGCATGACCTTTTGGTTGGCATGGACCTAACAAGACATACTCTCTTTTTGCATCATCCCTAAGGTTTGGATGCATTTCTTCAATGGGTTTCCTAAGCGCTGGATCTGCAACAATATCTTCAGGACCTAGCACATGATTAGAATCACCATCTTCCACAAAATTAGCATTTTCATTGCTAGTTTCTTCTGCAGGCAAACTAGTTTGGTCTGGCTCTACAGTTGGTTGGCTCAAATCTACATCTACTCCACTACCTCTAGTCCTTACTGCTGTTACTGACTCTTGTTCTGCACCTTGGGATGGCGCTGCAGGAGGTTGGATGATTCCTTGTTCTTGCTCTGGATGTGGCGGTGGAGGAGATGGCGCTGCAGGAGGAGGGATGGTTTGCTGCTGTTCTTGTTGACCAATTGGAGAGAAATATGAAGCAAGAGTCCTTGTCCTCTTCATCTAATTGGAATCAAAAGCTCAAATTAGCAGTTGAAAATTAAATCAAAAGAAGAGAACTAAAGAAGAACTTACTGCCTGTTACCTTCACGGATCACGGCTTCACTGAATGTCTGAAACTCTGATTCTATGGATCAGTGCTCTGCTCGGTTAGGGATTCAAGGTTAGGCAGCTCCGCCGCTCCGGCCTCTAGGCTCAGGCAGGCCACAGGTGGCAGGCTGACGGCGACAAGCGAGGGCGAGGCTCGACGGTCGCTGGTCGTGGTCGCCTGGCCTGCTCTGCGTTGCGCCCCTGACTGCGACTTCGGCCACCGGGCGCCGGGTGCCGCGCACGGCGCACCGGCAAGGCGGCAAGCTGGGTGGAGGGAGGCCTAGCAGGAGCAGAGCGCGAGCGGGAGCGGCGGCCAGCGGCGGCGGAGCAAGAGGCGTCGCCGTCGCGTTGAGCGTCGTCGTGTCGAGGCGGAGTTGCGGCTTCACCTGCCTGCGCGTGCGTGACGGCCACGGGACGATCGACTCCGGTGTCTGCCCTAGTCTCCTTCCTCTTGGTGGGCTCGTTGTTGGGCCGAATTCTGAAGACTCGCTCCCAAAATTTCTGGGCCACGACTAGGACCATGGCCCTAGTGGCCTTAGTCCTGGGCCCGCCCCTGCACGGAGGCCAGCCAGCCGGGTGCCGGCCCGTTTGCGGCCACCGTTGGGGCCGTTTGAGGGAGCAGGTCGGCGCAGACGCTAGGAGGGATGAAGACAGCCAGATCGTGGGGGAGCTCCGGCGGCTGTCGTGAATGGAGATGCTCCCACCATGAGCTCGCAGCCGCCCTGCCCGCCGCAGATCCCCAGCCGCCACACGCGCGACAGCCGCCGGCTGCAGCCACGCAAGTTGGATAAAACCGCACGGGTGGAAAAAAAACTCGCCCGGTGCGGAGATGGATCGAGAGGCTTCACCGCGCCATGCTGTTGCGTCTCGTCGGGCTGCCCGTGGAGCCACGCCACCACCTTAACTGAGAGCACAGCGCGGATGGTCCCAACAACCTCGCGCGTCAGCACTGCCCCCGGATCCGGCCCAATTTCCCGCGGCGAGGACGACGACTGGCGAGGGCGGTGCTGGCGGCGCCGATGGTGGGTGGCGCGCGACGTCGGGTGCGAGGAGGGAAGGCGTGATGTCGGGTGCGAGGAGGGAAGGCGCGATGTCGGGAAGGAAGGAGCGCGTGCCTGATTGACATACACAAGGAAAGTTTTGTCAGGAGAAACTATCGCGATTTTTTGTTTCCTAACTGGGAAAGGAGCGCGCGTCCTAAGTCGCGGTATCACATAGGGAGGCGACCGAAGAAAATATCGCACCAAATAGTGATTTTATCCTAAACAGCCCAAAAGACTTCGAAGTTGCCTTTAGAGTATCTCCGGCAGTTCTCTAATATCTCCTCCTATCCTCGTAAAACTATTATATTGGAGATAACTATGTTTTTTTCTTGCTCCAGCGGTTCCTCAATACCTCTTCATTTTTTGGTGACCACTAATATTTCTTTCATCTCCTCTTAAATAAAGGGGAAGATATAACTCCCCAATACCATGGGGACCATCTCAACTGCCACTTTTCAGTCATATTTTCTTTTACACTTATGTAGGACCTACGTTTCATATGGGTATTGGGGGAGATATATTGAGGTACTACTGCAGCAACTCTTCCAATAAATTTGCAAAGTGATATTAAGCTATCCAATGCTATCTTATCGGAGGAGTTATATTGGAGGACTGCTGGTCGGAGGAGTTATATTGGAGGACTGCTCGAGATGCTCATACAGAATATACCAAATGCAGGCCCAAAACTCGCCTGGGCAAGCAAAACAAAGCTCCATCCGCGTGCACCTGCAGAAAAAAAATCGGCCCAAAAGCCTATTTGCTGTTTTTCTTCTCCCCCACCTCGCCTAGATTCGGCGGTTTTCTGTATCAACGGGGCCAGGCTTCTGACCGCCGCCACGGCGCCGCCCTACTCCCAGAGTCCCAGCTGCCCAGGTCTCCGTCGGACTCTTTGCCGGCGTCCGGCGACGAGCACCCCACCACAGTCCACACACCAGGTATTCCCGCCCCATCTCCTCCGTTCCTTCTATGCAAAAACTGAACACCTGAACCCTATTTTATTTTAATTTTAGCTTCTAGACGCAAGGGTTAATTCAACCCCTGTTTCATTCACCTGTTCTCTCTATTTTGTTCTACTGTTGCTATTCATTCAATCTACGCTAGAAAACCGACTTAATTCTGTTTCTGTCCATCGTTAAGTCAGTATTCATTGAAGTTCCACTGAAATTTATGCAGACTCCGTTCCTTTCATTTCCATTCCGATGAAATTCATCTAACTGAATGAACTTCGTCCAAAGCCCGTATGTTCATATCATCTAGTTGTCACGGAAATTAACAACTGGACCTAGCATTAAGTAAGAAGTTGAGTTTATGCTGTCTCAATTACTTTAATTATTAAATTATAACTATGTCATTGCACCATGAGTTTAAATTATCAAATTAATCTGTTTATTAGTTGTAGAGTTCACATGCCAATATTTCAATTATCCTTGTTCCATATTTTCATTAAAGTTTCACTTTCAGAAATTCAAATTGAATATTTTATTCTGACCCTTTCGGCGATGTTGTTATGATGCAATGATGTTTCAATTATCCTCTACTTTCATGTAATTAATTTTGATCTATAACCCTGCCCTAGTTAGATACATACTGGATCAGTTGGATGTTATCTACATTATATGTACTACTCCATTCCGAATTATAAGACTTTTTGGCTCTTCTAGATACGTTGCATTTGCTATGCACATAGATATACACTAGAAAAGCCAAAAAGTCTTATAATTTGGAACGGATTTAGTACCACTTTGTTCATGTAATCTCATGAACATTGTGCCTTGGCACCCAAATCATACCTGACCACTGATGGTGCTGAGAGTCTGAGACCATGCTCCATCGCTGGCTAATGGTGATAGCACTTCTAAAGTTCAGGGCCTTGTGAGAATAAAAATAAAACTAAAAATGGGTTCAGTATGGTATGAACTTGTTACTTATTGCTAGAGGAGCCATCAATTGTACACAAGTCTATTGGGGTAGTTTGTGATAGTTCTGGCACATGTTCAAAGCAGGGAGGCAATAGCAGTGGGGTAAACTTGGGTGGTGCTAGGAAATCTGGGCAAAGAGGAAAGCTCAAACTATGTAGTATTTTTGGGTTACAGCTGTCCAGTTAGTACACCTCTATTATAGAGTTGTTAAGCTATTGTCTTTGTGCTAAATTGGTATCCAAACTTCAAGGTAGTCATCTTGAAAAAAATGTCATATTTTTGTATGCAGGTCTTTATATAGATGGACATATGGTATCAGCTACGAAGTACTTACTGACTCACTCAACTACTTTTTCTATAATCTAAATTGCTGTCTTAAATTTGGTTGTTAGTTTGCTTTTTGGGAAATCCAAACAAACTTTTAATTAGTTTCTGAGGAAAACTCTTTTTAGTCCAGTGAAACTAAAAATAGTCCCATCATCTATTTTATTTTCTATGGCGTTTGTGCAGAAGTGAGACATGGAGGACGAAGAAAATGTTGAGGAGGAACTGTTGCTTGTGGAGTCAGAACTTGATGACATTCAAGGTATGATCACAATAATAATACTAATGAATCATTCACTACATTATCGTTTCTTGATCCATAAACACTTAACAGTTGATAGCCAGTAATTATTGGTACATTCATATTTTTCTGTGACTATTCATCTGCATCAGCTACTTACTGAATTATTGTTTATATAGATGAATAGATGATAATGGACATGACAGTTCCTTTGTTTTTTTTTACTTCCCTTTTCTTTGGTCATGGATTAAATTAATGACCTCTGTGCCCTCCTTACAGAAGGTTTTATTTAACATCAAATGAACAGCAGCCAGGTTTTCTGGTCGTACTTTCTTAATTACACTTTTTGAATGCTACTGATATTTTTGTGGACAAGGAGTGCTAATGTGTTAGTTTGCACGGTTGAAATGCATGCTTTCCAGGACAAATTAAAAGATTACTCGATCGCCAAGAGGAGTTGTATGAGCGCCAGTCACAGTTAAAGGCTTTGCTGGAAGTATCAAAAGTGTCCAGAAATAAATCAAATAACAAATCTTCAGTTACTCTGGAGGACTGGTCTGGGAGCTTCCCATGGGATTCTCAGGCTGATGATACCCGATTCAATATATTTGGCATCACATCATACCGGTCAAATCAACGAGAAGTAAGTTTATCGGGGAAATGGTCTGTTTTATAAATCCTTTCCGTTTGGGCAATCCTAGGTAAATATAAAAGAAATATGCAAGTTTCTGTTTTATTTTTGAACCAAGTGTAATTCCTAAAATTGGTCCATTACTGAAGAACAGATGCATGAGGTGTTTGGGTTATCTATGACTTTTGCCCTCTGATTCCTCCAATATACCTATCGTTTTGGTTCTTTATAATGGTCTTTTAATTTCCATTCCTCCAATATCCCTGTTTTCTTATATTGTTTCTATTTAGTGTTGATCCTACTTTACATCCATATGCTATATAACATTGGATAGTTTCGTTTTATTTGCATTCTCTTAAGTCATATTGTGCTTACAGATAATTAATGCAGTCATGAGTGGAAGAGATGTTCTAGTAATAATGGCTGCTGGTGGAGGGAAGAGCCTGTGTTACCAACTCCCAGCTGTACTTCGTGATGGAATTGCATTGGTTGTCAGCCCTCTACTTTCTCTTATCCAAGACCAGGTTGTTAAGCTGTAAGCATCTTTTTTTTGTTGCCCTAACATGGTTGTGCTCATTCTCGGATAGTTATGCCATTCTAGGTCATGGGACTGGCAGCTTTAGGTATACCAGCGTACATGCTGACTTCAACTACCAACAAGGAAGTTGAAAAGTTCATCTATAGAGCACTTGATAAAGGTGAAGGAGAGCTGAAGATATTATATGTGACACCAGAAAAGATTTCAAAAAGTAAAAGGTTCATGTCCAAGGTTGAGAAATGCCATCATGCGGGACGTCTTTCTCTTGTTGCAGTAGATGTGAGTGATGATGAAACCTGTCTCTATTAGTCCATATTGCCTGAAATTGTTCCACTCTTAAAAATCCCTTTTTCTGTTTCTTATGTAAGTTACAAAATTCTTAATGTCTTCGAGCTACTCGTATGCAAGATCGAGTGATTCCTTGCAGTTAATTTTTTAGAAACATTAATTTGAAATTATATCAGAATAATAAATTGTTTGCTTCATGACAAAGTACCTTTATGCTGTTTTAGTTTGGACTATGTGTTTGTAGCTGTAGTTGCTTACTCTTGGTATCTTTAAGAATTTCCACTGAAACACTAAGTTTCCTACTGGTACTAGAACCGATGGTAGCTAAAAAGCAGCAAGCTTGCTATCACAAATTCCTAATCTGATAGCAGCTTTATCAACCCACATAAAAGGAATAATCATTGACAACTATTCTTTTCACTGTCAACATTTTCAAGCTGTTTGTATTCTTTATTATACAGTATGTTTCCCATTGCGAGAAATATGCAAAGAACCTGTCAATGCATGAGCATATCTTGTGTCCTTTTCAAGTGCTATTTAATCTATCTTTATTCTGGAATCATCATTGTCATTTGCAAGTGACAGTTATCATGCAGGAAGCACATTGCTGTAGTCAATGGGGCCACGATTTCCGTCCAGACTACAAGAATCTTAGTATTTTAAAGATCCAATTTCCCAGTGTTCCCATGATAGCTCTAACTGTGAGTAACAAAGAAATCCTAATAATATTCAAGTTTAGAAAAAATAAAGTTGTGTGAACTAGCCTGCAATACATTGTAGGCAACTGCAACAAGTAAAGTCCAAACAGATTTGATAGAGATGCTTCATATACCAAGATGTGTCAAATTTGTCAGCACAGTAAACAGGCCCAACCTCTTTTATAAGGTAGTATATATGTCTTCCAAATCTGCAACTTTTGATATTTTCTTTTTTATTCTTTATTTATAATTATGAGAAAGAATGCAATGGGGATAAAGAGGGATTAATTATCTTCCTTATATTTATATGATTTCTTTACCCTGTAGGTGTATCAAAAATCACCAGTTGGAAAGGTTGTCATTGATGAGATCGCAAATTTTATAATTGAATCGTACCCAAATAATGAATCTGGAATTGTGTATTGCTTTTCAAGGAAGGAATGCGAACAGGTTGGCACAACGAACCATGAATCACTCTGTTTCTGTTATTTGCTAAAATAATCTTAAAAGTTTTGATATCTATAACTGCTGCCTCCACACTGTGATCAAACTGAGCATAGATAAATCATTGCTTCAAGAATATATATTTTGGAACTTTGATTCATGAGCAAAACAAATGTTCATAAATTTCGATACTATATTGTTTTGAAATTTTCTGATTAAATAGTTAAAGAAAAAAAATAGCTGGTACAAACTATTCTTGCATTATGTCAATGAGTTTCTGAAAAGTATGTTCCATCTCCTTTTGTTTTCGAACAATGTTCCATCTCTTTTTTGGATAGAGTAATATTGTTTTTTATATTTTAGTATTGTAATAATGTTTTTGCAGTATGCAATAGCACATGGTTGTCATATCAATGTATGATTTAAAAAATGATGTTGAGTTTATGACTTTATGTGCTATACTCTTTCTGATTACTTTCCCCCTCTCGAACCACTATTCACCTACCCTTCGTAAATTATGTGTTTTTTGAGAAATAGGTTGCAAAAGAATTGCGCGATAGGGGTGTTTCGGCAGAGCATTATCATGCTGATATGGATATTGTTGCTCGTGAGAAAATTCACATGCGGTATGTACAGAAGTCCCCTTGTATGCTTTTGTTGATTTCTCCAATACAGCAATTGTCCTGTTGTGGTGAATGCCCTCAGTGCAACACAGTGTTTAAAAACATGGTGACAGTGATTGCTGTACTATGGCTGTATTCTGGCATAGATGGTCTAGCTGCCCAGGCAGTGCTGAGTGGTTTTCGATGCTGCTGTGCTATCCTTGGTGGGTGGCAGGGGTGTCAGCTCCGCAGCTGGAGCTGGAGAGGTGCAGCTGCTAGGTAAAGGAAGCAATGAAGCAGTGGTATAAAGGAGGGGCTGGCAGTAGTAAAATGGAAGAGCCTATTGCCATCTTTTAAAGTATTGTTGATAGGCAACTGCGCTCTGTGCCTTGTCGATCGAAGGTTGTAGCTGTGAGAGATCGGTGGTTGGGGCTTGAACGTCGTGCGGCGGCGAGGCGCCGTGGTCGCACGAACGAGAGAGAGGAAGGTGGTGGCTAGGGTTTGGAACTCCCGGCTCCCTAAGGGAAGCCAAGTAATATGATACTCTTGCTTAATTCTGTCCACGGGTATTACAACTCCTATATATGACTAATTGTTCTAATAATTATGGAAATTAAACAATTAAAGATAAATATGGGCTTTTAGCCCCCTAGCTCCTGCGCCTAACCTAGCCACTAGTGGGCCTCCTCCTGGCATACTTGATGCCGGTCATAACATCTCTCCCCGCCTGCATAAACAGCTCGTCCTCGAGCTGGAAGTCGGGAAACTGCTCGCGGAACTCTGGAAGAGACTCCCAAGTGGCGTCGTTGTCGGGAAGGCCTTGCCACTTGACCAGCAGGCGCCACTCATTGCGACGCTGCTGAGCCTGCAGGATGCGCTCGGGAGCAGGGAGATGCCGGCCGTCGAGGACCGGGGGCAGCTCGCCGGCTGCTGCAGGAGGGTCACCGCGGTGGGGCTTGAGCAACCCCACGTGGAAGACGTCGTGAAGCCGTGCGCCCTCCGGAAGCTGCAGGCGGTAGGCGACGGAACCGATGCGTTCCACAGCACGGAACGGACCGGCAAACTTCGGACCGAGCTTGCGCTTCGCCCGAGGATCAAGGGACTGAGCTGTTCGGTGGAGCAGGCGCAGATAGACCCAGTCCCCGACCGCAAACTCCACGTCGCGGTGCCCGGCGTTGTAGTACTTCTTGGACAGCTCCTGGGCCTGGAGAAGGCGCTGACGCACCTCAGCCAAGATCATGTCCCTGTCTCGGAGAATCGTCGCGGCAGCCTCGGAACGGGCCGACCCCGGCTGGTATGGCAGGATGGGCGGCGGCGGATGACCGTAGACCACCTCAAATGGCGTGGCGCGCAGGGCCGTGTGGAACGAAGTGTTGTAGCAGTATTCGGCCCAAGATAGCCAATCCACCCATGCGCGCGGACGATCACCTGTGACACAGCGAAGATACATGGCAATGACCTTGTTAACCACCTCGGACTGGCCGTCAGTCTGGGGGTGGAAAGCCGTGCTCATGCGCAGCTTGACGCTAGCGCATCGGAAGAGGTCGCGCCAAACATTCCCGGTGAACACCGGGTCCCTGTCGCTGACGATGGAGGAGGGGAACCCGTGCAACCGGACGATGCCGTCGAAGAAGGCACGAGCGACGGACGCGGCGGTGTAGGGGTGGCCGAGCGCGATGAAGTGCGCGTACTTGGAGAAGCGGTCGACCACCGTGAGGATGACGGATTTTCCGCCCACCTTGGGCAGCCCCTCGATGAAGTCCATGGAGATGTCCGCCCACACTTGGGAGGGTACCTCCAGCGGCTGCAACAGGCCGGCTGGCTGCAGCGTCTCCGTCTTGTTGCGCTGACAGGTACTGCAACGGCGTACCCAGTCCTGAACCAGCGCACGATCGCCCGGGATGTAGAAGTCAGTGCGCAGGCGGTGGAGCGTCTTTTGGACGCCCTCATGGCCGGCCGAGTGAGCCAGCAGCAGCGCCTGGTGGCGTAGGTCGCCGTGGTCGGGGACGAAGATCCGGTCGCCATGTAGCAGCAGACCACCATCCATGCGCCAAGGAGCAGCCAGCGCCCCATCAGCCAGCTGCTGGAGCAGGTGCTGGGCGTCCTCGGCCTCCCTGGTGGCGCGGCGCACGTCGTCGAGGAAGGCGAAAGAGGGGCCCGAGAGAGCACACGCCGCTGCACCCTCCGTGCCCTCAGCCTCCCGCTCGGAGTTGCGGCGAGACAAGGCGTCTGCCATGGTGTTGAGGCGACCGGGATGATACTCCACCGTGAAGTCGAAGCCGAAGAGTTTGCTGATCCACTGATGTTGAGGCACGGTGGACAAGCGCTGATCCAAGAGAAATTTTAAACTGTAGTGGTCAGTGCGAATAAGAAAGTGTCGTCCCCAAAGGTATGGCCGCCAGTGGCGCACGGCCTGCACCAAACCAATGAGCTCACGCTCATAAGCTGCAAGCTTAAGATGTCGAGCCGCGAACGGATGGCTGAAGAAAGCGAGAGGTCCCGCGCCCTGGTGAAGGACAGCGCCGAACCCCACACCCGAAGCGTCGCAGTCCACCATGAACAGCTTGTCGAAGTCGGGCATCTGGAGCACGGGCCCGGTGGTGAGGGTGCGCTTCAGCGCCTGGAAGGCCTCCGCAGCCTCTGCGTCCCAGTCGAACGCGTCTCGTCGCAAGAGACGCGTCAGGGGAGCCGCGATGAGTCCAAACTCCCGGATGAACTTCCGGTAGTAGCCCGCCAAGCCCAGGAAGCCTCGTAGTCCCCGGGCCGAGCGAGGAGGTGGCCATGCCGCGACGGCGGCCACCTTGTCGGCGTCCATGGCGACGCCGTCAGCGGAGATGACGTGACCCAAGTAGGCCACGGACATGGCCCCAAACGAGCACTTCGAGCGCTTGAGGTGGAGGTGGTGCGCCCGAAGCTCGTTGAGGACGATTGCGATGTGCTGCAGATGCTCCGCCCACGACGAGCTGTAGATGAGAATATCGTCGAAAAAAACCAACACAAACCTCCGCAGGTAGGGGCGAAGCACATCGTTCATCAGCGCCTGGAATGTCGCCGGCGCGTTGGAAAGCCCGAACGGCATGACCAGGAACTCGTAGTGGCCATGGTGCGTGCGGAAGGCCGTCTTGGCGATGTCGTCGGGATGCATCCGCACCTGGTGGTAGCCCGACCGCAAGTCGAGCTTAGTGAAGAAGCGAGCCCCATGGAGCTCGTCGAGGAGCTCGTCCACCACCGGGATCGGGAACTTGTCCTTGGATGTCTTGGTGTTGAGAGCGCGGTAGTCGATGCAGAAATGCCAAGACGCGTCCACCTTGCGGACCAGCAACACCGGTGCAGAGAACGGCGAGGTGCTCGGCCGGATGATGCCCTGGGCGAGCATGGCCTCGCACTGGCGTTCTAGCTCGTCCTTCTGCAGCTGGGGGTAGCGGTACGGCCGGACGACAACCGGGGCCGTGTCGGGCAGCAGGTGGATGTGGTGGTCATACGGCCTTGCCGGGGGAAGACCGCGCGGCTCGGCGAAGACAGCCGCGTGCTGCTCGAGGAGGTGATCTAGCAGGGGCTGCTGGCCGGCGGCCGCAGCCGCCGCAGCCTGTTGGGAAGGCTCGGGTGGTTCAGGGCCGCCCACGCCCTGCCACTGGATCCGGCGGCCACCTCGCCAGAACGCTATGGTCTTGGCCTCCAAATCCCAAGTGATGGGGCCGAGCGTGCGCAGGTAATCGTAGCCGAGGATGAAGTCGAAGCAGCCCAGGTCGATGCCGGCGCACGTGATGGCGAAGGTCTCCCCCTCGATGGTGATGGGGACGTTCCGGGCGATCCCAGCACAGCGAAGTTTGTCCCCATTGGCCACCATGACGCGGAGGTGTTCCCCGCCATCCGGAGCCAACCCAAGGCGCCACATCGTCGCCCCACTGAGAAAATTGTGGGTGGAGCCGGTGTCGAGCAATGCTAGCAGGCGTTCCCCCTTGATCATCACCGGGAGCAGCATGGTATTTGACGTCCGAATGCCTGCAAAAGCATGGAGGGAGACCGCAAGGACATTAGCGACATCGGCCACGGGGGTGGCATCGTCCTCCTGCAGAGCCGGGGCGCCCACATCCTCTAGTGGCGGCGCGGCTTCCTCGATGATGTCGGCGGCGGCCAAGTAGAGGAGGTGCTGGCACACGTGGCCCGGGGTGTAGAGCTCGTCGCAATTATAGCAGAGTCCCTGGCGGCGCCGTTCTTGCTGCTCGGCCAAGTAGAGGAGGTGCTGGCACACGTGGCCCGGGGTGTAGAGCTCGTCGCAATTATAGCAGAGTCCCTGGCGGCGCCGTTCTTGCTGCTCGGCAGACGTGAGTCGCCGGAAAGCGCGGCCGCCCGGGGCGCCCGCTCCCGCTGCTGGAGGAGGTGCAGCCGGCCCAACTCCTGGTGCGCGCGGCGCTGGAAGGCCCGCCCGCTGGACCGGTCGGGCGGCGCGTGCAGGAAGCGCCGGAGGAGTCGCAGCCGCCCGCGCTCAAATGCGCGGGCGTAGTACATCGCCGTATGCAGGTCCTGCGGGCGGTGGATCTCGACATCCACCCGGATGTGTTCCGGTAAGCCGCCGACAAAGAGCTCGGCCCGCTGGCGCGTAGAGACGTCCGGTGCGTGACAGGCGAGCGGTTGGAAGCGGTCAGCGAACTCTTGGACGGTCGTGGCGAACGGCAGCCGCCCGAGCTCAGCCAACCGACTGCCATGTAGCGGCGGCCCAAAGCGAAGGCGACATAAGTCGCGGAAACGCTCCCACGACGGCATGCCTTCGTCGTGCTCCAAGACGTAGTACCAGGTCTGCGCGCCCCCGCGGAGATGGTAGGACGCAAGCCAGGTACGGTTGGCCGCCGGCGTGCGCTGACCGCGAAAGAACTGGTCGCACTGGTTTAACCAATTCAGCGGATCGACGGTGCCGTCGTATGTCGGAAACTCGAGCTTGTAGAACTTGGCCTGCGGATCATAACCGAACGGCGGCTGGCCACCCTGGTTGCCATAGGTGGAGGCGCCGAATGGCGGCTGGCTGCCATAATATGACGTGCCGCCATTATAATCTGGGACGCCCCCGTAGGCAGGCCCCCCTCCGTCCGGGACGGGCGCCGCTGAAGTGTAGGGTGACGGCATGCTGCTGCCGTGGAACAGCGGCCCGTCGGTGCCACCATAGAGGACCCCCGGGGTCGGAGCACCCCCGTAGGAGGACCCGACGCCGGTGGATGGCGGTGGTGGGAGCCATGGCTGCGTCGTGGAGGATGAATAGGCCGGCGGTGCCGCGAACAGCCCGGGCGGCAGCGGGGACGGGGAGTGCGGAAACTGAATTTGTTGGATCGGCACCCCTCCCGACGGGATCGGCACAGACGGCCGTGAAGACGAGCCGTGCACGTCAGACGGCAGGCCGTAGTGGGACGCCACCCCGGACGTCGCGATCGCGGGGGGCGGCGGCAGCGGCGGCGGCGGTAGTTGCTGCGGCGGTCGTGGGGGGAGTTGCGGTTGGGGAGGCGGCTGCACGTGATTTGATCCGCCCAGGAAGGCGCGGATCTCACCCACCGAACTGCTCAGATTGCCCACCGCGCGGCTCAGCTCGAGGATGGCCTGCGTGACCTCCGCGGGCGTGAGGACAGCTGGCCCGCCGTTGGCAGCGGATGTTCCGGCGGATCCGAGCGGCATCGGGGACGATGGAATCATGGCGCTGGTGGTAGATGGCAGCGGCATGGAGGTGGACGGCAGCGGAACGGAGGTGGAGGGCACGAGCGGCGGTGTGGAGGAGGTGGGCAACGGAAGCGACATCGAACCCGAGATCGCCGATACTAGGTTGATAGGCAAGTGCGCTCTGTGCCTTGTCGATCGAAGGTTGTAGCTGTGAGAGATCGGTGGTTGGGGCTTGAACGTCGTGCGGCGGCGAGGCGCCGTGGTCGCACGAACGAGAGAGAGGAAGGTGGCGGCTAGGGTTTGGAACTCCCGGCTCCCTGAGGGAAGCCGAGTAATATAAACAATTAAAGATAAATATGGACTTTTATCCCCCTAGCTCCTGCGCCTAACCTAGCCACTAGTGGGCCTCCTCCTGGCATACTTGATGCCGGTCATAACAAGTGTATACTTGGGCTGGGTGAGCCAAAAGGTTAGGCCCTACTTAGTGAAGGAAACATAAGCCTTTTTTTTTGGTAAACCTTCCCTCTTCAAGTCTTAATCCTTCTTCCACTAGTTTATTTATTCAGACACTGCCACATGCTTGTATTTCAGTGCTAGCATGCCTTTTTCTAGTCTCTTCCCCTCCTTCCTCTCTCTTCCCTTAATATGACTGGCATCCTTAATATGGAAAGGGTTGAGCACTTGCTTGTGGTCATTATCTCATGCCAAATCTCCACAGAAGACATGGATTCGAACAGGAACCCCAAATGACGAATCCGACAAGATACTCTTTTCGACAGTCAGCTGGGATGCATGGGACTCGACCAAAGGACGTAGCTCCAGTTATTTCCAATATCTCCAAGAAGAAAAACAAAATGCTTAGGGAAGTGCTAGAAGACCTAATTTACGTACTAGTGTCATGGTAGTCACCTCCTGTAGCCAACCACCTTCATTGCAACCCCCAAACTGCTGGATTGCCTTTTTAGCGTCCCTGTTACTTGAAACTCCTTTTATTTTTTATGTCTTCCATAGTATGATCTACATAACAAGCATCTTTTTTTATTGTATATAGTATATACAATGCATCAGATTCCAATCTAACTAAAAGAAACATGCATGATGATATGGCTGCTCTCATGTATTTACACAGATTAATAGTAATAGTATTGTGAAGATTTTCTGTCAATTGCTCTTTGGTTTAGACCTTTAGAATTTAGAATATATTCATGGTCAAATATTAGAAAGTATGTCCTAGAAGCACTTCAGGGAGTCTTTAAAAAATGTCAATGTCATATAAAAAAGAATAATTTAGGGAGTATTTCTATAAGAGCTGCTTTATTGCATTTTTTTTTTGTAATTCAATACCATGATTTGGTACTGAGGTAATCCACATTATCTTTTCAACAGTTGGAGCAAAGGACAATCACAGGTTATCGTTGGAACAGTATGTGCTCCTTATATCTCTCTGGGTGGGTGGGTGGTGTGGTTCTGTGCTACTCTGTCTCTAATAAGATTTTTGTGTGTGTATGGTGGACTATATAGGTGGCGTTTGGAATGGGAATCAACAAACCAGATGGTGTGTTCAATCTCAGAGTTCGATCATTATGGTTGCTTGTTGTCAGAATTCACTTGAATATGTGTATAATTAAGTTATACAGTATAGTGGAAACAGTACCAGGATTCTTAAACCAGATTAAGGGCCTGTTTGGATACACATAGCTAGTTACTAGTTGGGGTAAAAATTAGCCCCTAGCTAGTTGGCTAACAACTAGTTGGAGACTTGCTAAAAATTTAGCCCACCTATTAGCTCTTCTGTTTGGATGTTCTAGAGCTAATTTTTAGCTAGCTAGTAATTAGCTCATGTATCCAAATAGGCCCTAATTTTGCATTTTATTGGTCACACTACTTGTGTGCATGAGTCCCAAAGGAATTAGAAAACAGAAATGGGAGTGAGGGCAAAAATGAATTGCCCTGTATTTGCCAGAAATCACCTTGTTTCTGGTCAGCAAACTGAAGGGCGCTGGTCTTCTAGTTTCCATACATGGGAAATGCTATGCCAATAATTTACCACTGTATCCATGTGTACTTGTTATTCCTGCCCTTACTTGCGGAGTAGCGGTAATACTATTTCATAGTCTCTGTTATAGTTTAATTGAGAATGTTTTAGCCATTCCATGTAAAATGTGCTCGTTCTAGGATATTAGAATGTCAGCTTGTCATGTGAAAACATGGATTTTTATGTCAATAAGTGCTAGAATGTCTGATTCATTGATTGGGCTAACCCTAGAAGGGTAGCTATATAGGTACCATACATGGGCCACATGGGCCTAGCCTCATGGGCCTAATACATTCACACTCCAACACCCCCCCGCAGTCTGAACTACCGGCGCAGCGGAGTTCAAGGCTGAACAAGAAAGAAAACAAGTAGGAGCACAACACACAGGACCCCCCCGCAGCCACAACTAGCCACTGGAGACGTTGAGGCTGGAGCGAAACTCGGAGAAGGTCGAGGAAGGGAGGCCTTTGGTGAAGATGTCCGCAAACTGGGAGGTGGTCGGGACGTGAAGAACCCGGACGTCGCCGATGGCCACCCGGTCGCGGACGAAGTGAAGGTCGATCTCCACATGCTTGGTCCTCTGGTGCTGCACGGGGTTGGTGGAGAGGTAGACCGCACTGACGTTGTCGCAGTAGACGAGCGTGCTCCTGGCGAGTGGGCGGTGAAGCTCAGCCAGGAGCTGGCGGAGCCAGGCGGCCTCGGCCACGCCGTTGGCCACGGCACGGTATTCCGCCTCGGCACTGGAGCGGGAAACCACGGGCTGGCGCTTGGACGACCAAGAGACCAGGTTGCCGCCGAGGAAGACCGCGTAGCCGGAGGTGGACCTGCGGGTGTCCGGGCATCCCGCCCAGTCAGCGTCGGTGTAGACAACCAGCTCGGCCGTGGAAGACCGGCCGAGGAGCAGCCCGTAGCCAAGGGTGCCACGGAGGTACCGGAGAAGCCGCTTCATAGCAGCCAGGTGAGGCTCCCGCGGAGCATGCATGTACAGGCAGAGCTGCTGGACGGCATAAGTGATGTCCGGCCGCGTGAAAGTGAGGTACTGAAGCGCGCCTGCAAGACTCCGGTAGGCGGTGGAGTCTGCCGGCCCAAGCATCGGACCCCCAGCCTCTGACAGCTTGCCCTGGGTGTCCACCGGTGTAGAGCAGGACTGGCAGGCGGTCATCCCGGCTCGCTCCAGAATGTCACAAGTGAACTGCCGCTGGTGGAGGAACAGGCCAGAAGGTCGGGGCTCAACAGTGACGCCGAGGAAGTGGTGGAGCACCCCAAGATCCTTCATAGCAAATTCCTTCTGGAGTGAGGCAATGATGCGGTGGAGCAGAGATGCGCTGGAGGCAGTGAGAACAATGTCATCCACATAGAGGAGCAGGTAAGCAGTCTCACCCCCATAGTGGTATATGAACAGGGAGGTGTCAGACTTGGCCTCCGTGAACCCAAGAGTCTGCAGGAAGGTGGCGAAGCGAGAGTACCAAGCCCGGGGTGCCTGCTTGAGCCCGTAGAGAGATTTGTTGAGCCGGCAGACGAAGTCAGGACGAGAACCATCCACAAAACCTGTCAGCTGACTGCAGTAGACCGTCTCAGTCAGAGTGCCATGAAGGAAGGCATTCTTGACATCCAACTGATGCACAGGCCAGGAGCGCTCGAGAGCCAGGGAGAGGACGGTGCGGACTGTAGCTGGCTTCACTACGGGACTGAACGTCTCAGCATAGTCAATGCCAGGCCGCTGAGTGAAGCCGCGGAGGACCCAGCGAGCCTTGTAGCGCTCCAAGGAACCATCAGCCCGCCTCTTGTGCGTCCAGATCCACTTGCCGGTGACAATGTTGGCACCCGGCGGACGAGGCACGAGGTCCCACGTCTGGTTGGCGAGGAGGGCCGCGTACTCCTCGTCCATCGCGCGGCGCCAGTGAGGATCCGCCAAGGCCGCGCGAACGGAAGAGGGTACCGGAGAGATCTCCGGCTCGCAGGCGGCGGCGGTGAGGGCCTGCGGGCGAGACGCCTGCCTCGTCACCATCGGGTGAGTGTGACGAGGGTCCCGGTGAAGAAGAGGTGGGTGGTACACCGGCGGGTCGACGCGAGAGCGTGGAAGCACCGGCGACGACGGCGCTGGGGACGAGAGCGGCGGAGCCAGCTCATGCCGGCGCTCGTAGACGATCCCGAAACGCCCGGGAGGAGGTGAGGGCGGACGCGGCGCCCGCCGGCGCTGGTAGACGAGTCCGAAGCGCCCGGGCGGAGGTGGCGTCGGTGTGCGCGGTCCCGCGATCGGAACGGCAGCATCCGGCACAACGGGAGGCAGCGAAGCCACAGGGAGCGAGGGTGGAAGCTCCGGGGCTGCCTCGACCGTGTCAGGCACTGGAAGGTCCTGGGGCGACGCGGGACCACCAGGAGAGCGCGCCGGAGCAGTACCTGCAGGGTAGGGGAAGAAGGGTGGCGGAATCGCCGGGTCAGTGGGAAAGAAGGAAGCCTCCGCAGGGTCAGCGGGAGGTGTGGGTGGAGAGATGGTGGAGTAAGGGAACGCCGACTCATCAAACACGACATGGCGAGAGATGAGGACACGGCGAGAGGTAAGGTCAAAGCATCGGTAACCCTTGTGATCCGGAGAGTATCCGAGAAAGACACAGAGGGTCGACCGGGGAGCCAGCTTATGAGGAGCGGTGGCGGCGGTGTTAGGGTAACACGCACACCCGAAGACTCGAAGGTGGTCATACCGAGGAGGGGTACCGAAAAGAGCGTGGTGAGGCGTGGGAGCTGGGCAGGCAGTAGAAGGAAGTCGGTTAAGGAGATAGGTGGAGGTGTGCAGACACTCAGCCCAGAAGCGAGCGGGTAGAGATGCCTGGAGCAGAAGGGTGCGCATGATGTCGTTGGTGGTGCGGATCATACGCTCTGCCTTGCCGTTTTGAGAGGAGGTATACGGACAAGACATGCGCAGGTGGACACCGGAAGAAAGGAAGAAGGCACGGGAGGTTGAGTTATCGAACTCACGGCCATTGTCGCACTGGACAGACTTGATGGTGAGGCCGAACTGAGTGGAAACCCAAGCAAAGAGGTTGCTAAGCGTGGGGAAAGCCTCGGACTTAGCACGCAGAGGAAAAGTCCAGGAATAATGGGAGAAATCATCGACCACCACCAAGTAGTACTTATAGCCAGACATGCTGAGAACAGGAGAAGTCCACAAGTCACAGTGAATAAGATCAAAGATACGAGAGGCATGTGAGGAGGAGGACTGAAAGGGAAGGCGAACGTGACGGCCCAGCTGGCACGCATGACACAAGTGATCATCGTGAGCCTGAGAGCAACGAATGTCGGAACTACGACGGAGCTGCATCAGGGCATCCCGGCCAGGATGGCCGAGGCGACGGTGCCACGTGGTGGAGGAAGGAGTGGCGGCGAAAGCGGCGGAGGAAGGCGAAGAAGGTGAAGCAGACGCCGGAAACTGAAGGGTGTAGAGAGGCCCAGTGCTGTTACACCGGAGCAGAGGAGCCCGGGAGGCCAAATCCCGCACGGTGAGGCCAGAGGGGTCAAACTCAACCGAACAAGAGTTATCAGTGGTGAAACGGCGAATAGAGAGAAGGTTGTGAACCATCCCGGGAGCCACAAGAACATCAGAGATATGAAAGGAGCCGTGGGAACTGGCAGTGCCCACGGAGGAGACAGGAATGCAGGTGCCATTGGCGACCATGATGGAAGAGGGACAGGAAGGGTGGGGAGGACGGAGAGAAGAAAGTAGACTCGCATTGGGCGTGGTGTGGAAAGTGGCGCCCGAGTCGGCGATCCAATCGGGACTAACTGGTGGAGTGCCGGCGGTGGTGCTGAAGGAGGAGGCTACGGTAGCCCACAGGGATTTGGGGGGAAATCCCGGATTGGCGACGCCCGGGCCCCCCGCACCAGTGGCCCCGGCGGCGGCGGCCATGGCGTTAGCGGCGCCAGGAAGATGTCCCGGCTGCGACGGCGGGGGAGATGGAGCCGATGGCAGAGGATAGGGAGCCGACAAGGAGCAGAGGTGGTGACTGGAAGGCCCCCCGACCACCTCCCCGGAGTCCAGCGGCGCGGAGGGAGTTCCGGTGGCTGCCCCACCGATGGCAGTCATGGCAGGAGCGGTCCAGGGGTGGTGGACAGCGGTGGCGCCCCCCATGGTGAGACCAGCATGAGCGTGGAAGGCTGCTGGAGGGAGTGCTGCGGCCGGGTGGAGCGCTGGATGTGGCTGGAAGGTGGCGCCGGCTGCTCGAGAGATGTGCCCGGCGGCCCCATCAGAGAGGGGATCGACGCCCTGCACCCCGGCGGCCCCAGCAGGGAGTGCAGCGGATCCAGCAGGGAGTCCAGCAGGGAGGGGGTCATGGCCCTGGAGTGCCGCGGATCCAGCAGGAGGAGGGGCGTGGCCCTGCACACCAGCAGAGGGAGGGAGATGGGCGCCGGCGGAGGGGAGGCCACGGGCGGCGGCGGCTGGCAGGGTGCCAGCGGGCAGCAGATGGGCGGCGGCAGAAGGGGAAGACGCCACCTGGGCCCAGGATGGAGAAGTGAGGGAGGGAAAAAGCTGGAAGGAAGAGGGAGAGGGAGGGGGAAGTGGCCGGCCGGCCATGGTTGGCGGCTGCAGGCCGGCGGCAGCTGCACTCCAGCGGCTGGCGGGTGCAGGAGCCGGGGAAGGGGGCTGCTGCGCCCACGCCTCGGAGGAGGAGGCGGCCGGGGAAGGGGGCTGCTGCGCCGCTCTGATAGGGGAGGAGCAGGAGAAGGAGGGGTGGGGAGGAGGAGCGCCGGCCATGGCCTCCTGGCCGGCGGCGGCAGCCACCAGGAGGGGCGGCGGCTGGACAGGGGAAAGAGTAGAAGCACCGGCTCTGATTACCATGCTAGAATGTCTGATTCATTGATTGGGCTAACCCTAGAAGGGTAGCTATATAGGTACCATACATGGGCCACATGGGCCTAGCCTCATGGGCCTAATACATTCACACTCCAACAATAAGCATTTCCCTTGAACTGGTAGAGACTGATGAGGCAGTAACATCTAATTTCTGCTATCACATGAGTAATGGTTTCAGTATTTGTCATTGCTTTGTTCTCAATAAAGTGTCTAAGAAATGTTTTTTTTTCCTTGTAGTTAGATTTGTGATTCATCATAGCCTTAGCAAGTCTATGGAGACATACTACCAGGTTTGTTAATATCACACCTTGGTAGTTACACAGCCAAATATCCCTTCTAATAAACCTATCTGACTTCAGGAAAGTGGTCGGGCAGGGCGGGATGGATTACCTTCAGAGTGTGTTTTGTATTATCGACCTGGTGATGTTCCACGGCAGGCAAGATTAAATTTTCTGCTTTTCTCTCAGTGTAAGTCTAGTTTTCATCACTATATGTGCTATGTTTTCGATGAACAGAGTTCAATGGTCTTTTATGAAAACTGTGGCCTTCAAAATCTATATGACATTGTGCGATACTGTCAGGTAAGCTCCCATGTTCCTAAGAAATACTATGGCAAATCTTTAGAGTGTCTACTGAATTAGTATAAGGTCATCTTCTATTTGATTTCTTTTTTCAAGTCCTTTGAACATAAAAAATTATATATGTCAGTCTCTTTGCTACAAACAACTGTATATGCTACAAACAACTGTATAATCAAGCCTTTCTTTCTGTCACTTACCACAATAATACCAGTGGGGCTACCTATCTGGATAGTGATCGTACAATACTACTACAGGTTGCTGTCACTGAAGTGGCACAAACATGTAGTGGATCAACCTACCTTTCAGAAACCGTGCTAGGTTGAACAGCATGAAGTGTTGATGTAACCATTTCAAATTCTGTGAGTTTGCTAGATAGCATAGAAACCATGGTAAACAATAGAAGGCTCAGTGGTTCTCAGGAATACAATCTCTCGACTTAAAATAGGACAATAGTTGGTCATGTAGTGGAAAACAAAATTGTAAAGTTCTACAGTATACTTTCGCTTGATGATGTAGGATTTTGACCACAGAAATTACCTATCCCATATCCATACTGTTTGTACAGATAAAAAGCATCAAGTAAAAAGTAATGAACGGAATAACCGTTGTCACAGGCCTTCAGTAGCATAGACATACTGTAAATCTTGTTGGAGGCGAGGAGCCTGTAGCCTAGTGGTTGCAGTGACCTTAGTAGCACCCCAGGTCCTGGTTCGAATCCTCGTGGGAGCAAATTTTAGACTGGGTAAAAGAAAGGTCACTCTCTGGTTCCCCTAGTCAGCATGGGTGAACCGACCTGTGGTGGGTGGGCCCTCTTGTAAGGGTCTGGTAGTGGCCTCAAAGCACAGGTTAAGGCCCGAACCATAGGAGGCAGCATCCCCATGTATGAGGGGGCCCAGCTTTCGTGTGCTCTTCTTAGTACTGTGGTGGCGTTGGCCGAGTTTTTTTAAAGCTTGTCAGAGGTGGGATTCTACTAATTTGGATGTGTATCTCAGAAAATGGCCTAAATAATGTCAAATAGCGGAAGTGCTTCTAGCACACTTGTATTTAGGAAACTATGGATTAAGTTGTTTCTGTAGTGTTGTTTTCTGTATAATGTGATGGCAAGGTTTTTGTTTTCCCAGTCTAAGAGCTGCCGACGTGGTGCTTTCTTTCGGCATTTTGGAGAGGCTCTGCAGGACTGCAATGGTATTTTCATGATACTTTATATTTCTCAGGAGCTAAACATTTAGCTATCAATATTTACAGAATTTCTTTTTGCAGGAATGTGTGACAATTGTGCTTCTAGTATTGAGCTCAAGGATATAGATGCCACGTGTATGATAATTTTGCCTTAAGTCAGAAATTACATTTAATGGACTACAATTTGATTTTTTTCATCTATTCTTTTTGTTCATATTCCCACATTAATTTATGTGACTGTTGTTCAGGCCATACCAAAATCATAGTTTCACTTTTACACGACTTGCAACTTAATGACCAAAGAGCTACACTGTTGCAGCTGGTGGACAAGTTCAAGGTGAAGTGGAAAGGTTTAGGTATATATCCTCTAGAAAATCTTTGAGGAGTATGTTGTGTCTATTAGGTGTTAATTCATCAGTCATCATCAAGAAGTCGGTTCAGTGTCCTAATTTAAACTGCATATGTTAAAGCAGGTCGCTCGAATCAAGCTGTTGATCTTAAAAGAGAAGAAATTGAGCAGTTGATAGTACAGCTTATAGTTGACCGTGTTTTGGTATGTGCGTGCTGCAAGTAGTACCAAGTGAATTTTTTTAGTGCATCTTGTTGTTTGATCACCTTATACAATATTGCTAAGGTAAGATTGTTTCTTGCACTTTTAGAAGGAAGAATTTCAACATACAGCATATTCGACCAATGCATATGTTACATTAGGACCATTGTGGAAGCCAGCACTGGAAGGTAAAATACTGTATCATACTTGTAATAAAATAATTACTGCCAACTGCTGATGGACTTCATGGTCTTCGCAATGCAGGGAACAGACCAGTGAAGCTTGAGATTGCTGTTTTGGGTTCTCAAGCCGGAGGTGGTGATACGTCCAAAGGCACAAAACGTAGCCGAATGAGCGATCTGGAAGCTAAACTTGATGAACTGCGCCGGGAGTTGTCGTCCTCTAGTACCGGGGGCATAAGCATATTTCCCCATGCAGTTCTCTCCACTCAGCAGATTTCGCTCCTGAGCTGCCAGAAGCCAACCACTGAGGCCGAGGTGAGGTGTTTGTCATCTCCTTGCATTGCAAGCAAGCAATTTGGACCTAACATAACATGATGTGCATTCCATCTATCCTAACCAGCTAGAGAAGGTCATTGGGAAGGTGAAGACCGAGAAGTATGGCGGCAGGATCATTGAGCTGATGCGGTCCCATATTGCCGATCCAGGAGCTGGTAATGGCTCTGATGCTAAGCGGAGGCCCAAGAAAGATAAGGACGTTGTCTGTGTCGAGAGTAGCGACGATGAATAGCATTAGTATGCTTCTACAGCTATTAGGATCCATCGTTGTTTTATTTTTCACATCTATTGGGCAGTTTTCTTCTGTTTCCTGCCGTTGCATAATACAGACAGTGGGATAATCGAATAACTTGCCAGTAACAAGTGCGTGCAAATGGGCATATCAGTGCAGTGCTAGGACATGGGCAAAGTAAATGCTGTGATTGAGCATTTGCTTTTTGTATTGTGGAGGATATCAACTAGCGTAGCAGTAGCTTGTGCAGCGTGAAACACCCGCTTGTACACCTTGCGGTCTACTGCCTTTTTCTGCATTATTAAGCCATGTACTTTTTAACGCCTGGTGCGCCTCGGCGAGCAGTGTGGTTGCAGTATAAACATTACTTCCTTCTCTTCTATTAATAAATGATTAAGTAGAGCTCATGCCTCGTTCGGAAAAAAGCAAAAAACGAAAAACAGAAAAGAAAAAAAAGAAAAAAAGCTGTAAATAGTCTTCTGTTGAAATGAAAAGCCATTCCAAATTGTATGACGTTTCGATTTTTCTAGTTAATCTAGATATGTAACATTTACTATGTGTTTAGATATATACTATGTCTAGATACATAATAAAGCAATGTATTTACTATCTATATCTCTTATAAAGATAAATCTCACTAGTTTTCTCTCAACATGCAAGCTATCCACCTAGGCAAAACACTATCACATATAATTAACATCCACTAAGCAAAGCCCGACTAGCTATTTTTCTCAACATGCAAGTTGTCCATATATTTTAATTCTTACTGATTAACATCCTAACCCATTTATATTTCTTCTTCATACCCGCGGCAACGTGCAGAGAATCCTCCTAGTTTATATTTAGAAAAGTCAAAACGTCTTACAGTTTAGACACTTTAGAATAGAGCAAGTATTAGGATAACTCGGCGTTGCTGCAGGAATCACAAATGACTATACATCTTATATTTACTTTCATGAAGGGATAAATTATTATAATTAAATTTAGTGGATGGTGGTACACTGATGAGTACAAATAAATGTATGTTAGTGGATGATGTAGTTTACTGACGTGGATAACTTACATGAACTATATGTTATAGCTGCACGTGCTAATGGGTTCCTAATATAGATGACTTGCATGGGATAGAATATAGTAGGGATTAATATTATAAGATATTAGATAATACACTGCGTGTTGCTGTGGGAGTTCTATAATAATAGTACGTGGGAGGAATTATGGCACATAAGAAGCACTATTAAGCTAGAAATCCTTGGTTCTGGTTAAGCAAAAGTTCAATGTAGTGACTATACAGATTGCACAACTCAAGCATCTTGGCGCCTAATTAAAATTTGAAACTCAAGATTGATGAAACCGTTTACATGATGCAAAACCAACATATATTTGCAGTATATTAATATTCAAATGAAAAGGCAGAGAAATTTAAGTCATTCCAGTCATTCCAACTTTCTTGGAGGATCAAAGCATCCCAAGTTTGAACAAATTGATGTAATAAAATAATAACATTTATGACACAAAATAAGTATTATTAGATTCTTCATTAATTATATTTTTATAGTGTATCTATTTGATGTCATAAATCTTTATAATTCTCTCTATAATTTTAATCAATCTTGAGAGGCTTTGACTCTCAAGAAAGATAAAAGGACTTATAATTTAGAAGGAGGGAGTACGTTTCAAAGAGTATATTTAAGGGTTGCTTGGAACCGAATAACTACTCAAATCCCTCCACTTTCTAGCAGTTTTATGTGCATTTAGATCAGAAGATTGTAGTAGAGGCATGAAGCTATGAAGATTGAAGACCTACAGAGAAGATGAAAAGGGTTTGGTCATACCGTCATGGGGTTATTGCAAGAGATGTGGAACATATTTTGATGATGCGGTAGCACGAGAAGCGAGAAAAATGCTTTTACGGTCTCCTATTTAGATATAACTAGCAAACATACCTATGCATTGTAACGGGAGAAATAATCTATC